>VZZY01018406.1:0-11447 GCA_013400335.1 Eurystomus gularis
TCTGGATGGCATCCCGTCTCTCAAGCAAGTTAACTGTACCACTCAGCTTGGTGCAATCTGCAAACTTGCTGATGGTGCACTCAATTCCACTATCTGTGTCACTGATGAAGATATTAAATAGTATTGGTTCCAGTACAGGGCCCTGAGGGACACTATTTGTTACTGGTTTCCACTCAGACATTCAGCGATTGACTGTAACTCTTCAGATGTGGCCATCCAACCAATAAACTACTAAACATGTCAACTACACCATTGCCATATGTAAGTCTCTGACTAAAGCACTTCATTACATATTTACCCTCTCATCTCTTGCCTCTAACTGCAAAACATGGAAACAAGACCTGCTTTTTAATCTGCAAGTGCCTAATGCAATGGGACTTTTCTCTGGGGCCTCTAAATTTATTGGAATGAATAAATAGGTAAATAGCGTTAGCTGTTGACTGAGAACTCACTCTACAGTCATAATGCTCTTAATCTTCAATAAATGAAGAGTTGAGATCCCAGACTGAGTAACTTCTGTTCAGAAAATTCCTCCTGGCTTCAGCAGGACTTCTCCCTTCACGGAGGAATTAGAAAACCAGATGTTTGGGCAGGATCTGAGCTCACATCAGAAGGGTAAAAAGCTGTGCAATTCACACTCGTTTATCCTATACCGTCAGCTTATCTCCATGACAATTAAAGCCTGTTTGTGTTTCATATGACAAGAGAATTATTACTTCATTCCACACAAAAAGGGCTATGTTGTGTAGTAATAATGAGAATACCTTAAAAATATTTTAAATCTTTTAATCATTTCAAGTATGGAGGATAATTTATATCTTTCCATTTCATTTTTTTTTAAAGAGAACTATTTTCAGGGGTTTTAATTGTACTAAGCATAGAAAAAGTATGGAATGAAACCATCAAACCATTTGCTTTAGTCTATTATGCTTTTCAACAGCTATTTTACCCTACGGCACAGATTAAGTGGTGTCCCATGATAATATTTCTTCCTTCTCTGTTTATATAATTTTTATGGTATTTTCTAAGTCTACCATTCTTGTTAGGCCACTATATTATTCTATTTTAGACAAAGAAGTTAATATTTTCCAATTTCTTGTGACAATATATCTTGATAAAGAAAATGAAAAATGTATTTTCTTTCCTGTTTAATGAAACACTGACTTTTATCCAAACTATGCATTTGGATAAGTATAAGTTAAAATAAATTTATAGCTGAAAGTCCAGAATTTGCTACACTTTAGTAGATATTTCAAGCACTATAAGAAATAAATGTTAAGAGTAGGATTTTGAGATACTGTTCAGAGTAACCTATAGTATTAAAGACTATAATGATACCCAAGTTTGGTAGGTGTATCTCAAGACGTCTAGAAAAGCCAGACATTGTAGGAGGTGGATCTGGGTGTGATGTCTTAGGGCATCTCAGATGACACTAATATTTACATAAGTGCTGGGCATCTGCTTTAGGATGAGCTGAGTTGCTCTCTATGGTCCATTGACTGTGCTAACTGAAACTTCATTAACTTTGACAAGAGACTAGACACCTAATGGACAAGGAGACATCTACATTTAAATGACTTAATCTACAAACTGAATTCTATCCTCAGCCAAAAATTGTTGTCTAGGCTTCCACTATTGCGAATAAAGTATCATCTCCTTAGGTAATAGTCCAGACCCTACGACTCATCTCCTGCAGATGCCTCGTTTACTTATATCTACTTTAGTTTATGTGCCATAGAAGCAATATGTAATTGTGTCAGCAGAAAAACAACCTTTGACAAGAAATACTGTGTCTACCTTAGAGAATTTTCATTACAGCTGTGTCCACTAGATGATCAGCAATATAGACATGCACTAAGATTCTCTCTACAGCTGTAATTCCACCCTTCTGTGACTTTGAATTATGATGCTGCCTTTTAATGAAGTAATCACATTTCAAAGATGTGTTCTGAAGAAGAGACACAAACAGAGCTTAGTTCTTCAGTGTAGTGTTTGGATGTCCTACCTAACCATGGTTTCTCTTTAGGCAATTGCATACTCTTATCTTTTGCATTGCCTCTACATTTCCTTATAAATG
The DNA here is from genome assembly GCA_013400335.1 of Eurystomus gularis. Lineage (NCBI taxonomy): Eukaryota > Metazoa > Chordata > Aves > Coraciiformes > Coraciidae > Eurystomus > Eurystomus gularis. Next base: position 2,078 of record VZZY01018406.1, read on the forward strand.
AAACAAAAGATTTGTGAAAAAATACTCATGACTGTGCCACCTTATTGGTTCTGAAAAGGATTTTTTTCATTATTTTTAAATTAACCACTTTAAAAAGTAATACAACATAAATATTTTAAACTTCTTATCAATAATCATGAGGACTGATTCTTTCAGATCTCTAGCAGAGCTGTACTGCTTAACAATGACTAGAAGTCATAGGAGTTTAACTTTCCCTTTGTGGGACATCCCCCAGCTATAAAAAATAGTCGGTGCAGTAGACATCACAGTAGAAAACAACTGAAAGAAGGAGAAATCACTGGGAAATAGCTCAGTCCTTGCTTTTGTGAAAGGGTGTGAGCTCATTTTAGTTAACACATAAACACTACGAGAAGACATACCATGTGCAGCGCTGTCCAGTGTGTGGTCCTGTCTGGCACAAAAAACCACTTCTGGCAAGAGTAAGTTATGCTTCCCAAAGGATTACAGTTAGGCTTAATTTTGGTTTGCTTTGTTTCATTTTTTTAATAGCAGGGATAGCAAAAAAGTTATTATTCTTCCAGCAATTTCCAGCCAAATTTTCAAATCTTTATGGGCATGTCTTTAAGTGATTATAATAATCTGTGAGCTGGAGAAAAACATGATATTCTCCTCTAGCTTATCATTGGAAATGACTGCAGAAATATTATTTAAACATTTCAGATAGAAGGTCCATCTGCAGATGACACCAGTTTGTGAGCTTTCCTGATTTTGGTTTAAATTATTAAGAAAATGGAAAAAACATTAATAGTGTATGGTAAGAAATTGTAGGTGCTGATGTCTGTGCTATTTACTGCAGTTTCAGTCTTGGTGTACTCCTATGAGATGCCTGTCATTCCAGTGGATTATACCTGTTTTGAAACTGATACGTGCTTTGTAACTCCTGAATCTAAGAAGCCTGAAGCTGGAATTTTTGCACACTGAAATTTACCTACATAAAATGCTTCAGCTGTAGTAATACAACCATAACCTTTCAGCGTCTGCTGGGTATGAGTAACAGAATTTGTAAGATTTGGTACTAAGGGGTAACAGCGCCTAGTGAATAAATGCTGTACAGTGTCATTGCACACCACGGTTTGGAGTATTACCTTTTTTCCCAACTACTGCATCCTCATTTAAATCCACTGCTGCATACTGGGATTTTACACTCTACAAAAGTGTTGCTCTTCCTCTATAGAAACCATTATCATATCAGTGTCGAATGCTCAGCATTGTTCCTTCAGGACAAGTCAATCACACAAATTTCTAAAGTTAGTAAAAGCTGCAATACAGTTTTCTGGAAAAAATGGTTTCATTTCCCCACATTGCTTTTTTGAGGGGTTTGCTGAACTACTTTGATGATGTCACCTTGCTGCCTAAATCAGTGTTGTGCTGGTTCAGCCAACATCATTTTATGCTGCCATCACCTGCCTGATGGCAGGCCAACACTGAACTCAGCAACATCCCCCCAGAAGTCTTCTTTCAAACAATCCTGCCATAGTTTCCTGTGGGCCCAGCTCCTCTGCTGCCCACTGTGGTGCCAGCATCTCCTGCTGGACACAACAGACAGAGATGACTCCCTCAGAGGTCCTTCCCATGGAAGGATACCACCCAGAGAGCTCAGCAAGATGCAACCAGCCCCAACAGAAGCCACACCCAACAAGAAGCTACCCCAACTAATCAGCTCCTGGTTAAAATAGCCCTGGCCTCATCCATCATCACAGCCATGGCCACCTGAGTGAGGGCAGAGCCACAGAGACACAGGTGGGCCAGGTTCTGCCTCTGGAACATGAAGTCAATAAGAAAGCCAAAACTTTCTGCTAGGTCGTGACTCACCCACAGGTCAACTCTAACTCTGGGCCCACAGCACTTCAATCACCAAAGAAACTTATACATGATGACACCATTTGATCTTGGTAAGAGGCATCCACTTACAATGAGAATGAAGAATTAAGGAATGCCATGGGGAAAGAGGAGGAAAGTAGTGCAACAGCGGTTTAAATTTTGGGATATCCAATCATTTTAACATGTACAATAAATACTTCAGCACAATCATGCCTAGCAGTTGTTCTATTTTAAATACCGAGTTAATCCTTGCTCCTCTGAAAGCACTTCCTCCTCTTCTCCCAGCTGTCCGCTTAAGCCATCTATTATCTGTCATAAAAGCTCTCTAAAAAGTTCTTCCTAAGTGAGGACATGCACAACAATCTTGATTTAATACTCTTAGTGAACTAAATTTTATTTGGCTATTGGCATGAGACTGCTGACTCCTGGCAAAGGTCATGCTGAGGCTGGACAATCTACATTGTATGAAGGATTGACAAGAAAAAGAACATCCCTAAGGAGTTATACGTTCCAGTTTTTTTACAGACAAAAATGATTTCATATGCAAAAGAGCAAATTTAAAATTAAAAACAACCTTGAGACATAGGTAAACCTTGACCATATGTTAGTCATAAAATTCGTAAATAAAAAGCTCCAAAATTAGTTTTAAAATTAAAAAGGCGTCTTGTGATAGCATTTTATTGCTTTAGGCTTATAATAGAATTCCATCAAACGATGCTATAGCTGGCTTAGAATGGACTCCTGAACCACAGCCCGCTATAAATGAATACTAGTATTAGGAATTACAGTGCTTAATAAGAATTGATTTTCCTAGCTCCTCCTTAAGCCTTTCATCAGCTCTGGAAAGCTCCTGCTATCTATACACTAAAATTCACTCCCAAAGAGCTTTCTAGAACTCAGCAAACTTTTTTTAACACAATGTAGGACTCTTTTAGAAATAACAAAGTGTATTTGACAAAATTAATTCTACAAGAATATATTTGTATTTTACTTTAAACATGGCTATAAACATTTTTACATGTGGAAGTCTGATGATTCTGTCCTATTGAAGTCCAGCATCCTATGTCATGAAGTTATCATTAACTTAACCTAAAAATAAATACTTTTGTCAAAAAAAAAAAGTACTTTCTATCAACAAATGGACATGACGGAACGCTAGGTTGGTAATGGCTACAAAAGAAGTATATTATGAAAAATGTTCTCATCTCTTTATAAGCTAGAAGTGTTATTGTTGATTTGTGTTCTCTAAAACCATTCATTCATTCATCACAAAGGAAATGCAAGCTACCAGTGAAGACTTCTAGCTCTCTTTTTAAAAATGTATATTGTGTCACTGCTGTTGCACACCTTTGATCTGTTGCTGATTTGTTGTCATATTAAGTCTTTTATTGTTGAATAAGTATCTTGCCAATAAGTATTTTCAGTAGTGCTCTGCCATGGTTGACTGGATGGCCCAAGACCAGATCACGTTTTAAGTAGCTTCCTCTGTCCATTTCTTTCTGGATGATTGCCTTGGGGAGATACTGCACTTGTAACCAAGTTGAGTTATTTCGTTGAGCTAAAATGCCTAAAAAGAGACATATTTGTGAAAATAAGGCTGATAAGGAGTGAAAAACTGACTGTAACAGGGTCAAACCCTCACCCCCCACACACATTCCCCGCAAACTTTAATTATCAGCTTATAACTTGTCTATTTTATATGTGGTCCTTCAGATCTTTGCTTGGTGAATGTTTAATATTCAATTTTATGCTGTTTCAGTAGCAGCCTTCCAGATTTACTGGCAAAATCAAATCGGTTTTGTTGGCAAAAAAATTTCCAGTCTATGCAAATAAATTAATCCTAGGGAACCCACTGACATTTATTTTGACTTGCTAAAGAAAATGTTTTGAAGCATGAAGATACATTTTCCTGAAAAGTGCCAAATCTACGTTTCTGTTAAGTAAAAGCATCTGAAAGGATAAAAACAGTGTGAAAAAGCTATAAGAGCTTTGAAGAAAAATAACACACACCTACAAAGGAGTGATTCATCAGTAGGGAAGCACTGTGTCTGCTTTGTTCAGCTCACCTTTATCCAATGCTGGGTCATGTCATGCACATTACAGAAGACATCAGACACCAGGATACAACAGTGAGCACTGACAGAAGCTCTGCCTGCATTCCTCCACTTCCCTGCACATGAGCACTCCAAGGGTGCTTTAAGGTGCAATTTAATTCTCCAGCATTTATTCAGAAGAAAAACCTTCCTCCTCATACCCTCCTGAGGTGTCTACTCCTGCCACTGTCCCATCCCACACAGCCAAGTACTAGAACCCAACAGTCCCCACCCCACCTTGCTCACACTTCAGCTACACCTGCCCCTACTGCTGCCCTTGTGCCTGTGGAAAGGGAGAGCTGCCTCCTGCCCCTGCCGAATTCTCTCCTTGTCCTGTCCACAAAATGATCACAAAAACATCTCTTGTTTCTTTCGGAGCACTGCCTAGATTTGTGTGAGTCTATATTGAAAGAGGGAAAAGGAAGCTTCCTGAAAAGCTGTGGAAGGGGTAAGAAGAATCTGGCTCTCAGATTGTGAATCTGACTTATATCTTACTGGACTGTTTTAATTACTTGGCATGAAAATGCATGCCAGAAAGGAAGTACAGCCCAAGCCTGTGTACAAAATAAGAGTCAATGAGGAAAAAGCCTCAGTAAACAGGTGCTGCTTCTGTTACTACTAGGGCTTGGTGAATGCTGCTTTTCTACAAGTCTTCTTGTCATTTTTGGAAAGAAAAATTATATTTGAGAGATATATTGATATACAATGTGTGTATATATATATTTATTTGTTATATAAAAATACATTTATACATATATACTTTGTGTATGTATATGTGTATAAATACATACACTGTCATATGGCCGTCATCCTTGTAAGCTGAAATACTTCGTAAGTTCTGGTGCTTTCTGTGAAAAACTTCAAGATATCATGACTTGACTTCGCTTCAGTAACAGGGTTTTTTAAATGACAAAAGCTTCTTTCCCACAGATAATCACAGCACCTCTGCATGTATACACTTGAAACATTTAATTCCATGACTACGCTATGATATAGCTTCTAAACCAATGGTGATAGTCTATATCCAGGCAGAATTTTTCAATAACTGCTTTATGTGAGCTATAGATGCACCTGGGAATATTATAATATCATCTTCAGAAATGGTTTTCATTTAAAGTGTATCACAGAGAGTAAAAACTAATACAATAAAAATGTGCTGGAGTCTAAATGACTTTCCTCTTATTTCTACCCGTGGAATAAAAAATAACCTAGTCTCAACTGTGTTTAACTCTTCACCTCTCTACTGAGCTATACATTTATGTCAGGTGTGTTACATGTTTCTTCCTTGCTCAGCAACATTTCCACCAGTAAACTCAACAACCAGCAGATGAGAAGGGAACAGAAAGGTATAAGATCACAAAGGCTGAACTCAAGATTGTTTGACTCATTTTTTGCTTAATGTCTAGCAAACAAAGACTCAAAATACAGAACAGGACAGCTATGGCTAAGAGACAAAATGTTTAACTGGGCATTTTGTTTAAGTGAATGTTCATAAATGACAGGTTTGCATTTACAGTTCATTGATATATTTGGCAGCCTGGTTCATCAAATATACAAGGGTGAATTTTGCTCTTCCACTGAAAGTCTCTAGTGAAAACAATTAATTTCCACGTTACTCTATATTTAAGACCTGAAATTAGGTGACCTCAACAGGCAGTGGATCAGACTCCTTTAGCAATGAAGCAGAGTAAAACTGAAGATTGCTATGAAGATACTTCAGTTACTGTGTTCTTTGGATTGTACATCTTACTGGATGTTCTTCAGCCATTAGATTAAGTGTTGCAAGATCACTTCCCATCCAACTTTGTTTCAGTCAGTCATTTTAGCTTATCCTATGACAAACGTGAAAGAAGATTCATACACCCTTAAAGGATTTATGAACTCTTTGGGGAAAATCAGATCACTCAGAATTCCTCTTATCGCATAGATATCCTCAGCTAGCGCAGAAAAAACTACTGCAGTGAGTTGAGTATGAATGCCAAGTAGTAAGCAAATCTACGACTGCAGCTAAAAGGAAACTGTTGCTAGCCACAGCTGCATGCTTATTTTTAATTTTTTAAAATATCTTTTAAAATTCATAGTCGATTCTTGTCAAGGAAATATTCTTCCTTAATTGCAATAATCAGTTACTAATTTGCTAGTCTGGAAGTGAGAGCTTTCCTATATAGTGTATTTGGTTTTTTCCCCCCTCGTAAGCTAATGGAGCTAAAAGCCGTGTTTATTTGCACTGCAGCTTCTTCCTTATTGATGCTGCCTATCGTCTTTGTCCAGTCCTGTTTCTGGATGTGTTTGCTCATCATCAGCAAATCTATTTTTAGGTACTCTCCTTGAGAAAGAGGAGTGAGGAGAAAAAAACTAATTTGGATGGTCTTATTTAGGAAATTCAGGGCTTTATGAAACTGTGGAATGAGGTGAAATAAGAGGAGAAAGGGAAGAGTATATTTAGCTGTCAGTGGTGCTAAGGAGGGTACAAACTTGACCTTATTTGTCTCATCAGTAAATCTGAAAAACATTTGTAAACCTCGGGTGTTCAGAGTATCAGAGGTTCTATATTGACCTTTACTGTTTATCTCCTCACAATATGAGGACTCAGGATAATAAAACTGCTATGGGTGCCACAGACATGATGACTTCCTAGCAGAGCTAAGCAGGAACATTTTTCGTCTTCAAGTGCTTTCCTTTCTTTCTGACATAAAGTTTCAGATATAACTATGGTAGAAGAACTCCAAAACCTAACTGCTTACATAAAAATTGGCAAAGAACCATGCTAGCCTCATGACAATATATACATTAAACATGCTAGAGAAGCTCAGAATAAACCCTTCAAATGTTAATTAAACATTTTTTTAAAGGATGCTTGTCACTGTGGACTTGAATGAAGAGTGTTTGTTCTCAAGAGCAGACCTAATGCCATATAAGGTGCTCTCAGTGTACTATCTGGTCTTCAACTGTCATTCTGGACAGCATATGTATCCCATAGCTCCTGGGCTGTGGGATGTAAGCATTTCAAAGAGAAAACAACATAACAAACAACAAAACAGCTATTGAAAACTGAAAAATCTTAGTTTGCAGGGAGGAGAGGCTTTACAGATAAACCTAACTGAAGCAGTTTATACTCCCTGGGGTAATGTTTTCCATGAGAAAATTATTTATATTATTTGTAATAAGTATTATGCAACTTATAACATTGCCAGAAATATTCTTCAATATGAACAATGGAACCTTTTCTATGCATTGAAACTAAAGCAAGCTCCAGTGATATGGAAATTCACCATCAGGAACGGTAGTATAAGAAAAGCTAGCTAAAGTTTGAGGTTAGTGAGAAATTTCTTAGTCTGATAATAGGTTTAACTATTTGCATACCCACAGAGTCTATCAAGATAGTTTCACATTATCACAAAAAAAATATTTTTTCTTCCATCCAGATTTCTTCAGGGCTTTTGTTGTTGTTTTTTCATTACATTATTTCAAATGTCATGAAAGATTGTTCTTAGGTGTGTTTGAGGTGACAAATTCTGCCTGTTTTGTCTTTATCATATATCCATACTGCAACTTTTTTTTTTCCCACAGTACCAGCTGCCCAAGTTGATAACTGGTTTTTGGTGACAGAAGCACACTGAACTTTTCTTCACCTGATAATTCCTGCAGAGGTCTCTATGGAAAAAACACGGACTAAACTGTAATCCATATAGCACTTAATTAATCAGTGCTGTATAGAGTCCATCACAAGGTTTATCCAGTTCTAAAAACTTATCCTGTCTTTTAAAACTTCATAACCAGGCTGAATCTCCTCCCTTAAGAGTTTTTCCATATGGATTTACACCTTATAGCCCTTTCACTTTATCAGAGTGAACTCACAAATTCTCTGTAAGACAGTTCTGGATTTTTTTCAGATTTACTTTTGAATAAATCCAATGGCAAAGATACCTATTGTACTCCAGGAGCTGCACAGAAGAAGCTATGTTAGTCTTCAGCTCAAGGCCAGACATTACAACTGTACAACCATTTTCACTGACTTCTGTTGCAGAAGCTGCTGAAAAGCACAGGTTATGCTAAACCTTTTCTAATTCTACAAAAATAAGCAGAAGCTCTTCACCCTCCATCTCAGTGCTGTAGGGATTGTTGATCCCCACTCTCTCACTCATTTGCCAAAAACTTGTGAATGTGTAAGATTTTTTTCCCCTGTGATTTCTGTGAGTGACATTAAGACCTTAACTGGGGGAGGTATTAATAATCCCTGCTAGAGCCACAATTTACTCATTTCTTGGTGGACAGTCTTTAGACTTGATGTTAGTCCACAGCTCAGACTGAGTTCCAGTTTATGTCCCAGGCACAGGCTTAAACATATCCACTATGGTATATGCTCTCAGTGTCCCAAAAGCGTATTAATATATCTTACCAATACAGATATCACACTAGGCATCATTTTTCAGAATCCTATCTCTATTTTATGTAACATAAATTTTATTGAAGCTTAGTTAGGATATTAATAACTTCAAAAACATCCAGTGAGTTTAAAATGGCTCCATCAGAACCTTTAATGTTTCTAATGCGTTGAGATGATACTTAGGATTGCTTCATCTCCATGATAGTGGAGTATTTCTTCTTTACTCACTGAGCTTTTTTACAGATAGTGGGGGAAATGTTTACTATGGCACTGGGAAGAGGTTCTCATGCATTTTCCAGTTGATTTTTTCAGTGCCTCTATTTCGATATCAGATTGCCCTCTTTGGTATGCTACCAAGGATTTTTTAGATTGTCACAATGGGGATGGAGAGGAATATATTGGTATCATTTGCCAGGAGACATGCTTGCCCTTGGTTTGCAAGAGGCATGCTGGCCCTTTTCTCTGAACTACTAGAGTAAAAAGTTGATCATCCAGCTACAATTTTGCAAGCAGGGAGATATATTTTTACATTTAACTCTGCTACTGACATTACTACAATGTTCCCCAATTTCTCCATTATGGGCTATGGCTTTTAGCTGCTAAGGCCACTGAAGCTCAATATAAAAAGTTAAAGGAATCTCTACTGATTCAAAACAGAGCAACGAGGTTTAAATCCCAAAATCATAGATTTAATAAGAGGAACCGCGAACTGCTTTTTTGTATTTTTTTTTTCCACCAAAATAATTACCTGATTATGCTTACTAAATTCACCTCCTTTTCTGTGCCCAACTTCTAACAGCCATTTGCTCTTCATCTGTGGTGTAACTGAACATTTGTGGTACTACTCTGACTAGGAAAATAAAGAGTATTGAAGATTAATATTACAATCTGAGGCTGTAAGGCAAATTTTTTAAAAATACCATAGGTTTAAGATTGAATGCTGTGGCTCTGCAATTCAGAATGGTTGGTGACATTTTATTTATGTATAGATATACACATGAAGTGAAATTATAATGGATACCCCTAGCTATAGCCAACAGCTTATTGG
>VZZY01018406.1:11473-31330 GCA_013400335.1 Eurystomus gularis
AAAAGGCAACATAAAAGCAACAGCCCCAAGTGATGTAAATAGCTTTGTCAACAGTAAAGTCTATGATGACATAATGGTTTATGTCAAACAAGAATATGTGCCTAAAATGGGCAAAATTGGCAAACATCACTTTTGTAACACCACCTGTATTCATGCATTCTATGCCATACGGACACAAAAATAAGAGCTATGCTTTTCTGAGGTGCTGAGATTCAAAGGAAGAGTAATCTTTAAATACATAGACAATGCTGTAAAAATTGCAAAAAGTGTGTATTTGCATTGAAAATAAGCAAAGAAATACATTAAAAATGGAAGCTACTTTTAATGTCTAGCATTGTTGTGGACATTAGATATACTGAAGTGACCAGACAACCTGTTGCCTGCATAGTTTTGCTTTCTATCATATGTTGAGTTCTGCTAGTTGAGCAGTTCTATTTCAGTTGTGTATAGAACATGATTTTTTTAACAAATACTTGAATGGAACAGCAGAAACATGAACAGTGACAGTTGCTAACTTCATCTATGCATCAAATTGGTTTGAGATTTCCATTTGGAAAGGCTTATCTCTCAAATTTTTGAGAAAGTCCTAGCAAAATTACAGGGAGAGATGCATTCTCCCTCACATATGACATTCTCATATTCCTCAAAAGAAGATAGTAAGTTAAAAAAACCCCCACACTTTCCCACATTTTCTCAACTTGCAGCCCTCCTCTGCTAGGAAAATGACATTAACTGTTTGGATTTCCTAGGATACTCTAACTTAACAACAACAAAAGCTTAGGACTTCATGAAAATATAAGACAATATGTAACTAAACTGAGAGGAAAGCTTATCACTAGACAAAATAGTATGTAATGGTCCACTAAAAGTTTATTGTACCTTGATGTGAAGGATTTGATATTGGTAACTGATTGACAGGAAGCCTGAGCAAGTGGATTTCTCACTCCATTCAGAAAAGCATGTTCATGATAGAAGTGAAATATTTTTCATGAATGTAAAGGCATAGTGTCATCAACATTTCTTTTCAAACTTTGCATAGACGCACCATAGATTTTGCTTACTACTAATGGGGAAAAGATGTAGAGTATTATGCTATCAATCCCATCATCCCTCCAATCACTTTGTCCCCTGAATATCTCTTCTTTGTTTCCTTAATTTTAAAGACCTTTTATAATCAAGCCACTTCTGTGTATGCAGAGAATGAGTCTACATACTATGAATTCTATGAAGATAAAGTATTTTAAGGAGGATCAGGGTTTGACTGCTGAGAGAATAGAGAGATATGCATGCAGACAAAACCAAAGGTAGATCAAAGTACTTGGTTTATGTTACTTTAAACTCTTAAATGAAATGTGTGCATTAGGAGTTCTGTCTTCTCATAGAGTCTATGGAAAGTACTAGCTATATCCTAGAATCACCCACACCCCCTCAGGTCTAGATCATTCTCTGCAAATAACGTCCTTTCTCCACTCCAGCTAATGTTAAATGTTCTAGAGTCCGTGTTCATTGTTAGTGCCTACAGTGAGGTGAGATGAACCTTGGCCCATGTGATTTTATCTGAATTTCTTATATTTCAGTTTTACACCTAAAAATAGATTGAAAGTCCTTCAGCATGAGAATTACTGATTCATTATTTATGATAGCTCTTTAAAATAACATGAAGCATTTGTGGAGGAAGGGAAGGAAGGCAAAGACAACACATGAACTCAATAAACCTTTAGGCCAGGTTATGCACTGCTGCTGGGTTTTACAAACCCCATTCCATTTATTAATAGGTTTGCTTTGATTTATCTCTTAGCTACTATGCTTATTGTCTGCACAAATTTCTCAACTTCTAACTGACGGAGTTCCAGGGGTAAAAGATGTATTTCCTTTACGTTTAATCAGATTCATTTGCTGCTTATCAAACCAAGAACGTACTACATACACTAGAGACTTTATCATTTACTCACAGAGATTTTTATTGTTACTATTTTCATAAGGAATAGGTTAGATGATGTTTTTAACTATATGTCTTTTGCTTTATGCTTTTTAAGTACAAGTCATTATAGTTCCTAACCCAAGCAGATTAAAAGAAGGATATCACAAATGTTCTGCTGTCAAAAAATGCACTATATAACTGTGAAAACTTCATGCATAGCTAATGTTTATGATTTATTTGCCTTATGAATATATTAAATCTCAAACAGAAGAAAAAAAATGTCGGCTTCAGTAAGGTGAAGGGAAACTATATCCAGAGTAATTGGAACAAGGACACCAATATCTGGGTCTGGTATGACTGGTGGTGAGTAATAAATGTGCATTTCTCTTAGCTTTACAACTGAGAGGCAATCACAGATATTTGGCCCGAGGCATAATCTCAGAGGCAGCAGCCTCTTACTAGAAGGCCATTACATTAGTGGGGTTTGTGTAAGCATATATCAATGTCTCACCACACTCCTTCTCAGTCCATAGGCCTAGTGCATGAGCAGAGAAGATGCACTGGGACAGCCAGGGTTTCCTACACAACAGCAGCAACCACAATGTGCATCTCCTCCCGTACCTGGTATCTTCTTGCAGCCCGTGACCCATCTCAGAGATAGGAGCAGGGGCCATCCCCAGTACCACACTGGAGACCCCAGATCCTGAAGTTGTACTAGGGTCACTGCTAGTGATCTGAATTTTCTGAAGAGTCAATATTATTGCCAAAGTCTCCTGCATTAAAAACTGAATCTAAATCAAAGATTTGGCATAACCTATGGAACAATGCAAGGCATATCATGGATCTAATACTGTCACCATATCAGCTGAGTGAAGTGTTGAAACAAATACAACAAGGGGTAGAACGTGATCCTATAATACTGTGGGCTTTCTCATTCAGAAAATGCTGTGGCAAATCCCTCAGAGTGGCAAATCACGATGAATTAAGAGTATAGGAACCTGACAGTGCAAAAGTGCCACTACAGGCTTCCCCACACAAGCGCCATGTTCAGCATCCTGGCATCTGCACAGCAGATTTTTTTTGCTTTTGCAAAAATGCATTCCTTGATAAAGAGGAAGAGCTGATTATTTGAACTGACAATTTCTAAACACATTTACCAACTTTTTTTTTTTCCAATGGAGCACTAAATATTTAAAATAAATGTTTCACAGTTCACAGCACAGAATTCCAGCATTCAGTTAAAAACATTCTGCTAAAATACTGCCATCTTACAACAAAATCTGAAGGTAAATGGACTGTTATGAACTAATCTAGCATATTATATTTTTATTCTACAACTTTGTGCTACTTTTATTAGCTCTTTCTCTTTGGTTATTGAGGGAAAGATATGTAATAGTGAACAATAAGAATATAGTAGGGAAAATGTGGGCCCTCTCTGGAAGAAAATGGGAGACCTGCTTACCTGGGATATTGGGAAGGCTGAGGTACTCAATAACTTTTTTACCTCTCTCTCCACTAGCAAGTGCTCCAGCCACACTGCCCAAGTCACAGAAGGCAAAGGCAGGGACGGGGAGAATGAAGAACCATCCACTGTAGAAGGAGATCAGGTTTGAGATCATCTAAGGAATCTGAAGGTGCACAAGTCCATGGGACCTGATGAGATGCATCTGTGAGTCCTAAGGGAACTGGCGGATGAAGTTGCTAAGCCCCTATCCATCACATCCAAGAAGCTATGGCAGTTCAGTGAAGTTTCCACTAACTGGCAAACAGGAAACATCATTAAAGGGGGGAAAAAAAGAAGATCTAGGGAACTACAGGCCAGTCAGTCTCACCAATCTCACTACCTAGTGAGTCCTATCACTAGGACTCCTAGATAGGTAGTCCTATCACTACCTCTTAATCAGAGAAGGTTGCCCGGTTTGAGCTAGTAATAGCTTAATCACCAAAGGTTTAGAAGTTCAGGCAGGAGACCAGAGGATAGCTGTCTGAATTGGTAGTCATATTTCCACTGTCTTCAAATTGGCCTTGAAGAATTTAGGAATCCTCCATGTTTCATGATTTTAGGAGAATAAGTGTCATTGAATGCTCTGGATTTCTGCTTCAGATCCCACCCAAAAGTAAGTATGCAAACTTCATGAACCAAGGTTAAAATGACTGTATTTTTTAAAAAACACAGATCTCTAACTCCAGTTTAAAATGTCAAGATTTAGTTCAGCCCTGTTGCTGTGTAAAATATTCAAAAAATACTGCACGTATTTTAGGTGAGCTTTCATTATTAGCTTTTGTAAATATAACTGGTTTTTTTTTTCTTAAGAAACATTCAAGGAACTCAGGTTAACAAGCAGTTTTGAGCTGTTCTCTACTGTCCTGCCTTTGGGAACAAAGATATTTGCCCTGTTTGCTGAAGTAAATTATCTTCCCTTTCCAGAAAGACTTAAGAAGTGACCATCTTAAATACTGGACATCTAGATGAGAAGGAGAGACAATATCACCATAGCCAGTTCTTCTCCACTGGGCACAAGAAGCAAGGTTTTAGGAATCTTTAGTGAGAATTTTCTTCCCAGTTAACACTTTATGTGTCGTATGTGATATTACATGCATGAGATCTACAGCTATACCCCCAGAAAAGCAAATTATATTCCTGTGTAGCAAGAAAAGGGAGATATCTGAGTGAGGATCTTGAAATCTACTACCATAGTCAATCCAAATTTCTTAGCCCATAAGATTGCTGCCTGGAGACACTTTCAATCTTTAGCACCCACAGAAAATAAATACAGATAAAATCATTGCTAAAATAATTTAGCAAGCCTATATAAACTGATACTTTAAAATAGGGAGCAGAAAAAAACATAGAAACCATTCTCTAGGGCATAAGAGTTTCCGATGCTTCCCTGTTTTGGTATTGGTGTATTTTGTAACTTGAGAAAAATTTCAAAATCAACCAGTTGAGCATAACAAGTCTAATTTTCACAAGTAAACAGCAAAGAAACAAATAAAAATTAAACACAGTAATAGGTACTGTCAAACAATTCCCATCATAAAAAAAAAAATAAATACCAATGGGACGGTAAGCAGTTTCTTTGTGTTTTCAAGGGATTCCCACAAAAAGAAGTTAAATAGGTTCAAAACACACAGAGTAGAAGCAGTGTAAAGTAAAACAACAACATGCAGCAATACTCAGGCAACTCATTCTTCATACAGACACAATAATGAAGAAAACATGCCAAAACTTCTTCACAATTCATCTGTAGTTTCACTTTTCTTCTTATTGCTATTTATGGGTTTTCTTCCCTCTGCTAGCCTAGGTAGGCTTGCTGGTGAGCAATACACTCATAAGGAGGCCACAAACATATAGATATCAGGCAGTTCTATCCTAGTTTCTTTTTTCTCGTCAAATTTGGTGCTATTTAGATTTTTATGAGTAAATTTCGGCCAGTAGAGTCTACATATAGGCTCAGAGTATGCCTAACAGAAGTTCAGAAGTTAGCATCATCCAAATGGATAAGGTTACTAAAATACAATGGAAAAATTAGGCTTAATAAATACTGTATGTTTTATGCTACAAGCTATGCTACTTCCACTGGAAAACGCTTCAGCAATTTGTAAGTGTAGACTACAACTTTGGTTTTCTCTCTCTCTCTCTGTTTGTTTGTTTTTGGTTTTTTTTTTCTTGTCAGTGAAAATAAAATTAAAATTGGCCTGCACAGTTAGGAATTCCCTACTTCATACATAATAATCCAGATGGAAGAGGAAGATACTCTCTTTCTGTTCTCATACAAACACACACATTCGTCAGAATTTATGTAAAGAAGCACCAAATGGCAAAAATTAGAAATATCAGCACCACATAACATCGATAGATTAGTGATTATTTTAGCACATAGATTAGGTTGAGTTGGCTGGAGGGAATTGTTGTGATCACCTATTGGAAATTCCATCACTTATGTTACTGAATTTTATGTAGTCAAATCCTGCACTGAGCTCATTTCAGCAGGTTTTTATCTGGAGATCCTATGCACGGCCAGAACAAATGACATCTGAAGGGTTGCCTAAGTGAGCTTGGGCATAGACCAAAAAAGAGTGCTATATTATTTCAGACAAATTTGAAAGTAAATTGTTTAAAACCTCATTGGGTAGCATTGGATTGATGGGTACAGCTCTAGCAATCACCATGCCCTCTGACTTTACACTACATCTATCTTTATACCACCTCAGTCAGCACTGACTCTTGAAACCATCCCGGTATACCTGTCTTTAACTTGCCACAGACACCTTTAGTGCAGATTAATTATTTTCAATCTTCAGGTCAGCTGCCTTATACATGAATATTAAAACTTGAAAGTATGCCCTCTAGTAAGAAACTTACATGAATTTCCAGAATAAGCAAGATTAATCAAACATGCTAATCATGATAATAAATGTAATATTAACTTATTACATCATATAAATTCAGCTAAATGAGCTCTGTGGCAATAGCAGTTAATAATTAAGAGGAAAGGCAATGACAATCTACATTATTGAAAATAAACCTCTCAGAGGCTGAATCAAAGCCATTTTTCTCAGTCCTTATACAGCTCATCTTCTTAGCTACATGCTCTGCATGTCTGGAGGCAACAGAAATATGCAAACCTAAGGCTTTGGCAAGTTAAACTTTCACACAGCATAGAAAAGTGTAAGGTAGGGAATTATTCTTATTCTAGCTTTCTTAGAATCAGGTATGGACTTTTCCTGACTAAATGGTATTAAATGCTCCATTATAGCTCTGTTGCCTGATTCTGCTTCAGCCAAGAAGCCTCAATTAATTTGTAATTTCACCGTTTTGAATAGCTTAAAACCATGCCATTTCTATTTGCAGCTTCCTATATGCATTTTAATGTTTGTCTACTAGAGGCTGAAAGAGGCACACTACAAATACCATGTCAGTGTATTGTCTAGTTGATGATACTAAAGCTCTGAGAGGAAATGTATGGCATACGTTAAAAAAGCTGAAAGATATCCACTTTCTGGCCCTCATAATCCTCTCAGAAAAGATTAGCTCAGCTTCTCCAGCCCTCACACCTGATATTTCTTACTCTAACCTTATTTTCCAGGTGATCAATTCAATTTCACAACATTCTACAGTCTTCTTTGGTATTCTCAGTTGGAATAGATTCTGTCCATCAATTGTTATCTCCATGTCTTCAATTTCTATCTCCACTTCATTCAATTTTACAGTGAAGCTTTCAAAATTCTTATCAGTTGTAGCTTGTCCAGAATTTTATTAATCTCTGTCACGTACTTAATAAATGAAGTCTGACATTGGGCTATAACTCAAATTCATAGACTGTGAAAACTAAGAAAACTGTGAAAAGAAACAAGTGAAAATTTCAAAACCCGACTATTGGAAGGTTGAAAGTAAACTCATTTGAGCAGTCAGTTTCATTTATTCAGAGCATTACTGTCCAATAAAAATAAATTTTAAAACATCAAAATCAAACATCAAATCTTACTATATTAAGACAATTTAGAATAGTTCATCTTTGGCTATCTTGAATTTATGTGAGTAATGTTATCGTATAAATTTAGTCAACAGAAAAAATACAGTATAAGAGTCATTAGGTCACAATTTTATCTTGCCTGATTAACTCAGTCCCAGTATAGAAAAGTATTTATTCAAAAAATGTTTTTTAAATTAAATATTTGAATTAATTTAAATTTACATTCATTCTCTCTAACCTGCTGTCAGAAAACTAGATTAAAATATTTTGAATAGAATGGATTTTATTTCAATGTAATATTATTTGAGAAATGCATATTTGAATCTTCAGGATTTAAAGTTCTGTGCTAGATAAAAATCATATTTTCATCACTTGTTTTTTTAAACTGTCAAAAGTTTTGGGAGTGTTTCAATTTTTTTCCCTTTCCAATTAAATCAAAATTAAACCACAAAACCATAGTAAGACATTAGTTAAATAAATTCGCTTAGTTTCATCCTCTGAACAGATCTGGTGTAGTTAAATTGATCAAAGCCTGAAGATAATGTTTCTGTTCACTGCTTCCTGCAAAACAAAAAGAGGTTTGTGGGTCCCCTAGGCTCTGCTCTCTTGCCGTGCCCCCTTGCCCTCCACTCCAGTAGCAGGGAAGTGATTGAACAGAAGTGTGGCTGGGCTGCTCCTTCCTCTCTCTTCACAGGTCATGCCAAACCTTCAAATGCCCTCTGCCCCATCCCAGGGGAAAGGCCATGCCATGCAGCAAGAAAGCAGATATTTCTCTCTGGTGAGGGGGATGGTAAGTAAGTTCATAACGTGTCAAACGTACAACATCATCAAAACCTGTTATTCTCAGGCTAAATGCAGCTACTCTATATGGGAATGCAACATATTAGCATGCTTGATTGATCCATCTATAGACTGGATGTTGGCACTGCAAACAACTCCATGGCCAGAGGCGATATGTCAAGCACTTGAGAAAGCTGTGGAAAGATCTTTGCCTTCATTGAGATAATA
Source organism: Eurystomus gularis (assembly GCA_013400335.1). Classification (NCBI taxonomy): domain Eukaryota; kingdom Metazoa; phylum Chordata; class Aves; order Coraciiformes; family Coraciidae; genus Eurystomus; species Eurystomus gularis. The sequence continues at coordinate 19,880 of VZZY01018406.1, forward strand.
AGGCAAAATCTACATCCCATTACATATACCAGTGAACCCATAAATGCCAATATTAATGTATTCAAAATTCAGTATGTCAAAAGGATGTCATATATCAATGTTTTGCAAAAAGGGCTTTATATACTGAACAAAATTAAGGTTCTGTTGTGAAGCAACAGAAAAAATCAACAGCAGGAGTGTTCATACAGCTTGCACTTCTTAAGAGCAACCCATCATTCTGCTCTAATCAAGGAATATGTTTTGCAGTGTGGTCAAGATGATTCAGCTCTCCTTCACCCTGAAACTAGCAAATAGAAAAAGTAACCAAAATTAGTATCCTGGAACAATCACATGATATATTTATCATGTTTCTGCTATGCCATCTATGTATCTGCTTCTTGTATTAAAATTGTGGGATGAAAGAGCATATATTTTTTCTATGCTACCTACCTCTTAAATAGTCTGTGACTTCAAATTGCAAGTAATCTAGTGAGGGTTTATTTTTCTTGAAATACCTCTGAAAAGTATTTTTTGTTACTAATTTCTAATGGCACCATTACGGTTTGAGTGGAACAAAAGAGCCAGATCAATTCTTCTTCCCCCAAATGTAATTTCAAAAGCTTTGGCAAACTAGGAAACATCAGGTTCTTTTGCCCTGTGAGTTCTCTGCTGCTCCAAGAGAGTGAAAGCACTACATAAATATCTAAAGTATTTTGTTTTGATATTTTGCACTTCAAAAATATTCAGTATTGCAAAATAAAATAGCTTATTTCTCAATGTCTTTACATTCACTAATGCATTTGAGCTCAGGATTTAATCAGTAATTGTGTACACACAAAGCTCGTCCCTGCTCAATAGAGCTAATGGAGCAGGCGTGGATAGCTGAAAACTGATGGAGTTGTGCAGGGAAACACGGAGACAGTGGTGATCAGCCAAACCAGTGGTATGATCTTCTCGTAGACACAGAGATCATTTTCCTGAAGAAGGATCATCCCTCCACTCATACAAAGGAAGTACCTCTGAGCTCCCCCAGCCCCAGGCACCTACCACTGCCACAGCAGACGAGGGGAAACAACAGAAAGCAGTCTTCATCAAGTTGGCAATATCAAAACAACTGTGAAGGCTTCACAGCCAGAGGTATGGCTCCACATTCAGCCATGTCACGCTCATTTTTGAAAAGCAAAAAAGATACATATCTTCAGGACTAAAGATGTGCCTGAAGCTAGAAATTCAGTGAAAGAGGAATTGCAGCTAGCTACTGGGAGTCAGAGAGGAGACTAAGCCAAAACGGAACAGTGACAGCTTTTGTACAATTAATACAGGCTCTTTTCCAACAAAATAACCTTTTCTGCTTTATTTAATCATCCAAATGAAATGAATAATAAGGGGGTGTGGAGGGGAATTGCCTGGTTCAAGTACATCCTGGATGATGGAAACTCACTGGACTTGGTTGCTGTATTTTTCATTGTAATTTTCCTCTTCTGAGGCAAGGATGGAAGAAGAAAAAGGAGAGAATCAAAATCAAGCAAGCTTAGGAGTGGACAGTTACTTGCCATTGGGACATTTTTGTGTCTGCATGGTCAAGAAAATGAGAGTCACACTGAGCATCAAGGGCGAAGCAGGGGAGGAACTAGACAGCCTTTGGGGCCATCATTTCCACCTTCATGATGAATAGTTAGGGTCAGGAAAAAGGAAAATAGTATGAAACCCCCATTGCTGTGCAAGAGCAAGGCAGCAAGATAGAAGAGCTGGCAACTGCTAACACTGACCCTGCTATCAGATAAAGAAAACGGTACACAAGTGTTCACAGCTGCTCAAAAATATCATGGCAGGAGTGAGAAAAGCAGTAGTTACTGCTTCCATCTCTTCTGCCTTAGCTACTGAGTGTGAGGACTGAAATAGCATTGAAAAATATGTGTAAAGGTAGAGAAAATAAAGAATGAGCTTCTGTGAGGCAAGTGTTGAAGAGTTAGTGCATATCAAAATGTATGCTTTATTCATGTAAATATTTTTAGTGACAAGTTCTGATGCTGTTGCTCCCACTTTCCCTTGCAGATTATTGTATGACCTAAATAACTCTTGAAAGGAGAGCACAGATACTTTGGACTATCATGACTGTGCATGTAAAAAAAAAAAAGTTATCATGTATCCATAGGTTCTTGCACTTGAAATTATTATAAGTGGAAAATTTGAGGCATAACATGGGAAAGCACGTAGAAAAAGAAAATAAAAAGACAAATTAGGCCCTAAGGAAGGATTCATCTCACCTAAATTTAGATGTTTGAAAGGCTGAAATATCGGATCCCTCTATTCTCAGAGGTACAGTACTGTTGGAGACAATAATTTCATCATAGGATAAATGTCTGAAATGGATTAGATTAGTTTAGATTAATTGTCTCCTGGAACTGCTTTCTTTTATCCAGTGACTCCAGAGGAGAATACACAACTAACCAACTAACTTTTGAAGGGATACATTTATATGAAATTATTCAATCATGAGGGTCAGTTGAGTATTATGTACAACAGCACATCTCAGAGAACCCTATTATTAACTCATAGACATCATCTTCAACTTCCCATCAAAACAGTAATGCACTAGTTCTATATATGAACATTAGAAAAGGGGAAGACTGGAAACAGTAATTGTCTTTACAAGAACAGAAATGAGAAAATTATAAAATAATGCTTGTTGTACTAAGTGAAACATTAAAGTAAGATATTGCCATAAGTGTTATCTAATATTTACTAGGCAGCTTTTGGGGGTAAAAACATTGCCTTGAGGGTAAAATTACCAAATACTGCCTAATTGATCTCCAAACTATCTAAATGTATCAGCAAACACTACTGTGGGGTTTTCTGGGCATAGGAGTATACAATACCATGGCAAAAATGTCGTATAAACTTGTTTTCTACCTGCTTTGAAATAATACAGCTTCAGTTTAGTAACATTTAGTGCAGAAGACTTTTGATTACATTCCTCCTTAGTAAGACCCCCCTCTGTTCCTCTTACAGCCAAAGCACCATGATTCATCTGTACCGTTGAATTATTTCTAGCTCACTAAACAAAGTCACTGCCTTTTTTCATGTTTATACACTCTTCAAAAGCCCCTGCAGACCATTAAGAGCCTTCTTCTTGAGTCTCACAGTAGCCAATATGTCTTTTGTTTGAACAAAAACACACAGTCCTGATTGTCAGCTTGAGAACAGGCATCTTTTTCTTTATCATCATGCCCAGAAATTATTGCTCATCTTTTCCAAAGTGTTTTGATCCAAAGTACCATGTGGGAGGAAATAAAAAGGCTCAGCAGGAGACGGATGTTAAGGATGGAGTTTCAGACTTTGAATTTGCTGCCTTTTATAAATTCAAATAAGATTATTTATACAGAGTGATCAAATGATGGTCAAGCATGGAAGTACTCAGAAGTTCAGTTAGGGTCAGCTCCCAGGATTTGCTTAACCAAATGGATAATAATTCTTGCCTCCCGTGTGCACTCTCATGAGACTCCTTTCTGAAATACCATACCAACATTTTTACTCTCAGCTTCAAAACCATTTTTTTCTTCAAGGGGATGCTTTAAATGTTTCTGTTAAAGCCTGTAAATCCTCTAATTCCTGCGATGATGTCCTTTACAGTCATGGTTTCCAGGTCCGTACTGTAGACAGGCAGGCTTTGTGGGTGACTACATCCCTCCTTCGCTGCAGTCACTGCACCCCTTCTCCTTCCATGAGTCCCAGCAGTGAGAGCTGACCCCTGAGCAGGTAGATCCCAATCCTCTCTCTGAATCACAGGCATGTGCCTTTTTAATTTCCTCTTCAGTGGGGATCCAAATCTGCCTCAGTAACTCCCAGAGTTACTATGCTGTGTAAATTCACTCAAAAACAGAAAATGGAAAAGGAGTTGGGGATGGGAAGCAAGGTGAGAATTGTTCTTGACCATGGTCATTTTTTATATAACCTAAACATGTAAGTACAGTTCAACAGACAAAGGTCTACCTTGGTGATTCAGTACTTTGATACATGTATCCAGCAGTCTGCCCATTTAAAACATCTAGTGATTCAGCAGCAGTGGAAGCTAGAGGGACTTGTAGACAATAAGAGGAGGATTTTACTTGTTATTCTTCTATTCCCTGGTTGTTTCCTCATTTGTTCTGCCTGCCCCTGCCCTCATCTGCACCTTCTTCCTTAGGAACTTTTGACTTCTGTCTACCTCTGCTCTCCCTAGCTTGTTCCTCCGAGGTATGAATGATATAAGTGAAAAATCTGATAGTTCCATCAATCTGGAATGTCCACCTGCAGTTTTTAAAACTTGTTATGGCTCCGAACAACCTCACCTAAATTCAAATTTAGGCATCTTCTGAGCAGATTGTTGGACTAAATAATCTCCATACCTAATTTTTATCTATAATTCTAAAAATAGGAGTTATCACTCTAATAAGTAGTTGCTCAGCAATATTGTGAGAACTGGAACCACACCATTCTGTCACCAGTGTGTGTAACATCGGAGCCATTACCTTAGCTTTACTTTTTTTAAAAGATTGGCCTGCATAGCAGTTTCAAAATAGAAAAATAATATAAATTTGTCACTGTAGAACAAAACAATGATTCACTTACTTCACTATCACAGTTATCACAGTGGCTACTAAGTATATAATATGTTACTGCTTGAAAAGTGACTTCCTATCTCTATTTAAGGTTTTTCAGGTTTGAATTTATACTTCTAAGACATGTTTCTTCAGTCTCACATAAATGAATATTAATGGATATTCATGTACAAACATGTAAATTTCAGTGGAAGCTTTATGTTTACCTACATTAAAATAACCTGTTTATGGCAAAATCCAGAAAAAGATCCAATAAGCTCTTGAATAATCCAACAATATATCTCATAGATCCACCAGACAGATTATGAAAGCCTCAAATTCAGCAAAAAAGTACCCCCAAAGCTGAGGATAAGGTCAGCAATATGATGCCTCTGCCTCATACAACACAAACAGATTTTCTCCAAAGGAACTTGTGTATGCTTTTGTGTGCAAGTGTGAAGAGAAGCAGCCATACTGAAACTTATTCAAAAGCTGCCACCTTACAAATTTAAATCTCAGATTCGTGCAGCTGAATAAAGGTGACTAATGAAAAGTAAACTTCAGGAGATTTTACAATGAAGGGCTCATTGCATTTGCCCAGCAAATCTCATCACATGAGCTCAGCTTGTTTTAAGATGATGATGCTTCATTTGTCAGGTAGTCAGGTAGCAGGTGCTTTGCCATCTGAAGAGATCTTGAACGTGAGGTTAGAATTAAAAATGTAATAGATTGAGAGCAGAGAAGGTAATACTGCCATGGCTCCACCATGGAAAAATGATTTAGGGCAATCATTTTTAATTTGTATAACACCATGAAGTAATTCCTCCTTCTCTATGTATAGTAGGGAATATTTACGGCTTTTTGATTTACCCAGTCCTTAGATTCTGATAGTGGTTCCTTTGGTGCCCTTTTCACACAGTCTGCTAGCTTCCTCTAGTATGGGCAGGTTCCCTTTTCAGAGACAAATCTCTCCTTCCAACAGCTGTAAAAAAGGTATTCTTACGCAGGAGCAAAGTTGCTCCAAGAACTTGTCAACCTTGCCCCAAGAGACTTAAACCTTGGAAATGATGTGAAAGCTCAGAATTTACTGAGGAGATGCTTACAGTCCTTGTGTTGGTGAAGACATGTTGCTGCAGTAACTCTGACTCTTTCTCCAGGTTTCTCTTCTGTCATCACATCAGAAGGATCTCCAGAGCTCTGACACTCCCAAACTGTCTGCTTTGGCCACTTTTGCTGAATTGTCATCAATCTTGTACATGCCACCAACGAGCCCCTGTTTCACCCTGTGACAGCACTTCCAAGAATATTCTCCAAACCCTTCCTCAGGCTGCTTCCATGCATAGAAATTTCTGTTCAGACAGCTCCAGAGCTCCTTATTATCCTTTTTCCTTTCATGTCCCATCTGAACATCCACTTTTGCCATAATGTCCAGAAACACCCAGCACTGGGTGAGTCCAAGGAACACTTAATAAAAAAGTTTAAGGTTATGAATCAATAGAAAGTATAACATTGTATAAACACAAAAATTTGAAAACTTCATTAGTCTGCAGGCAACAATACAAAATAATTTGTCTGATAGGTGTGACATCAGACTTTGTTTTCCTTGCCAGTTCCAACAACCTCTGTTAACTTTATTTGCTGTGTCCTTCAACATTACTGCAAATCCCTCAAAACTGGAGGTTTCTGCTACTTTTCTGTGAAGTTTAATAGATTTCTTTTTTCAGGGATCTTTACTGAACTATGGTGTTTCTTTTTCCATTTTTTTCCTTCTTACCTTATGCTTTATGGACAGTTCTAAACTGAAGGCACTAACTTTGACACCAATGAAGCAACAGCCAGCATCAGTACACTACAGACTTGCATAGTCAGAGTACCTAATGTACTAATGTACACGAATAGCAGCTGTCCAAATATTCAAGCCTTATGTACCATGAAGTACTATACTTCTGAATAGAAGTATTATAGATATTTAATTTCCTGGCTTTCTAACAGCTTTCCTCTGAAACTTCTGACACATCATTTCCATGTTCTTTGTCTTTTAATGCCATTTTTGGGGGGTACAGTCAAACTCTTAATGGATTTTTACAGGATCTAACTCAAGAAAACTAGTCTTGATTGCAGTCATAACCTGTACAATAAAAATATGAATATTTTAAGTGCTGAAAATTTAGTATGTATTTTCACTCTTTCAAAGCTTTTCTTCCTTTCTCTCTCTGTTGGCATACTTATCTCCCCCTAAAGTTGCCACAGTATTAGACATTGGGTTGAGCCTCAGCAAGTGCTGCATTGCCATTGGAGGAGGTTGGGGAGGCACATGGCATGCCCTAACATAACTTTCTGTTTTCTCTCTAGTGTCCTCTTCTATTACATTGTGGTGGTTGTTCCTCCTCTCCTCTGCTTCTTTTCTGATTCACTATACTCTTCCCCACAGCTCAGCTGGCTTAGCAAGTGTCTCATGATGCCTTTCACACTGAAGTGGGCAGTGGATATAACGTATAGCTAAGGCAACGCACAGGCAGCAACTGGCTACCAATTTATTCCTTGTCCTTATGTGAAAATGGAGAAGGGAATGCAGAAGCACAGACAGTTTGTAAAGGTGGGAAGCCACCTTTCCCTGGCACTGGCAGCTGCTCCTTATTTCCTATGGATAATTTCAAATACTTAGAGTTTACAGTCAAGTAGGGACTGAAGGTCACAGGAAGGTTACAAAGTCTGGGCTTGGCACCAAAAAAGTGTCTGTATTTAAGCCTCTTGCTTTTATTTTTCTTCATCAACAGTGACAATGTATTTTTGCACTCAGGGGCCTTCAACTGATGGAAGTCAAGCTTGCTGGGGAGGCTGGCCAGGCCTTACAAGCTCTCTGTATGAAATGACTTAAGAATTTTAGAATATCTGGGGATAACACAAAATCACAGCTGTGGCTAGAAAATTTTATCTTTTTTTTTTTTTTTTTAAGAAAAAGGCCTTGGACAGAGAAAATATGGATGGTCTTAATGAGCACTTTAAAATATTTCTCATCATCGTGGAAACTTAATGATGTAGATACTAACCCAAGCCTTGTCATCATATCATCTGAACAACTAGCCTGAAGCTGTATTTCTAAAGGCAACAGTCAAACTTGATTAGCAACATTAGCAAACAAGAAGAAAAACACTTTCATAGCTGGAAACTAGCCCATTTTTGTGATTACTGGGAGCACTGCTTATCTGTCATTTGCCTGTTAGAGCCTGCCTGATGGGTCATAATATTACCAAGGCAAAGGCAAAATGTAAATAGTTAAGCTGGCGCTGTTTCCTATTTCTGTTATGTTCCATGATTTGTCAATGAATCACAAAGTTATTTTCTCCTTTCCATGTTACATGAATGGGTTGTCAGAACCTCACACAGCCTGTGAAGGACAGCACTGTATTGACCCCTCTGACCTTTTACTTATTCTAGACTTTGATTGACTGATCTCCCCTCTTCTTGCAGCGTTGGCAGCTGCCGGGAAGAACCATAGCCTCAGACACTGGAATTACTGAATTTTTAAAAGGTGAAAGCAGCACAGCTTAGTTATGCTGTGATATCTCAAAAGGCCATGTCGGGCATTGAAATTCAGATGTCTTGTTCTTGTGACAAAGGTAAGTGCAAGCACAGGAAGATTAACAAGAATATCAGAAAAATTAATATTCTTTCAATAAGGACTTTAACAAAACACTGTGATGGTACAAATTTAACCTGCCTTGTTACAGTAGTGTACTAACTGATCTCTCTTAGATACAGAGCCAAAGTCTCACTTCTTATCACTGTATAACAATGGCATTTTGTGCAATTCTTATATGGATACACACATTGATTGAGTCACTAGTGATATATTTCTAGGAAGACTTCTTTAACAAATATAGCACCTTTTTAACTAATAATGGACTATTATGAGAGTGAGACCTATCCCTTCCTCAGCTAAGTACTCTATTTGGTTACACTCCAGAGTAACAGAGGAATATGAAATGACAGGAAATCTTTCTTTCAGTTGAAATGTGTAGTTCCAAGTGTGATATTATCTTCTTGTACAGATTGCATTGTTTCAGTTCTTGATACCATCTTCACTCATGCTGCAGCAAAATAGCACTGACCCTAGCTTGGGATTCGCCAGCAGAAATATCTCCCCCATATGTAGACAGAATAAGGAAGTCCATGCAAATGTTCCCATTGTTAGTTCTCAGAAGGTAATTTTCAGTGTATTCCAGCATAACATAAAAGACCATAGGAATGTTTAAATGTCCAAAGGGAATATGAAATCTGTAATATGTTAAAAGCCTGCAGAAAACTGGGAGAAGACAAGTGTCCAAGAAGAGACAATTCTTTTGTAGCATTCCAATAATAAATCCCGAATGATAGTTTTAGCAACATTGGTGAGCAAGTCTACACTATACCAACACTGCAAGTAATATATTAAAAACCATATAGATAAACATTATAGACTGATACAATTGTGCTAAATTGCATTGTGTTCTTCAACCTGATAACTCTTCAAATTACATCATCCTACTCAAACAAATAAAGCATGTTAAAAAGGAACAACAATCTCCAGCCCAAGAACAGCTAAAGGTAGTTGGATTGGCATTGGAGCGTTGGAAGTAATGATAGATGTAATCACGGCACTTCTGTGACCTCCTAAGAGGAAGTTCTGCTGATTTAATTTACTTGTAAGCAGACTGCAGCTTAATGTTGATCTTCAGTGATTTTTCATACAAAACATTATGAATGAAAAGTTCAGAAGGTATGACTGCTAACACAAGTTTTCTGCACATACATAAATCCTCACCAACGCCGGTGGTTTAATATTTGAGGATCAAGTTGTTGGAGTAAGACCTTCAAGATAATAAGCATAGTCTTCCTAAACTCATAGACATAATAACTGAATCTCCTATAATTAATGAAAACAAAGCTCTCTGTGTTTGTGTGTGAAGATGATATAAAATAACTTAGAAGCTACAGACTACTGATATTCTAACTGAAGAAAGAGAGGTGAAAATAATTAAATAAATATTTATTTAATGACTCATTCTATGACAAATCTTGGTTACCTTCTTATTGTATTTGACAACAGCAAATAAAAATATTTTGCATAGAATTTTTAACAACAGTAATGATAATTCGCTGAGCTATTAGGCTGGAGATATTTCCCTGACAGTGTCTCTAGCAGTAGATTGAGTACTGTTTCTAACTGACTTTCAATGAGTCTTAAGAAAAAGCTGGATATGAAGAACTTGGGCCATGGATACTCTTTGGATCAAGCTTCAGCTGGGCCGTAGCCAAATATAATATAACAGCACTAGGATAAAAGTCATCCCTTATTTCTATGAAAAACTGAGAATGGGTATATATATATATACAGTATCAAGGAAAGTAATGCTTACTTCATCCTTTGTGTTTGCTGAAGTTTGTGGAGCTACAATTAAGGACAAATAGTTGGAATACAGGTAATAAAAGGAAAACATCTACATGGATGGTCATTACTGTATATTTCTTTATCTGCACTTCTTATCTGACCGCTTAATTTTTGAGATTTTTTTGCCAAGGCTTTGTGGGTGTCTTTTAACTATCTGGAAGAAAATTACTTTTCCTTACCCACAGGTGCATGAGGATGGTTAAGTTAACACTGCAATCAGTGAAGATCTGGTCAATATAGCCATGGTATGTACAAAAACGACTGCTTACTCAGTGGAATTAGGCACCATCTTTGGTCAGCTAAGTCCTTTCACAGATTCCATTGACTTTACTGCCAATAAACTTGATTCAGTTGCCTGCAGGTAGGTATCTAGGATAGGCTATCCTGCCTGGACTCCAGTTGATTATACAGAAGTAAACTGGTCCTTTGTCATATTTATCAGCAGTGTCTCATGTCATTGATACCCCATGGTATCTAAAATGGCTCTAGAGACATGAGTGTGGGCACCTCCATAGAGCCAAAGTTCTCCACTGACTACACACACCTAAGCTTAGATGTGTGACACTGTGAGATGAACTCCACTCCAGATGTAATGCTCTGTAATCTCTGCATGCCATAAACTGACAAAGACATGGACTGGCAAGATAATTTTGCATTCTGTTGATAAATTAACTGTCTTTCGTATTATAAGGTTAAGACCATGAAATTGCCAAGAAGGCTGGGAAACTGCATAAATTTCTGTAGGAAGAAGGAAAGTTCTTCAGTTGTTAGAATCCAGGTACTCAAGAAAAAAATGAATTATTTATTGCCATCAAGGCTGGATTATACTGTCATTTATGTTTAATGTCTTTCATTGTAAAGGGCTCCTACATCAAAAGAAAGACATGTCTTGCAGTTGTAACACAATTACCTCTCTACAGGGACAATCTCAATCAAGTAGCATATAGAGCATTGCAAAAGAATCTTGGAAGGAAGCAAGGTTTGTCAGAGGACGCTAAGGTACACTCTCATTTTTATCAAAAATGTGCCTTAAGGCTGAATTTTCAAATGGAGACTATTGAACGACTCTCATAACTGCACGAGACATAGTGATTTGAAATGCCAATCAGGTAATTTCACATACAAATGCAGAGCTCAGTGCTATTTGCATATGTATAAGCTGCTTTCCCTGCATAGCTGTGGAGAGTGCACAGCATCCGTGAATAAACATTTGTAGGCACTTTCAAAAAACACTTCAACCTTGTTGTCTATCACTTGAAAATTGTCTTTAAATGCTTATGCAATGAAATGAAAACCTTGGTTTTTCAAGAGTTGGTGGCCTTTTTCCCCACAGTGTAGGATTTATTACATGATTGGTCTATAGCTCCTGGGCCTCAGAAGAGCCATATATTCCTGTAATTATTCCAGTAAATATAGCTGGGGTTTTGGGGGGGGGTGGGGTGGGGTTTTTTTGGTTTTTTT
>VZZY01018407.1:0-10611 GCA_013400335.1 Eurystomus gularis
TGTGCTCTATGGAAAGCTTCCTTGAATGTCAAACATTGCTAGTTATTCTGACACACCAAGAGAAGACAGAGTAACCAGAAACACTGACTCATTTAAGAACTTTGCCAGTAGCCCCTTCTCCAGACACACAAAACTTTTCAAATACTTGTGGTCAGAATAAAAATCCTTATAAGAGTTTTTGTGGGAAGATACAGTGTTGCCAACTCATTGTTTCTTTCACAAAGGCTCTCTTCCTGGCATAATGGGACTGAGAAGAGTGAGAGGAGGAATGTCTCTCTACACTTCTACTCTTAACATGGCAGTGGAAAGGTTGAGACCCATTCATGATTCACCAAGGCTGAAGAGAATTGAGACTGTATGCATACAGAATGTTCCTGATTGGGGCAAAGACTTGTGATGGGAGCAGATCTGAAATTCCCTTTTTTTCTCACCTTTTCAAAACTTCAATAGAACCCATTTCACTGGCTCTTTCTTGCAACTTTTTCTCCTCTGCATTCATAGATCTCACTCCCATGAACTCCCTCCTGATAAACAATTTGAAGTGGGTAGATTACTGAGGCTATACATTTTTCCCTTCAAGGAGTAGAATCACAGAATCATAAAGCCATAGAATAATTTTAGTCGGAAGAGACCTTTAGATCATCAAGTCCAGCTGTTAGCCCAACACTGCCAGGTTACACCTAAACCATGTCCCTAATCACCACATCTACACCTCTTCTATATACCTCTAGGGATGGTGATTCCACCACTTCCCTCGGTAGCCTGTTCCAGGTCTTGAAAACCCTTTTAGGGAAGACATTTTCCCTACCATCTAACCCAACCCTCCCCTGGCACAATTTCCAGTCATTTCCTCTTAGCTCTTATTGCTTATTCCTTGGGAGAAGAAACCAGCACCCACCTCTCTAGAACCTCTTTTCAGGTAGTTGTGGAGAGCTGTAAGGTCTCCCCTGAGCCTCCTTTTCTCTAGGCTAAACAACCCCAGTTCCCATAGCTGCTCCTTGTAAGACTTCTCTCTAGACCCATCACCAGCTTCATTGCTCTTCTTTGGATGTGTTCCAGCACTTCAACATCTTTCATGTAGTAAAGGGCACAGTATTTGAGGTGCAGCCTCACCAGTGCCAAGTACAGGAGGTTATCACTTCCCTAGTCCTGCTGGCCACGCTATTTCTCATACAAGCCAGGATGTTGTTGGCCTTCTTGGCTACCTGGACACACTGCTGGCTTATATTCAGCCAGCTATTGACCAACATCCCCTGGTCCTTTTCCACCAGGCAGCTTTCTAGACACTCTTCCCCAAGCCTCTAGCATTGTCTGGGGTTGTTGTGACCCAATGGCAGGATCTGGCAGTTGGTGGTGTTGAACCTCTTAAAATTGGCCTCAGCCCATTAATCCAGCCTGTCCAGACCCCTCCGTAGACCCTCCCTACCCTAAAGCAGATTAACACACCTGCCTAACTTGGTGTCGTCTGGAAACTTACTGAGGGTGCCCTTGGGCGCCCTTACCTGCCCATGGGTCCCTGACTCACTGGCTGGTCCAGTCTGATGCTCACTGCAGACACACAGCACTGACACACTTGTCCAACAGCCACTCCACACTCCCATGTCCCCTCACATACCAGCATGGCCCCTTTGCCCTCCTGATAACCTAGCCTGGACTTGAGGCTCCCATGCATGTCAGCTGGTCCAGCTTGAAGATTGCCAGGGAATACCCAACCCCCCACCCTCCCACCATGCACAGCAGGTTTGGAGAAGATACAGACACTCACTCCTCCAGCAGCTGACACCAGGCATATGGGTTGTGACCTGTGGTCCTGTTCCAGCTGCCAGTGCTGAGCCCCTTACGTTAGTCTCCCCAGCAGCTGGTTTGGGGAACACACAATTCCTGGACATTACAGACCCCCCTCGCTCCAGTTGCTGGCACTGAGACGCTCCACTCACTCCAGCAGCCGACACCAGAGGCCGGGCCACCTACACTCTGGGTCTGACTCCAGCAGCTGGCACAGAGTCCTTGCAGCACACACATGCATGAGATAGAGAATGAGATTACATGGAGAGGTAGCTTAGAACAGATAAGACAGGTTACAGTGATCAGGCACATGGCTCAGCCAGACAAGCTTTTTTGTCAGCTTACAGGTGACTGGCCTCTTTTGTACCCTTGTCTGTCTACCCCACCTCTTTGTTCCTGCCTGCTCCCTCTTCCTTAGCACATTGCCTCATTGGCTGACGTAGTCCCATTCACCCGCTCTAACATTCCAAGCCCTCAGGTTTGCACGTTTATCCGTTGACCCTCTTTTCCCTTGGGTACTAGTTTTAAGCTGAAGCCTTACTGCAGTTTCCTGTCTGCCACTTACATCACAACTGTGCAGCAGCCATAACCATGCCTGGTCTCATACTTCCTTAGTCCTGACCCTGACACAGGCCCCAACATCTTGGCTTCACTTGCATGAAGTAACAGGAGTAATCTGAAAGAGAAGACAGAGGATGAGTTCTGCAGGAAGGATTTTTTTTTTCTTTGTTCCCTGTTGTTTGACTATGGTATTGACTGTAGCAATACAGAAAGTTATTTTACTGTCTAAGCCTTTTTAGATTTCTTTCTGCTAACCAGTAATGAGATGCTAGCTACCTTATCGGTGGAAACAGTGCTGAATCTCCCCAAGCTACATGCATTTTACCTTGAGTGATACACATCAGAAATGCACTCACATTTCCTTGATATTTTAATTTATTGTTGCATAGGGATTATGAAGTAGTTAGCACCACGTCTATGGGTTTGATCAAGACCCAGGAAAAAGACTGATAAAACTCTCATACACACTGATAAAGGAGACCAGCACATGAAATGCACTTTTGCAAGTCATTTACAGTACAAAAGTGATTTTGTACTATCCAGTAATTTCTTCATCTTGAAGGATGTAGCCAGGTCTAGCTGGAAACTCTTTGTTACAATACCATGGCTTCATTTGTAACATAAGCTACTACTACAAAAAAATCTAAATAAAAATGACAGATACTTCAAAATGCTTAGGGAAAATTAAGCAGTTATCTCTGCTTAAGACAACATGTGCTCAACCTGCAGCCAGTGCTTAAATGAATCTCACTGGGTTTGAGAATTATACATCAAAGCTCTTACTGGACAATCCCCACTCACATGATGTCATTAATGGTAGGATGTGCACCCAAATAGTTCCTATGTATTCTGCAGTCTCTGTCCTTGAATTGATTTTTTGTATATTTTCAGGGAGCAGCTACTATCTCCAGGAATTCTGGCATTGCTCCATGGCTTCATCTGGCCTTCCTAGATCAATCCAGTCAGGTAAAGTACAGATATATTTTGCAATCTTTTTTTTCTAAAGAAATGCCCACCTGAGCGCCACTTCATCTCTTTCTTATAACACTACCCACAAACTGACAGACTTAGCTTTACAGACAAATATATCAGTAGCTTTGAAAAATCTAGCAGCCTGGAGTACGTAAATATAGTAAGAGGAACAAGAGAAGAAATAATTTTCATATGTGTAAGAATAGTTCCACCTGCAGCTCAGCACATTGGTTAACAAGCCTTTCAAATGTCATCATGAAGATATTAACTTCTGCATTTTATCATTAGAAGATAAACACTTCCCACCAGTCTTATGTCCAGAAAAGGGAAAGCATATGTTAGCATCTGCAGTTTTCCTTTCTTTGCTGCAATGTGACTCCCGTTACACAAAAACATCTGAGTACACAAATCTAACTCAGTGAAAAAGCTGCAGGAGAAGGTCACCATATCGTACAGCATCAGAAAGGGTGAGAAAGGGATGAGCCAGATCATGTCTAAGATGCTTCAACTTCAAGAGCCTGAATCTTCAGCTGTAGGAGAGTGGCAGGAAGAGTCGGTGTCTATGACATAAAAGTGAAAACTCTGGTGACAACAAAGGCTGGAAACTGATGATGAGGAAGGTTCTGCCCCACCTAAAGACTTGCAACTACAGAAAGCATTCATTATCCTCACTGCTGATGAGAAGCTGCAAATGCTGCCAAGTAAATCTTTTCTCGCAGCTGAGTCTGAGCCACTAAGAGCCACTAGAAAGAAGTGGTGAGTGATAGGTGTAGGAAAGTATTTCAGGTAACAAAAGCCCCCAGTCTGATTTGCCATCAAGGAAGGCTTACTGCTTGCTGGAAGCTCCAATTCAGGATGATGTGTGGAGGATACTAAGGCTCATCCAGCTGTTACCTGTGGCTGCTCTTCTATGTATGCACTGCTGGGGCTCACCTAAGAAGTGACAACGGGGTGCTGGGGACAGTGACTAAGGGCATGAGGAGCCAGGTAATGCTCTCCTCAATCCTGCTGGTGAGGGACGAGGGCCTGGGAAGGAATGGATAGAACTTACAGATCAATGTTTGATTTGTCAGGTGGTGTTAGCATCAGGATTTCAGTGTCTATGAACTTGGGACCCTCTTTGAAGGTCAACAGATGCTTGGAAAAGGCAAGATCCACCTGACAAGGTGGGGCAAAAGGGTCTTTGCCAACAGGCTTGCCAACCTGATAAGGAGAGGTTTAAACTAGGAATGATGGCATCATGGAGAGATTCCTCAAAAAATAGGTGAAAGAGTTGTCACCAAGGGCTCAGGGTGACTGCAGCAGAAGGGAGATAGCAACCAACAAATCAGAGGTGAAATGCAATCACTTCAAGCATAAGCATATAAAGAAGGAACTACCTGCAGAATAGCCTTATGGGGAAAGCTCTCATGCCTGTTCTGGTGAATTAGCATGCTTAGGTGTCTCTCTGAAATGTCTCTACACTATACAGTTACAGGGCTATGACTGTACTGTAATTATGGGGATATAGTGCACTAGCTCACATGACTGTAGTGCTGTGATGGATGTTTACGGGCTTTTCAGCAAGGACAGGCTAGGAAGGCAAAGAGAGGGAGTTGCCTTCTATGTGAGAAAGCAGCCAAAATGCATGGAGCCCTACCTGGGAATGGATCAGGATCAAATAAAGAGCTTATGAGTCTAGATTAGTGGGCAGAATAACATGGGTGAATTTGTAGTGGATGTCTGCTGTAGACCTCCTAATCAAGAAGAAGTATATAAGGCTTTCTGCAAACAACTGGAAGAAGCATCTCATTCACAGGCCCTGGTCCTCATAGGGAACTTTACTGACTCTGATATCTGCTGGAAAGGGAAGCATCAGAGCACAGACCTAGGAGATTGCTAGACTAATAAAAATGTCAGAGGAACCAGCAAAGAAAGGTGCTCTGCTGAACCTGATGCTTATGAACAAGGAAGAACCAGCTGTGGATGTGAAAGCTGGAGACAAACCTCACTGGAGTGACCATGGCATGGTGGAGTTCAGGATTCCAAGAGAAAGGAGCAAAGTGAAAGGTAGGACCACGGCCATGGACTTCAGGAGGACAGACCTGTTCAGGTATCTACTTGGAAGAATCCCAAAGGCTACAGCCCTGGAGAGAAAAGGGACCCATAACAGCTGGTTCATATTCAAAGATCTGCCCTGAAACTCTAGAAAAAGCCATCCTGAAGAGCAGGAAATCAAGCAAAGGCAGGACAAGGCCTGCAAGGATAAGGAGCCCATGACTGAACTTAGACATAAAATGGAAGTTCACAAGACGCAGAAGTGGGTGTGGGTGACCCAGGAGAAGTATAAGGATGCCATCTCACTGTGTAGGGATGGGGAAGCCAAAACCCACCTAGAATTTAATCTGGTGAGAGATGCAAAGGGCAAGAGGATGGTCTTCTACAAGTACATGAACAGAAAAAGGAAGACTGGAGAATATGTGGCTCTCCTGCTAAACAGAGCAGGAACCATGGTGACAAAGTACATGGAAAATGAGGTATTCAATACCGCCTTTGCCTCAGTCATTACTTGTAAGACCAGTATTCAGGAACCTGAGGCCCTTGAGACAAGAACAAAAGTCTGGAGCCAGGAAGACTTATACTCAGTGGAGGAGAACTAGGTTTGGGAGCAGTTAAACTGGATGTGCAGTCTATGAAGCTTGACAGGATGCAACCACAAGTGCTGGAGCAGCTGAACTTGATTATCTTGGAAAGGTCATGGTGAAAGGGAGAGGTTCCTGAGGACTGGAAGAAAGCATATGCCACTCTTGATGCACGGAAAAGTACTAAAAAACTTGCAGAGAGATTATGAGGAGGCATGTTTATTTGCTGGTGGGTGCATAGGGGCTAGTGCCTCCAAAAACGTGCATACTGGCATGGCTCTGCATCTTGCTTATAAATTATTATCAATAAAATTATCAATAAAATGTTACATATTCATTAGTTTCTATTACGCCTATACATATGTGTAGCCTATCCTGCTTCGTATCAGGTCTCCTCCCTCTTGCACCTGTGCAGTACACCTTGGTGATGGTCTTCTGGTGGTCGACCCGCCTTTTTTTGTTGAAGTAAACACTCTTCCTCAGAGATAAGGTTCACTTGCACTAAGTCCTGTGCAGTGTCCTTAGAGTCTTGGTCCTCTTCCAAGTTGCATTCTTGGCTCGAACTAGTTTTTCCCATACTATGTCCTTGATAAGGCAGGTGTTCCATCTCCCTCAATCTTTTGTGGTTAGCTTACACAAAAGGCCCTATAGTTGTGTCTACTTTAAAATAGATGAGCAATGCTTTAGTTATGTCTGCTCTAAGATAACTGAGTAATGCTTCGCTAAGCTAGCTTCTAAGCTTCAAGGCTACATTTTTCCTTTCAGGAGGATGGAGGCTGGGGAGGGGGGGCACTGGGGCCTANTCAAAAAGGGAAACAAGGACGATCCAGATTATTTCAAAAGGTCACTTCCAACCTAAATGCTTCAGTGATTCTCCAATGAGAGCAATGACTTCTGAGTGATTGGAAGCAGAGAAGATACAAGCACTGGAAGGAGTCAAAACTTAGAGTAGACAACAGTGTTCAATACCTCAGGAAACCCTCCATCAGCTCTCAAACTTAATGTTTATTTTTCCATTTCCACCCTAACACCCATTTGCACAACTAACACGTGGTGAGAATCCTCTGAAATTTGCTATGGTTCTTAACGTTTTTACAGGATGCCTGTTGAAAATAAACATTTTCATCTGATGAAATATTTTTTGTCAGATAAAGCATTTAGAACACCAGACAACATTTTATAATACACATTTTCATCTGGAGGAACATCATTAGAAACCTCAGAAAATATTATTCCTTTGAAGAAACTCTTAAAGCTCAGCTGTTCATTAATGCTTTATTCATTTTGCTATCCAAGATCTCTAAATCTGAATTGATAAAGCTTTACAGATGGGAGTTTGGAACAGTTGTTTCTAATGTTTTTTGGAAAACCCACATTTGCAATGTGATAATAGTTCCAGCTAGCCAAAGAAGAGGCAATAATCCTGGCAGTCCTGCTAGATGAATATCAGCAAAACTAAACACAGTCCTTCCTTGTCTCCACAAATTTCATTTTTGATTGGATGAATGCAGTAACTGCTGGTGGAAGAAAAAATGTTATTCTAATGTCCCTAAATATCATTTACCAAACATTCCTTTAAAGAGGTTGAAACTTTCAAAAAAATACATGATGATGAATGTCAGCAGAAAAATGAGCTTCAGTATCCTCCCCAAACATTGGGTGGAGACTGTTCAGGCTGCTGGAAACCCTGGCAGTACTGAGCTCTTGGACTGCCTGGTGGGTTGAGGCAAAGTGCACATAACCTCAGACATACAAGAACCATCACGTATTGTGGTGTCTGCATCACTAGTGCTGACTGGTTTTTGACCCTTGTACTATATGTTATTTTATAGTATCTATATTAATTGTTATTTATTGTGTGTGTATATTTTATTGCATATAATATAGAAAAAGCTATTATATATATACAGAGTATAATACACTACACAAAATATGTATGTATCATACCCTGGAATTAATACTGCACCTCTTGTACATGCTAACTAAATTTTTCGTATGTGAGCAAGGCTTGCTCAGCACAGTCATTAGTAGAGGTAACTAGGAACCAAGTGAAGTGTGAGGATTCCAGATGTGCAGGCATCCTAAAATCTCTGACGGGTTTTTTAATGAGTCATGAGCACATATGCACTAAGGGAAACTAGTTGTGCCTGCTATGTACAACTTGAGATTTGAGAGAGAAGACAAATTTTCTGGATCAAGTATTTACTGAAGCTCTTTAATTCAGCTATTGCTAAATATCTAAAAAATGGTCTTTATAATAGGAAAGCTGACAAAGTCTTAATTAGAATGGCAGGGATATATACTACAGCAATAAATTACATCCCTGATCCATTTCAAAGACAGAGGGAGATACAGCTTTACATGTTATAAAAGCACCAGCCCTTCCTGTTAGTACCTAAGTATTTCTGGATGGTAACCATCACAAAATAGCACCCAGATCACCTATGATAACAGCCAGTGACTGTCTTTGCATTAGAGGGAGTCCTGCAAAGGCCCTAGTTTATTATATTTGTTCTCTGTGACATTTAAAGACCGTATTTTCCATGACCTTTACAGCTATATTTTCCTTTTTTTCTGCAAAAGCACAGGAACAATGTTGTTCCTCTGGCGTTGGAAGGAATCGTAAGGAAAAAACAGTATGGGCTGTTTCTGGGATCTAGGAACTGAGGCCTGTGCATGAAGTGTCACAGGGCAGTAGTGCCCCCTCCCACCCCCCCATCTAAATGGGGTAGAGTTGGAAACCAAAGGTGAAGCTCAGGCTACAGAAGAGTTCCCCAAAATTCTTTCTTTCACCTGATTCTCAGTTCAAGAAGGCTTCTTTACATTGCTCTGATGGCACTCCTTATTTTACACAGTGATGTTTTTGATCCCAGCCATGGGTCACAGCCATGTTATGAGACTCCCAAAACTGGGTGGGATGCTTGCCTTGGCAGAGCAACAGCAGGGAGACTCTGTCAACATACCATACAGATCAGGTGACACTAGGACAAATTCTGCAGAGTACAGGAATCCACACCTAACTTTCGACAAAGAGGAGTCGATGCTGCTTCCAGGGAGGAAGGCAAAGTCACAATCCTGATCCAGTCCTGATCCATTGCATTGGATCTTTATGTAACTGCTTAGTTCCTCCAAACAAGCTGCATCCTCTTTAGGGATCTTTAATATTATATTGCATTCTCTTCCTTCTTAGGCTACCTAGCACAGTTCAATACACAGTTGATATACAAGACACATCAACAAGGCTTACTAAATCTCTACAGCATTTCTGGACTCCAATCTCACTCCTCCCATCCCCTCTTCCCCAATAGCAGTGACTTAGCAGTCACTAGGTTCAGAATGACAAAATGTCCTTGCATTGCAGATGTCCTCTATGCTTAATGTCCACTGAGTTCTTCTGCCTACTGTGGTTTGTGCTGACTCAGTCACTACAAATAGAAAGTTATGGCTTTGGTAGAAAACAAGTCCCTCCAAACAATTCTGTGACCTGGAAACATTCTGCAGTCTGCATCTAGAGGTATTGCTCTTTCTACCAAGCTCAGGCAGTCTTTGATAGGCTTAATTCCTCCAGGGGAGCAAGTGTGAACAGAATCAGATCCGTATGTCCACACTTTTAACTTTATGATTATTCAGCTTCCAGAACTCTTTGAGGAAAAACCAGATCAAAGATGGGCACAAAATTTAGATTTCTGATATACCTTCAGGGTTGTTCTGATATCTTCTCATAAACAGCTCACAGCTTCAACAAGTCTAAAATCTGCCATTAATTCAAATAATTCATAAACTCCTCAAAAGGAATGTAAGGGGAAGATTGTGAGCCTGGATGAGCAATGAGTATAATAGTGATGGCCATGTGAGCTGAAATGCTAATGATAGGCTGTTTGTAGAGTTTCTGCACTTAGATTGATAAGCCACTTGGAATACTTAAGTTTATTTTATCCAGAAATTTTATTTATTAAAGTTTTAGTGATGGTCTCATGCCAAGTGAAATATGAAAACACAGGAGACCTTGAATTTTATTTCTTTATTTCTTGAATTTTATTTCAAATACTGACCAAAGTGTGTGGTATTGGGTCATTTTAACTTAGTAATATTGGCTGCTCCTACTTAAAATGTAGAGACTATTTTGTCTACAGATAAAAAAGTGAAAATGAACAGCAGTCTATCTGTATTCTGTAAATGACTGAAAGCCTCGAAGTCTCATATCCAGTTCTTACAGTTTGCCAGATACCAAACAAGTATTTCCCAAGCCTCCTCCTAACCCAAACTTACTCTCACATACACTAAGGAAGGCTCTTTACAGAGATACATTTACTGCCCAAGTTTGAAACAGAAGTGTTTCTGTGTAAGAAAAATCCCTCCTGCCATGTCTCTTTTCTGTCTTCCATTCACACTTCTGTTTGTGAAAGCTCAAAGTAATCAGCTGTGACTCTAAACAGATCACTTTGTAAGCTGCAAGCAGTTACTGCAAAATCCTGTGAGATTTCTTTGAGTTGTTTTCTCTCAAAACTCCTTTTATTAGACAGTTTCTTCATAATTTTCCAATACCTTTCTGTTCACCCTGCTGAAGTAGTCAACAAAAAGACCAAGCGCACGGTCTTTATGGCCTACTCTTCTTAAAATCATGGATTCATAGAATCAGAATGTATTGAGTTGGAAGGCACCTCTAAAGGCC
>VZZY01018409.1:0-13077 GCA_013400335.1 Eurystomus gularis
TCTAGAGAACAAGTGTTATGAGAGATGACTGAGAGGAACTACAATTGTTCAGTATGGAGGAAAGGAGGCTGAGGGGAGACCTTATTGCTCTCTACAACTACCTGAAAGGGGGTTGCAGTGAGTTGGGGCTTAGTCTTTTTTCCCATGTAACAAGTAATAGGACAAAAGGAAATGGCCTTGGGTTTTGCCAGGTAGAGTTTAGATTGGATATTAGGAAAGAATTCTTCATAGAAAGTGTTGTCTATCACTGGAACAAGCTGCCCAGGGAAGTGGTGGAGTCGCCATCCCTGGAGGTATTTCAAAGATGTGTAGATGTGGCATGTAGGTACATAGTTTAGTGGTGGATTTGGCAGTGTTATGTTAACTGTTCAACTAAATGATCTTAAAAGTCTTTTCCAACATAAAAGGTTTCTATGATTCTACTGGAGTATTTGCAATATCTTTCCTATGCAACTGCTATTATTAACATTGAAATAGGTAACATTCTCAGGCTCCAAGTAGAGAAAATGATCCACGTTCCTTATTACTTTTAAACTAAGAGAGTCCTAGACCATAGCTCCGTTAGGGCAACATCAGAGAAGCCAAATGCTTAGCTCAGGTGACTGAGCTGCTTGTAGATCTCTGATCAGGAAAGAGTTGTATAAAACAAGGGCAGTGCATCCTGTGCTCTGCCAGATCAGCCAAGACTGTCATCAAGAAGACATTTATGGTGATCTCCAATGGCGTGCAGTATCACTGCACCTTGCTGCCTGGGCAGAGACTTCCCCAGAGTTTACCTTCTGTATCTGTTCCCACATCAAGGCAACTGCTAATGAGCAATGTGATTTGCCAACTTTTAGAGACTGTTAGATTCAGTGGACACCAGGATGCAAGGGATGTTTCCAACACTGATCAGTTGGTCCTGACTTTGGTGGCCTCTAAGGCACAGAAGGAAACTGGGGATATTTGAGAGTAATAAGGCGAAAATGTAATTGGTTGGTTGGTTGGCTGGTTGGTTGGTTCACGCCTGGTCCAGGCCCATTTTGTATGTCCTTTGTGATTCTGCAACACTCAGACTTGGTGTTAACGTGCATGAAATCATAACCCTAGCCTCATCAGTGCTTCACCTGATCCTCTCCATTGGTAAAAACAGCTTTCTTGGAGTACTAGAGGCTAAAAATATTTGCTTCTAACAGATATTTATCTTTAGGCTCCTAATAGATGATACTTCTTTTCAGGCTTATCACCTTGCTCCACTTACATTTTTGTCATATGAAGAAACTCTTTTGTATTATGCTGAAGACTAATTTGTCATATGTCAAGAGATCAGATCATACCTGCATTCCCAAGGAAAAGAAGTTATGAAAGAAAAAGTTTAATCCAACACTTTGTAATCACATAGTCAATATGAAGAGGGGCTATGTTGCTTCTGTTCTTTCAATGAAACACTCCAGTCCCCTGTAATTTCTGCTTCATAATATCCTGTAACTAAAAATTTCAGAAACAAGGGCTGGGGGCTTTTCCCCTTGACTTGTAAGTAACCTTTCACCAGTGAGATTGTATGCAGGAGCAAGAACTGTGCACCACTGAGTATGTTAAATGTTCAGATGATAGAGTTAAATCCTAAAATCCATTTTTCTTCATGCATTCAGCTCTTGTAGTCAGCACTTGCATTTTCAAAATTAACAAACGTTTTGAGATAGCAACACAGATATCAACAACTTGTGTGTCTAGTATCTGTCTTTCATTGAGTGGTATTTTATTTTTAGCAGGCTATTCTTTTCTCTTTTCAGAAATAGAAATTCAACACAGAATCATAAAGACTCCCCATCTGACAAGTGCAGACACCTGTGCACTTACGCATGCATGTGTACATGTACTTAACGTGCGCTATGCACACTGCATACAAATTCTTGTCATTCAAATATGAAACAGAAAAGAACATCAGCAGGGCTGTCTCTCAATGAATAGCTATTATTGAACACAGCATTAGGCTTTCCCAAAGCTTACTCATGGATAATTCTCATCTACTATTCCAAGTGTTCCCTCTATGTTTTTGTGCACATTCATTCTTTAAAATGGGGGAAGAAACAGGCTTTTGGAGATCCATTTAACAGACTCATATTTGAGGAATCAAATGTTTGCAAGCCAGAATGGTTGACAGGTTCAATTTCCATTTCAAATTCAAAGTCAGCTTCATTCTTATTAAATAAGTATTGATTTTCTGCAGAGAAATTCTAATAAGAATGCTCCTGACAAAGGAAAGGAAATTGAGTGTAGAAGAGAGTCTCTGTGAAAGAGAATATGATATTCAGTGCCGCTTTTTTTTCTGAAGAGGAATATACTTTGAGCTTAATGTCCAAGATTCTCTTCAAAGTAAAGTCTATGAAAATAAATACGAATATTTTGGACACTGTTCCTGCTGTTTAGGTTTTGTAGTAGTACTTCACACTACACTGATTATTATCACTATTGGAGTCATTAATGCTATAATGAGATTTAAGGCCAGTCCTTAAATATAATCTCCTTTTTCCAGGAGCTTTGCATAAGACCTGGAAAATACTTGAAATTCTTGTTTTATACTGAAAGAAAGTGTTGGTAATTCACAGAGGTCAGAGTGAGAAGGGCCCGCTAAGATCAGTGGTGTGGTCATGGCAGCAAGCTGCTGTAGAACTTGCAGCTTGTGATGGACAGAGTCCTGACCAGCCTCAGCTGTCTGCTTAGAGCAGGATGTTATTTCAGATGAATTCCAGAATTCCCTCCAAACCTAAATTTTTCTTGATACTATGATAATCAATAGAAATAAATCTGGACTACAGAACCCAGCAGCTTCCAGTTCTGTACACCTGGTCTGCATCCTGGCTCCATATCAAGGTAAATTTTGGACATGCTTCACTCCTTCCTCCATTTCCTACCTTTCCAGTTTCCATTTGTAAAGACTTGGTGAAAGCAGCAGTGTGATCCAACAAGTTCCAGCTGGTCAGGAGCACAGAACTAAAAGGTTTGTTTAGCAGAGCCAGATTGGTCTGTTGACTTGTTTCCTTAATGTAATATATTTCAGTTTTTCTATCTAAAAGATATGACAAATCACCTTCCCAGTGGCTGTGGCTACATGGTATTTGTAATCATGGTCAGCAGCAAACAAGTTAAAAGACCAGAAAAACGCAAACTGTCACCTCGCCTTCCCCCAACCAGAGGGCTTTATGAATGGACTTTTATGAATGTTGTTAGCTTTCCAGCTACAAGACATTTTAAATGATGGATGAACAAAAGCATCATCTGTGCAAACACTGGGATGTTTGAACCCAGAGGAAGGTTCAATAATTAGTCATGCAGAATATTAGTAACGCCCTTTGGTCATGTTCCAAGTTCCTCCTGGATTACAACACAATGTCACAAATCATCAGCCGCTGTGACTGGTATTTTCACAGAGGAGAAGCTTCCTGGTGGTAGTACTGAACCTTGGAATAATATTTAACTCTGCTTCTTCCCTAAAACCTGATAGTATACAGTGACTATTTCATTCAGCAAACAGCTTTTCTGCTTATACTTCTGGAAAATTGACTATTTTTTTTTCCTCTTTCCTTTCCAATCCTGTCACCTCTGCAGAACTGAATCTGTTCAGCAATAGAAAGTGGGATAGTTTTCTACTGTTTATATTATCAGCGTATCTATGAATAGTTAAATATGCAGAGCCCTCTATATAGCTTCAAACAAGTACTAAGTTGCACCTTTCCAGCCCCACTGTGGGCCCTAGGCTACACAGAGGGAGGAAAATGAGGGCAGGATTTGAAAGCAATGCTTTGTCTTTCCCAGTTGTACCCAAAGGAAACATTTGCCCAGTGGAAAGGTTTTGGGATGATTCTGTGGATGGAAGAAACTGCATAGTTTAGTTTCCAGACTCCAGAAAGGTTTGTAGAACAGAAACATAGATAAAAATGACCTTTCAGTCAGCAACCTAAA
Organism: Eurystomus gularis; assembly: GCA_013400335.1. Lineage (NCBI taxonomy): Eukaryota > Metazoa > Chordata > Aves > Coraciiformes > Coraciidae > Eurystomus > Eurystomus gularis. The sequence continues at coordinate 3,943 of VZZY01018409.1, forward strand.
AAAATTTGATCTGGAAATCATTGGGATATAAAAAATGTGCAACTTTATGCTACCATTTTTCACAAAAGCACTTTTAAAGTAGGACTGCACTTTAAGTCATTCAGTCTCAAATAGAATTGGACTGTAGGGACAGTGTGGAGATTGTGTAAAGAGCAGTAGAAAAAAAAAAAGCCTTTCTCTTCAGCTTTAAGGCTCTCTAGCAGCTAGCAGATTTCACAGTTATTGTTATTGACAGCAAAGGCCCATATGACGTTAAAGGTACCAACACAGTGCTGCATATTTCTAAAAAAAAAATTCTTATTCACCTAACATTCTACCTTTAAACTGGCTCATTGCGTACTTAGTATCACTTCAAGATAAAAAAAAAAAACAAACAACAAAAAAAACCAAAACAGTTTGAGCAGACAGGTTTAAAATGGAACTCAGTCAAGCACACTTTCCTGGATAAATCAGACTAACTTCAATGCACACATAGCTGAAACCTCCTGTGATTAGATATTGGCTCTGTATGGCAAGGCATTCTGGCTGTGACTTCAGTTGTCTGTTCTAAAATGCAAGCCTCCTGCAGAAAAAAAAAAGATTATTTAGTTAGCTAAATAAAGTGCTTGTTGAAAATCCAGAGAAATCATTTGTGTGATAAATAAGGTTGCTTATTAGCAAGCTAAGATGATTATAGCTATTTTATGAAATTTTAATTACATTATGTGGCTGCTCAAATATTGGTTTTGAACATTAATCAAGTTACTTGGGAAGCATTTCACGGAAGGGAAAATAAAAATGAAATCGCTTATTTACTTATCCCAATGTATTAAAAACAAAATTCAGTTGGGAAATCATGAAAAAGACATCAGGGAGAAAGTACTGCTGAAGTGTTCACAGTCAATAGAAGTCTGAAACAAATTTTCACTTGAATGATTCACCAGTGCTGACTTGGTAGTATCTACATGCTCCACACACAATATACTTTAAAAGCCATGTGTATATTTTATAGATATATTTATAGCCTGAAACATTCAGATATTTTACATGTTTAGGAAACAATAAGATATTCTCATATTACCAGATAAACAAGATGTCTCCCACTTTTTCTATTCAAAATACAAAGCTTTTTGTGGGTTCTGAAAATTCAATAAATTCTTGGTCAGGAGAGTTTGCAGTGAGGAAAGGTAAATATAAGTCTGAATAAACTAGGCAGATATGGATTGATGCTGAACTGATGTGACAAGTCCCATGTTTAGCCATTGCATGTTTCCCGTCTCAGTGATTTATTTCCTGTGGTAAGTCACACAGGACAGAGACATCGCCAAAATTCTGCTGCGTTATTTCATTTTATGTTTTTATTAGCCTTCAGAAACATTCCAGAGTTGTATTAAAATTCCTGTCTGGAATAGCAATTCAAGGGCATTATCTGTACATACTGTTTTACTATGTACAGGTCAGCACTGATGGGGGCAAAAGCCTCCTGATGGTAATTCATCATATACATCCATGAACTCACAGCTGTATTCAACAGAGCTTTATAAAGAGATGTAGGCAAGCAACTCTTCTGTACTGCATGATGAAAGAGAGCACTAAGTGTGACCTAGCTCTGCTTTTCCAGTATCTGCAAATGGAGTGATGTGGAAAAAAAAAAGCCTTTTCCTTTCCTAAAGCTGAATGAAGGCCAGCAGACTTCTGTCCAGTCAGCCCAGGAGCTGCAGCTTACCATTTCTTTAGGCCCAGAAGGAAGTGGAAAAGGACAAAAACAAGACAGCAGATGCTGTTTTGCATTTCTGTCCAGCTACATGAATAAGACACGCCTTATATCTTGAAGTTGGTGCCATGGTACAGATGCTGTTCATTAATCAGGAGCCCCAAAAGCTGTTGCTTCACTCAGTTGCCTTCACACCATACTCTTGGACATCCTTTTGCAGCCAAGGGCTCCACTTAGAAACTTTACAGTATGATATTGTTTATACTAAAGGGATGGCATAGTGTGAAGTACAGTCAGAAAGGCAGCTAGTCACTTTACAGTATTTTGAATTTAACTTAAGAGAGCAGTGTTTAGCTTTCCTGTGTAGCTAGCTATGTAAAAGCGATTGTAGGTCACCAAGGGTAATGAGAAAAAAAATAATAAGGAAAATACCATAAATTTTCTTACATTATTAAATCTAAACTTTATATCAAAGTTATTTCTTAAGTCAAGCCTGTAATTTTATTGGAAACTCATTGATATTTGCATGGATATAGTATGCTTTAATGAATAAATCATAGCATTTGGTGGTTGGAACTAGATTATTTTTAAGGTCCCTTCCAACCCAAACCATTCTATGATTCTATGATTACAGTAGTCTAGCAATAAGAATTCCCATTATTCACTTTATTGATAATAATTTTGATACTAATATCTGATATCATTTCTTTACTATTCAGACAAGACAATGTCTGACAAGAGAAAAAATGAAGTAGAACAATCTGGAGTTCAGATAAAGAGATAAAATTTTGAATCTGAATATTTTTTCTTGCAACAAAGGATAAGATAGCATGAAAAACCGAGGGAGACACTCAGTACTCTTAGCATGCTTTACACAACCATTAAACCCAGAAAACCCTGACTGTTTCATCTCTATCCAAAGGCTGACTGTCAGCTGTCTGTTTATATAGATCAAAACTGTTGCCCAAGGTTGCATTTCCATTAAATATCAGCTCAGATATTCTATACTGTAAAAGACAGTGGTATTCAAAATTGGACTTTTGGATTCCAAAGCATGAATATAGTCTAAATGTAGAGTGGAAATGGGTATATATGAATCTCCAAAGACAGAAATTCATTTTGCATTTAATTTATACAAATTGCCTTAAACTGGCTTTGTAATCAGAAGTATTCATCCTTCTTAAGAAGCTTTACCTATCTTTAGCAACAAAGAAAAACCATTTTGTACTCCTCTGTGTAAGTTTGTCTCCTTAGTTGAATTTTAACTCTCAAAATGAAAGTTTTGATTCAGTGAGATCTGACAAAAAAACTCTTGCTTTGTTGTTTATTTTTTTCTGAATTGTTTACTTGCATATGTCAAGAAAAATCCCCATATTTGCCTGAATTATTAACATCCAAAATTTTGATTCCAAGAGGAGAAAAACTTTAGAGCTCTTAAGTGTGTTTCAGCTTTTCAGCTACCTATTTAGCCAAAGTGAAACATGATAAATCTTACAAGTTTCTCAACAAAATAGGCTTGCTGAAGACTGCTGAGGGATATACAGCATTTCCTAACTTCTGAAGACACCATTAGAGATAGTACTTTTTCCATTGTATTTCACCTGTATGTCTTAAATTAACTTTGAATAGTGGGAGATTGAGGGAAATGAGAGATTTTCAAAGAAAATTAAATTTTCAATGCAAAGTCCATCCAGGCCCAAGGGCATTCACATTTTTGTCTTTTGCACTTTTTGAAGTTCAATTGAATAAGAATGGAGTAAGAATATTTTATGTTCCTATAATTACGTAATTACTTTGTTTTATAATACCTTTCATTTTCCAGAATCCCATGAAACTTAACAATATCCTTATGAAAGAACTGGGAGGTATTTTCCTGAAGGATACTAGAATGTAGTTGGAGAGCAAATAGCTTTTTGTCAAGTCAGAGTTTCAGGATTTAAAAAACTGTTTCTTCAGTCTTTTCCTCTCATGAGATTAATGACAAGTGAACTCCATGAATGACATTCTGTTTGATTCATATTATGCACACTTTAGCCTAAGTCTTCTTAATCACAAACAAAATTCATAACCAAATGTTTATTTACTACCCTGAGAGGAAAGAAAAGGAATTTGCAGCTTCTCCTGTTGGAACTATTCCACCTTGCATAGGTCTTCATAGGATCATAGAATGGTTTGGGTTGGAAGGGACCTTAAAAATTACCTCGTTTAAACCAACCTGCCATAGGCAGGGACACCTTCCTCTAGATCAGGTTGCTCAAAGCCCCATCCAGCCTGTCCTTGAACACTTCCAGGTAGAAAACATTCACAACTTTATCTGGGCAACCTGTTCGAGTGTCTCACCTGTTTGGCGTCTCACCACCCTCATAGTTAAAAATTTCTTCCTAATGAACCCTTTGCTTGAAAAGTCAGTTGAGTCTTACTTTCACTAGTAGCCCAGAACAAGGCTGTAGCTGCTGAGAGTTGGAATTAATCTATTTTATTATTTTCTCTGCACTATTGAGTGTTTAACTGTACATATTTACTAGAAAAAAAAATAATCAAGAGAGAAATTGTCAGAACTGATTGGAAAAGAAGGAATCTCTCACTCCCTTCTCTTGCCTCTTATTTTGATATAAAGTCTAATCTTTACTTCAAAATATTCTTACTATAACTAGTTTATCAGTGCAGTGTGCTGACCCTGGCTAGCAACTAACCACTCACCTAGTCTCTCATCCACTTGTCCTCCACCAGGATGGGGGAGACAGTTTGAAGAGCAAAAGGAAGAAAACTTTTGGATCAAGAGAAAGGCAATTTAATAAGTAAAGGAAAGAGAAATAACCCACAAATGTTGAAAAGACAATCACTCCCCACACCCACAAGCAGTCTCATGCTCAGCCAGTCTCTGAAAATCTCTGAGGTCAGCAGTAAGAGAAACTGGTGTGTTATCAACACTTCTTTAGCCTCAAATCCAAAACCCAGCACCATACAGGACACTGTGAAGAATGTTAACTCCACCTTAGCCAGACCCAGTGTAATGAGTTAAAGCAAGAGATTGTCAATTTTGATAATTCAACATTTCCCAATGGAGAATATGGTTTACTGGAAAAAAATCCCAGGTTCCCAACCAGCTGGCTACTAATACATCTGTTCCAAAAAGTTCCATGTACATGAAAATGAACCTTGGTTCCCTTCCAAGGAAATCACATAAAGTGAAGTGTGTGGACCTTAATTTATTTACTTTGAAGTGACAAAATTGCTCGGTTGAGTTCACTTAGATTGAAAATCATAATTCCCTAGAAACTGGGTTTCCAAAATTTGTAGGTTATGCAACTACATTATGTCCTTCAGGATGTTTCTCATAGTGTTGTATTCTCAGTAAATGGACATGAAAACTAAGGAAAAATGAGAAAAATATAAAACTGTAGGGTTACATATTTAGAAGAAATACATTTAAATTAGTAGGATGCTCATCTTGCCTGGGTATTTTGATTATCTCCTATCATTCTGTTATTTGTTGCTACATTCTTCACTGTATAACTTAGTGTTCTGCAAACTCAGTATGATCAGCATGCTCTTTTAGTAGATATATTAGAGAAGATAATATTCTTTAAAGAAAACAAAATAGTAAAAAAATTCAGATCCCTCATGCTCAAAGAGACTACAAAGGGAATATATTATAAATAAGAAATACACACCAGAGGTAGAATTGAAGTTGGAAACAGCATTTTCAAATAAGTGATTTGGAGCTATTTAAGGAAAGATAATATGCCACATTACCTAAACTGGAATCAAAATTGAAGGAACTACAGTAATATTCAGATCCATGAAAGGTCAAATTAATAGCTGCTCTTTGGGCTGTACTTAGAGGTTTGGAAGCCAGTAGAGTTATACTCTGGTAAAAGCAGTTTGAAAGGGAATCCACATTGCATAGAATATGTAAGTAATGCAACATCAATATGAAAAGAGGGCAGGACCCCCGACCTCCTTAATTTAAAAGCTGGTCTTTTTTTTTCCTCGCAAATACTTTCACTGTGGATCCACCTTCTTATGTGATAAACAGGAGATCAGGCATAGTCAGCATGGGTTTATGAAACACAAGTCCTGCTTGACTGAAGTGATCTCCTTCTATGACAAGGTGACCTGCTAGACCAAGGAGTCTAGAGCACAATTCTTATGAGGAGAAGCTGAGGGAGGGAACTGGGATTGCCCAGTCTGGAGAAAAGGACGCTGAGGTGAGACCTTGTCACTGTCTAAAATTTCAACAGAAATTGCTTTTAAATTATTATTGGTTATTCTGTGAGACTTCGTTGACAAAAAACAAAACAAAACAAAACATTGATGTAGTGTACCTAAAACATTTGACTTTGAGAAGATTTTAGCTGAAAATGAACAAATTCAAAGAGTGAAAGGGGTAGTGTCCAAGTAAAGGGAGCCATGCAAACACAGAGAGCATTAATCAAGATTCACATTAAAGTAGGTATTGTCCTATTTACTAATTCCATTCAAAATTGTGTTTCTTGAAGAATGTAATTATTTTTCATCTGTCATTGTATTGTCTTCATTTGTCTAAACATGAAGATGGAAGAAAATGAAAATAAGATTATAGCTTAACATAAAGCAGAAAGAAATCCAAGGCCATTGTGCCTAGTCACGTGTTAAAGATTCATATTTGATCCTGTGAGTTAGGTGGAGTGTTGACAGCTATTAGACAATCTTGTTTCAAGAAAATGGGCAAAAGTGTTGAAGAAAAGGGTCTTAACATGTTATGTTGCCCTAAGCTTCAAAATGCCTTCTAAATGTTCTATCATGGTGAGTTCTTATGGCTTCAAATTTGAAGCAGCTGCACTTGTTGCCTTTTAAATTTTCTTGCATGACCTAGTGAAAGATGAGGCAGTGACCAGCTCAATACATTGTATTTATTGAAGTAGCGGACATTTTCTTAACAGCACCACTTTTTTGGGTTTCTAGTGTAGTAGTCATTCTCTTTGTACAAAAGAAAAATAGTCTGCTCACTCACTCAAATGGAAAGGGAGCCTTCCTCATTTAAGTTCTCTGGGTAGCATGGGTTGAATACACTTATTGTAATTCAGAAAGAGCAAACAGCACCCGTGACTAAGTATATCGTGCTTCTTTATCACGTAACTTGTAAACCAGCACCCCTTTCTGATGCTGAAGGAAAAACATGAAGGCTTATCCATTTATATGTATCTATTTTGTTACTTTGTTGGAAGGACATCTATTTTTTGTATAAGAATGATAATTTTAAAAAAAAAATATATGGTTGTTGAACTCCTTTATTACACTTGCATTTGCTTTTGATATACAATCATTCACTGCATCTGTTGTGAAAGCAGTTGATTTAGTAAACTTATTTTTATTTTCTGAATAAAACATCTTATCAAACCAAAGAAAGCAAAGCCCTTGGAAGAGTTGCTTAGTTTTCTCCAGCATGTCATAGAAGGAAAATGCCAGGCCATTTATCATTCCGGTCAGATCTACTGGATCAAACCATTGTGGACAAGCGTTCAGTCCCTAGCAGAATCACTTTGGCAGGTATTGAATGGAGATGTTGATACTACTTTTGCTGGGAAATTCAGTATAATCATGTAATAGAGGGAGTTTGAAGGTCAGATTACATGTGACTGCCTCCAGCATTTTAATTCTTTTTATTGTGATTCAATTTAAATCATATGCTTACTTCCACACTCCTTTTTATTTCAGATTTTGATTGTGTGCTGTGTTGCAACTTCTAGGGTCTTTTAGGACCTACTCCATGTAGATTTAATACAAGAATCAATTCAGTATTAGTTACTCAATTATCAATCAAAGCAGAATTAAGAGAATCTTGACTTATACAATAACAACTTATATTTTTTTCCAAAATAAGACTTACTGTGAAGCTAAAAGGACAGTATTTTATGACACTAAAATTTCTACAGAAAACTTAGTGTTTCAGTGGATTTTCCACACAGTAAGGGTTTTCTTTGTTTCCCTACCTTCCCATTTTTTTCTGTCACAGGCTCTTTAATTTTTCTTCTATCATAACTTCACTCACTCTTATGCCTTAGTTCAGGGATGTGTTCAGTATTTGTACCTGTATTTCTTATTTTGTATTAAATTAAAACATATTTTCTATAGATTCCCAAACTCTGTACAGGTTTGTTCAGATTATTTACATTCTTGTCTGGGCAGTCTTCTTACTTTTTGCATGGCTTGAGTTTAAATGGATACTGAAGACACAAAAATATATTAACAGACTTTCAAAGATACTGAGCAGCTGAAGTTTCTATTGCTTTCAACAGGAGCTTTGTGTAGGATCTTCAAAAAATGTGTCAGTAGAGTCATAGTTGAAGAAATGTCTTAATACAAGTTGTTTAAAATTTCAGGACTGTACAGATGTAGTATCTGAATGTTAAGATATTCAGATAAGTGATTTTTGTAGTTCGAGAAGGTGTGTGAAGCACTAGATGTCTTCTGCAACTATGGCAACCACTAGCAATTGAATGGTGTTTTATTTATGTGAAGTTGGAAGCTCGATGGGTTTTTACAGTGTATGTACAAAGTAAGTTAGTGTTATTGATAGACCTATTCTTGACATCTTTTGTTGTTCATGTTGTTTCTCTCCATTTTGTGGAAGCCCTTGACAACCAAAATTGGTTTTACTTCATCCATTCTTCATATCAGAGAAATAAAATAGCGAGTAGTGACATGTCCAAGACAAGTTTATCTATGGGATATCACTTCTCTTTCATTTTGATCTGTCACTTTGTTTTCATTCCACACTCATCTTCACTCCCAATGAAGAGATACACATAATGCAATAGTTGTGCTGACTGAGTGCAGAAAACTAAGTTTTGTTGTCAGTTATGCCCCATCTAGCTCGAGTGATGAAACACATTTGAAACTATTGTTTGAGTTCCATTTTAAAACACATTTTTTTTTCTAAATGTGTTTCATTTCCAGTGTGTTTAGTTAAAGACTACCCATTCATGGGTTTTGGCTTTGATGTCAGTCTATTCATGCCAGATGAATTGTTAAAATTGTTGCCTATTGTTAAAGGCCTGTTGTTATATACATAAAGGAATTGTTATATATATCATCATACCTATGGCTTTTTCTTTTTTATACCTATAGTATTTAAGGCTGAATTTTCAGAACAGCCCCTGTTTGTGTAACTACATGTTTGTATGCATGAGTGTGCAGAGAGCAAGAGATAGAAACATGACCTACAGCGCACTATACCTGACTGATTTTAAGTTAACTATTTCAGCTAAATTCTCATTAGTAAAGGTATTTTCCTTTTATGATGCTAACATTGCCATGATCATCAGTGTTGTTTGTAGGAACCTTTACAGACAATTCAGCAAGAATGTGTGAGACTTTGTTACCATTTAGAAACAGGTTTAAATTTTGCCTCTTGCTCTTATTGCATGTATTCACAGAGTCAGATTCAAAGCGGTTGT
>VZZY01018413.1:0-18184 GCA_013400335.1 Eurystomus gularis
ATATATATATTACAAATATTAAAACTCTAGTAAAGTTTGTGCCTCTTTTTAAAGCAAACATAAATATGTATTTCATACTCAAACCCATTTTTAAAGATGTTACTGTTCCTCTTAATGTTTCTCTCTCTAACTGCCCAGGACTCTTCCTACCTGCTGTTTACTCAGTCACCTCATAGATGTAGAGCATTACTGTACAGAGAAAGCACAGCTTTTTCACTGACTCTATGGCTTTACAATTGCACTTATTATAGTTTTTCTTCTCTCCTGACCATCTTGAAAGATCCAGCAATATTATTTTATCCATTATGTGACCTTCTTACTTGACATTCTTTTGCCTTTGCTCTAAAGCTGGGCATGAAGAACTGAATAAGGCTGGGATATATGGGAAATGAGAGGCCAGAATTGTTCCATGTAGCTAGCTCACAAAGCAGGTATGGGAAGTTCTGGTCTGTAACACTGCATTAAAGACAATTGCATTGCATGTCTAAATGCTAAAGAATAACATACATGCTTGTGACTTCTTCATGTGTACAATTGTTTCATTCATAAAGGCAAGGCGACACATAGCTTTTTTTATTCTCATCCTGGATATGATAATTGAAAAACCCCCAGTACCCTCAGTACCACCAACCCCTACGCCAGACTTTACCAGCTTTCTACTAGTGAGCAGTATGCTTTATAATTTTGTGCTATAAACTGTTTTCATGTATTTAAATATAATGTCTGTCTCGGTACTGATTTTATTTTCTTGTTTAATTTATTCTCCAGATTCTCTGGCCTTCAGTCAATGCACTAGCTGATTAAATTATTATCCCAATAATGAGATTTGACACAATCTATGCCAGTTACCTATGTGACCTGCTAAGTAGGTTAATTGGCAACCCTGAATAATTATCAGCCACCTCATCTTGCTGAGTGAGAGTCTGACAATATATTAAACATAAAGATGCTGAAGAAGATACATCGTTTTTCATTTCAACTTCTGCATTGTTTCAAAGAACCTAGTAGCTTTTTAATAAAATGCAACAATTAAAATAATATCTTGTGAACATTTTAGTTGTATAAAAATATAGGTATTTGCTCTTACGCATCATCATGGCTTCCTAGAAGAAAAAGAAGTCTGTGGTATATTAGATAAACAGGTCCCTCTATTCTGCAAATTGCTTGTATAAGTGAATTGCTGCATCCTCAGAGTACAAGCTAAGAAGCAAGGAAAATTCAAAAAGTCCAAATGACTGTGGTGACATTGCAAGAATCATGTTTTAATGCTTTTCTGTGAAACCTTAGGAACTAAACATTGACTTTATTGTTCAACGAAAGCTCTGATTCTTCTATTCCCATTTCTCAGGAAAGAGAGTTAAGAAAAATAAATATTATAGTATCTGGTGACACTAATGTATTGTTTGTATATCTATGTATCTATCTATCTTTTCTACCTTCTTCATTTCTGAAAATCCAAAATTATATTTCTTTCTGCCCTAAAAAATGGAAGTTTAGAACTTAGAGGAAGCAGAATGAACTCTTAGGGATGAAAAGAGGGGAAAAAATACGTACGATTTAAACTTGTGGTTTCACAAGCTAATCAGCCCACATCGGTGCTTCAGAACCATGGATGTAATCAGGCTTCTCCCAGAGTCATTAATCTGCCCTGCCCAGAAATACCAGCAAAACTTGGGGTAGAAGAACAAGAAAAGAATACATTTTTTGTTGTCAACACTTAATGACTGTGACATAAGGTGTCTTCACAGAAACACTTTGGAGAGCCCGACTTGTGCTCCTGGGTGAGAAAAAGAGCTTCTCTGTCCCATCCTCAGGCATGCTTGTGGCACAGCTGTCTGCCCTGAGCCAGTCCTTCTCCACTGTGGCCCTGCAGCCTGCAAGCACAGGCACTGGTAACCGAACCACACTAATAAGTATTAAGTGCATAGTAATTTTGGCCAATTTAAATCTGATTATCATGTGCCACGTCTCACAAAATATTAACAGTTTTCTAGAAACTAAAAGCTTGTAGAGTCCCGATGTCACATCCCCTCTGGCTGCCATCATCATTCCTCTTCCTTCAGCCTCTGTGTGTGTAAAATTTCCTTTCCATTTCTAAACACCTGTCACAATGGAAAGCAAAGAGTGCACCTTTCTGTGTCCAGAAAAAGGATTCTTCAAGTAGATACCCAATCCAAAGCCATTCTATCTTTCAGTTAGTTGGCTTAGGGGCTTTGGAATGGGGCAATATAATTCAAAAGACGATCCCAGATATGATGAAATCACTTAAACCTGAGCCTGAACAAGTGAGCAGAGCTCAGATTTTGAAAGAGCAACTCACATGTTAAAATCAAACATATGCTCAAGCGTTTTCTGAACTATGGCCATATTGAACTATGAGGACCTAAACAGACTTACACCTCAGACAAATTTACCCTTCCCTTTTGTCTTACCCACTCATACATTTGCACCTCAACCAATCACTTCTGTCTCTATTTGCTACATGTTACTTTTACTGAAAACTTTATGGCTTGTTTAATCTCTTCTAAGCATTGCTTTATTTCCTCTCTTGATTTCCTCTATGATTAATCAACATAACTTTTTTACCTCTACCCAAAGGATTTAAAATTACTGTAAAAATTTAATCAAAGCAAAATTGTTAAGGCTTATTAAAGAATCTGTGCTGTCTCTTTGCGCTCCTTTGTCTTGCCCCTGCCCCTGTGAAAAGATGAAGAAGGTGCTAAAGATGCATATCAGGTGAAACTACTGTCTACATGTAGCAAAAAAAATATATCTTTCAACTCTCTGCCTGTGGACTTTTTTTGCTAGTATGTGGTCCTGATGTCTAAAATTATAGGCATTTAGATGTCAGGTAGCAGGAGAAAAAAAAATGAATGGGTATTATAGTAAAATAGCAAAGAACTAATGTCTTGGTAATAGTTATAAGGTCTTTTATTCCTTAAAAATTGCACAGCTTTGTGAGTTTTTATCATACCTGATAGAAAATTAAGGGCTGCTGATATTTTGCAACTCATTACTCATTGCTTGTTGATTACATAAGTGTTTTTGAATGAAGGAGCACTGTAAGGTCCTGTCAGAAGCTAAGCTGACATGACTTCTGTCTTTCCTTTTTATTGCAATAGTCAATAGCTCAGTTGTAAGGAATAGAATTGCTCTTTGTGACCATATTAGACATTCTTCTGGGAGAGCTAGCTAAAATTTCAGAGCAGAAAAGCATTTCTGGGAAAAAGAAAAAAAAAAAAGAAAAAACAACCTAGCATGCCAGACAAATCAATAAGTGGACAGAGCTGAATATGAGACTTTTGGGTTGGGTTAGAACCTAAATCAAGACAGTATTGACTCTGTAAAACCTATATTTTTAGGGGTGGCTATATCAAAATCAATATTTCCTTTTTGCTTTATTTGAAATCTTCCATGCATTTGTGCAAGCAAATCCATTCTACAATTATATTTCTTTTCTTGAGCTAAAGTCTTCTATTTGGTATGTGTGCTGTGGTTCTATGTAAATTAACAAAAGGTGGATTGCACATGATATCTCTCACTAGTGTTCTCTACTAATGACATTTTATGACGGAAATGAAGTATATATGCAAATTCTTCAATGCATAAATTATGTACAACTCGTATATATAAGTTTGCTACAAGCTGTTCACCTTTACCTTAGAAATAATTATTCTGGAAACAGGATACATTAATACATTGATCATCAGAATGTGAAAGCATAAACTGTGGGCATTAATGATCTAATACTTTGCATTTATACAAGTTTCCCATCCAAGGTCTTCTTATTGTATCGAATATATCCAATATCATGTTATTTAAACATACCACACACTTGTGAAAGGTAAATGTTTGTATGCCTATTTGCAGATAAGGCTGCAAGGGCAAATGCAAATTTTACCTGTCTGTGCTCTGAGTTAGGCATGAATCTTGTGATCCTGCACTTGGCTAAATCACTTGGACTGATCCTGACTGTTAGGAAAGCTCAGTAGGATTTAATAGCTTAGGCATAGTTACATGGTTCCTGTTCAGCACTAGTTTGTGTTGGCCATTTCAGAGTGTGCCTAGTGAAAGTCTGTCTTTTTGTGCAACTGCCTATATAGACTTGCCTTAAATAAATTTGAAAATTAGACTTCTGTATCTGAACCTTTAGAGTGGAGATGGTGCAGTATTCAGTTGCTGTAAAGCTGCTCAAAAAATCTGAACCTGGTCTCCAGAGTTAAACCATGAGCATACCATTCCTGTCTTCTGCAGGTTTTAGAATGAAAAATCATTGCTAATATTTTGATTAACTGTTTTGTAGAGGAAACCCACTGCATTCCCAGTAAGCTCATTACACTAGAAAAAAAGCATCTATTGCAGGTAACATTTCCTAAATTCTAATGCCTCTGATTTTTTCTTGTGCTACCAGTCTTCCCTTATCTATCTCATAAGTACTCTGTCTGTGGTATTTATGAGATAATATCCAGGTATGATGTTTGATCTCTTAGAAGGAAAGAAAAAAAACAATGTACTTACTCAGCAATTCCATCCATTGATATGACCAACTTATTACTTCAGCAAAACTGGTAGCCTGCAGTGTCAACACACAAACAGCTGAAGTGATAACAATAGTTCATTTTACATATACATACACACACACATCCTCCAAATTGCATTCCTAAGTATAGAGGTTACAAAACCTATTGAAAGGATTTTTTTGTACAATCAATATACACATACTGTTTGATACTTGGTTTTGATTGCATCAGTTTCTACAGGAGATAATGTATATTTAAGTGTATAAAGTAAGTATATTAAATACTACCCGTGTTTCCAATAAAATAAACGTTCTGAATTAATTGATGTGTTTTCCATTATTTTTTTCAGTACCTTTTAATGTCTCAGAGTTAACATGAAGATTTTCCCTGAGATAGAAGAAATAAATTCACCCTTCTGGGTAAAACTTCCCTATAGAACCGGTGAAATTAAAGCTTTAGATTTCTAAGCATTGTAAAATATTGTTCACTGCAACATGATGAAATGTTTTAATGGTACAATACATGTACCTACATCCCTTGTAGGTGGACCCGTGACCCCTTGTTGGCGGATCGCGACAACATGAATGTTTGAGGGACTAGAGTCTTCCTCAATAGTATGTACTTGTAATTATGGTTTAGGTAGGTTGTAAAGGTAGAAAAAAAATTAAGTGGTTTATAGGTATATGATAATGAAGTTCAGTGATGAAGCACTCATTGTAAGTGGAGGAGGTCAGAATTGTAATGACCGCATCTTTTCCTGATGGATTGCTTTATAAACATTTCTGAGAGTATAAGTTCAATAAGAAAGCAAATTTGGTATTTGACTCCCACAGAGCAAGGAGCTGGGCAGAAAGTGCTCTACAGCTTCCCATAGCTTCCTCTGCCCTACGCTGGCTACCAGTTATTGCCCCTGGGCTTTCTCTGCATTTTGTGGGGCCGCTTTTATGAGGCAGATCAATGGATTGATCCCTGTTAAGAGTAACCAGTCAGAAAGATCAATTAAAACATTGAAAGTAAGTTATTTCATAAAATAAATCAATTTGCATCACTGATGGAACTATTAAAATCTGATGGGCAATCTCACAGTTTGGCTTGAAAAAATAGACCTTAAGAGGACTGATAGTAAACAACGATTTCATTAAATAACAATAAGCAACTGCTATCTCTTGTTTGCAGTTCAGGAATCTAACTGACTGTAGAAATCAACATGACTCTTTTGAGACAGTGTGACTGTTGAAACATCAGTGGGGATCGGTCTGTTCTCCCGTGTAGCAAGTGATAGGACAAGAGGAAACAGCCTCAAGTTGCACCAGGGGAGGTTTAGGTTGGGTCTTAGGAAAAATTTCTTCCTCAAAAGGATTGTCAAGCCCTGGAACAGGCTGCCCAGGGCAGTGGTGGAGTCCCCATCCCTGGAAGGGTTTGAAAGCCATGTAGATGTGGTGCTGAGGTGCATGGTTTAGTGGTGACTTGGCGGTGCTGGGTCAACAGTTGGACTCAATGATCTTTAAGGTCTCTTCCAATCAGAACAATTCTATGATTCTGTGATTTAATCCCTTCGATTCCTGAGAATACAAAACAAACAAAATAGCTAGCAAGGTACATTTACTATGCTTTACATATACAATCTGGACTGAATAGGGCACTGTCTAGCTTTATATAACAACTGATAATAGCAAAAAAATAGCTGTAATCCTAATAAATATGTTTTAACTACCATCAATTTCTTCTTGTGAAGTCTGCATGACATTTGAAGATCAAATTACTGATGCACATAATGACCTGAGAAGCAAATAGTCCTATTAAGATATTTTGCCAATGTTCGTAAACCAATGCTCTCCAGAACTCCATCCCTGTCAAGTAAATAACTTTTTTGTTTCCTATTAAATACAGAGAGTACAGGTTACTATGGTGATCAACAGCACACAGAATAAACTCTGATTCATCATAATTGCCACATGCTAGAGGAAAAAATATCTGAAAATCATGTTGCAGTTTCAAGCTAGATCTCTGAAAAATATTTTGAGAATATAAAATCATTTGAAGATGTCCAAATAACTCTGAGTGAAGCATCACAAAAATGAAAGTGTTGTGGCAGTGTACCCCTTCAAATAAAAGTGTTTCAGGTCTAAATTTTTTTAAAACTCATGATCACAAACCTTAGACTATTTGTACTTTTATTCTAATCAGTGAAACATACAGAACCGTGACAACTGCAAAAGCCTGTAGAGAAATATTACAGGCTACATTGTCACGTACATACATCTTCATCTTGGGTATGGACACCCTCACCTTCGCCTGTCGTGTACTTTCACTGCCCAGTTGTTTTCAATCCCATTTACTCTGTGTTTTATGTTCAACGGCTTAATCATGGACACTGGCTAGCCACCTAGAAGGGACTGCTTGGATGCCAGAGTTTTGGAAGTTTCACGCTTTTGATAAGAAGGACGCCCATGCTTTTACTTGCACTTATTTGCACTCACTGTTGACTTTGCATTACCAAGGCTTAAGAAAGTAATGAAGTAGCAGTTACATCCACTTTCACAGTAATCTATGCTTTAATACACGTAATCAACACAAAAATGTTTTTCAAATGCATACAATGAATTTCACACCACAAAATTAAATGCAGTGTTATAGTTATTTCTGGTCATTCCCAGGGTTAGTTTCTAGTAAGGAACACAACTTTGATTAATCTGGCTTTATCACAGTACAAGTCACACCTTCCTATTGGTCTTCATAGTGTCATTGAGATAGTTTAGAAGCAAGGAAGGCAGAACTAGGGCTAAGACAACTGAGTGGACCTAGGAAAAAGCCACTTGTTGTTGCATGGTTCTAAACTGTATGCCATTTGTTTTTAAATCTTTCAGCTTCTTTTAGCCCCAGTACTAGTGCAGATTTACAAAATATCTGAATGAATTAAAGCAGAAGGGTCACAAAGTACTTTGTATACTGACCCTCAGAACTCAGTTCTATCAAGTCACCAAAATCTCTACTCACATTCATTAAGATCTGAATAGCAGCTTTGAGGTGTGCATCTGTTTTTTCCTACTGTATCCATTCAGTCTGCTAAATAATAGTATCTCTTCCTGTTACCTCTGATAGGTTTTTGGAAGGGATATTGACCTACTTTTTTAATTGTAAGGCTGCACAGGGGACTTAGTGAAAGTGATTTTAAAAATTATGGTTCATTGTAAGATACTTCTAACTACTGCCCACGCTGGAGCTTTGGAGCCCTACACAGTTATTATCTAGCTGGTCCCTTTCTATCAATTTTATTTCTAGTCCCAACCATGCTCTCCCCAGACATTCATGATGGTGAATTTAAGTCACACAAAACTCATACAGCATGAAAGACTTCTACAGTCTTTACAGTTCAAAAGGCCATGCCTGTGGGTTCATAAATATATGAAGCCTTTCCCTCAAAAGGATTAAAAACAGGAGATTCAAAGGCTAGTAAAATCCAGAGCAGGCAGAGTAAAATCCATCGTTTGATGATGTTACAGAGGATGTTGCCTTCTGTGTTGAATCTTGCTTACCACTAGTATACAAGTTGTCTGCCAGGGTAGCTCCACTTTGATACCTGTGAGACAATTGCAGGCTCTCTCTGACATGGTGTCTCTTCCATGTATCTAAGGTGGGGAGGATGTGGGAGAGAGAGACAGAAGGAAAGGTAATATCTTTCACATCTCGTATTATTGGAAGCCTTTCCTAAATTTCTGAAGGGCTTCAGGAAAATGTAAGAGTAAAGTTGGGATTTTTATTTTGGAAGACATGCTGCAGTTTGAACAAAAATTAGTTCTGTAAAACAATCTGGTTTATGCCTTAGACCAGGCTTTATAATCTAGCTATATAATCTACGTACCTGGTAATTCAGAAGGTAACAAGTATCCTTGTTATTCTGCACATCCATTACAAAGTAGCTCTTATTTCATAACCTTTAACTAGTCAGTGTCACTGTGGTGTCATTCTCTTGACCCATCACCTCTCCCTGCCACAGGTGCCTTTTGTCTTTAAAATGCCTTATTAAATATCATCAGCATTTGCAATCTTCTGGACAGAATATTTACAATTGAAATAGTGTGGCAAATATATAGACACTAAAATGGAACTTATTCAATGAAAATCTATCTGGATAAACAGTTACTGCAGTAATAACTCTTCTCTAACCTACATATCATTCCATGTTATGGCCGGGCTGATATGACTGCATTGCAGCTGAACCTTAACCAGTAAAAGCGCCAGCCATTTCAATTGTGCCTTTATTAAAAAAAAAAAAAATGTCCACTGAGCTCCCCAAAACTTAGTTGTCCTCTAACAGCTTTTAATAAAGGGCTCTGTATTTTATATGTATGACTAATAACTTGTGTGGCAACAGCGTGATCATTCCTGCTAGCTGTGGTTTTTGAATTGAAGAAACACCTGGATAATGAGGACCTGAAGAACTGCTAAGGCCAAATCTCCTCTTGTGGCTCACAAGCCTGTTATGGGATGAATATGCCCAAAACTTGTGTAGATACCTGTGTAATGGTCTGGCTGTGCCTTCCTAAGCTTTATTCTACATAAATATTCATGACTTCCTATTTTTACCTGTCATGATCATGAAAAGCAAATGTAGTAAGAATATGAACATGCCAACAAGCAACTCACTTTTCATCTCAGAAAGCAATCTAGTGGTTTTTCCTATGTTGCTCCAACATCAGTAAAAGTTCAGGCAATCAATAACTGTCATTTGTACCAAACTGTAGACAGAATATTTACTTAGAAAACTGGATTCAAATTTTAAATTCAGTTCTTAGTTTTGCTACTAAGTTTTGTGAATTTGACCAAGAGGTTTGTTCTTCCAACCCTGCCTCTCTAAACAAATAGATTTCCCAGCAGCAGAGACTACACGCATAAATGATGGGAAGGCAATCAGGCACAATGGTAAGTCAGAGGCAAAGGCCATTAACAAAAATCTGAATCAGTTTGACCACACTATCTTGAGAGGCTGCTGTTATTATTTTTTGTTCTGAATTATGTTCTCCAGTATAAATTATAGGGGAAGAAAATAATAAAGAATACTCATAAACAACATTTGATGAGGCAAGTTGGTGCCCTAGTGAGAGATTTCAATAAGAGTGATTTCTTACCAGGGATAAGCTTCAAAACAAGGGCTGTGCTCGCTGTTTCAGGTGAGAAACTAACACTTTCTGGAAAGAACAAAAATCTACCAGCTGCTGAGACTCAAGCTCAAGGTGGATTTGCTATGAATGGAGATAACGGTAGACGGACCAAAGTTTTTAAGCAGATCCACTCAGCCTTTGTAGCTTTCCAAGTCAAAGCAGGCACCAACACAGGTCCAGGATGAAAATGTTTTAATGATGACTTTCCACACAGGAACTTTGGCTTAGAAGTCATCCACACACCCAGATAACTGTGAGGATTAAAAACAGATGCTGGTGCATCAGAGCACAGGGTTTAGCTGTTCTACCCAAAATGCTAGATGTGTTCAGCATCACACTTACCTCGGATGAGACTGAGGAGTACCTACCTCTAGCAGCCCTCGGGCTCCACAGACCAGCAGCCTGAGACGATGTGTACTATTCCTGTCACATCGTCAGCCTTTCTGTCCAGCCTCTTCCCTGTTCTTAGCTTGGAGATCACAGGCTGCAATTCTGTCAGTACTTCACTGGCTTAGGAAAGCCTGTAGCACCAAAACAGAAGGAATAGATTTCCCCTCTCCCCAGTCATTCAGTGTTGCTTCCTTGATGCGCTTGGAGTGGGTATTATTCTAAAGGGCAACTTTACGCTCTGGTTGCGCGCTGGTGGGGCTTCAGGAATCAGTTAGTGACAGCTGTTTCACAAGTGTCACTCTGTTGAGGAGACAGATTTTTAATTTAAGTGGTAGGAATGCTTTTTCTGCTCTGCCTTGTTTGTCCCTGGAAACTTTTCTCACACAGAAATTTTATTCCGTGTTTCCAGCATGATCTCTTTCAATAAGCACTTGAAATTTTGCCAGCCTTATGAATAAAAAATGATGCCCCAGGTTATTGTTAGGGTATGGCCTGAAGCAGGAGGTGTCACACCAATCAGCATCAGCAGTATTCTGAATCTTGTAGCTCGCTTACTTATAACACCCATACCTCACACCCTTACATCCATCCTTCCTTTTGTCTTTTATTGTTCTATACCAAACATGTTCTTAGGTAGCAAAGAAACATTTTTTTCTTTCTTTTCACCATTCCTAAGGTGCTTGAGCCTCTATTCATCAGAAAGTCAGTACATGCTATCAAGGGTCTATACTGCATATGCAGTGGCATACATAAGCCACCAGTTTCCTAAAAGCCAGCAGACCTGAAGCACAGATGATTCAGGAACATCTGCCCAAGTCCACTCTTTTTACCTGTTAGCATCCACACATAAACATTATAATAAACTGCCTTTCCTAGTTTACCAGGTAGCTGAGCTATGGCCACATAGCACACTTGCCATTCTGCAGCCAGTGTGCCAGAGTAAACCCAAGGAGTTCATTTCTCTTTCACTCCTTCCCCACAGTGTACGTGTCACAAAGCACACCAGGCACATCTTCATGGAGCAGTTGACAAGCTTTAGGCTTACTCCTTAGCACTGTAGCAGAATGCATGCACTTAGGCCAGTTTTCTTTGGGGGGTCCTGAAGCCTCATTTTTGTGCCTTGCAAATGCATGACAAGTAAAGCAAAGAAGTGTCCACTTTGATTTTTTCTTTTCAGAGCAGTTCAACTGACATCAAAACACCTGTAGTAAACTGGTTTGAAATACCTAGATGGTTTGAAATTAGCCCTTTCAACACACTACTAACATTTGCCAAAAAAAAAAAATAATCATCCTCTCTTCTGTCCTGACACACAAATAACTCTTGGTGTGTTTCACATTGTCTTGATCAAGAATGAATGTTAATTGTCTAAAATGTAATTTAAATGCAATTAGAGAGAAATGCTATTAAAAATCCCATTAAAAATGACAGAAGTTCCAATTTTACATTACCAATTTTAGAATGCTTAAATAAAAAAAAAATATGCAAGTGCAAAAACTGTACCCAAATAAATTACATTTTAACAGTGGAACTAATAATATTTCTATTTATTTTTTAACATTAATTCACTAAAGATTAATTTCAGCATGAGTGAAACATTCTGCAATCATGATTTTCGTATTAAACTCCAGTGAATACCTTCTTCCTGCTTTGTAACAACTGATGTTAGTGCAGGAGGAAAAAACCCAGACAGTTTCTGGAGTGATCTGTCTATATGGAGAGCTGCATTTAATTAATTGGAAGCTCATTTGTTACTGAGCTCCTATAACACTTTTGATTGAATTATAGGGAATATTCCAATAAACACTTTTTTGTGCCTGAAGTGGGAAATAATTACCTTTCACTTTGCTTCAGTTCTGACCAAAATAAAGAAAAGCAGTCCTGGTAGAAGAATCTGAATTTCTACTTCAAAACACCATTATATGCTTAGTAAAAATGAATAAAAGAGAGATGGGAGGGCTCAGAACTTGAAACCTCCTCAAACTGTGCATGAAAAGACTTTTGTGGTTGATTCATTGCGACTTATTAACCAGAAGATCTAAACAAGATGTCTATTGCTCAGCTGTATATGCTTACAAGGCTCTAGGGACCTGAACAGGTGGAGCTCATTGCTGGAGCCCCTGGGGGCAGGAAAGCAGACAGTCCAAAATCCTCTCCTGTCCTAGCTGGCATGGGCTGAGAGACATTTTCACTCTGTTTTCCCAAATTCTTTGACAAATAGCTCAGAAGTCATCACTGAGCAGTGATGTACCCACAAAAGTGCCAGTTCCGTTGCCTCCTGCCTGGCACTGAAGGCAAGCTTCACATTGTAAGACTCAGAGTAGTTCCAGCTCTGCTTCTCTCTTAGGCAAGACAGTAGAATAATATGCAGGATTATTTTTAATAAAAACTGGGCAGGAGATGATTCATCTACCAAAAAGTCTATGATTTATGTGATAACAAGGAAAGTAATCCATATGAAGATATCCATTTTAAATTCCATTGTCACATATCTGTCATTTACTTTTCCAGGTCCTATAAGATAGACAAAAGCCTACATAAAAGTATAGGTCCATTTGGTAAGGAAGTAAAGAAGTTCCAAAAAAAGTCATGTACATATTTCCCAAAAGTAACTTTTCTTCAGTACCTGCCTTTGTTTTATTTTGTGTTATGTCATTTCAGGACGGCTGGGTTGCGGCAGAGCAATTTCACAGTCTTGTGCTGGATTAGCCCAGTGTGTGCCACACACTTGACTGTAGCTCATCACTGTGACATTCTGACACAGATTCACAGGATTTAGAGTTTTGAGGACCCTGTTAGAGAAAGAATGTTTATGCCCAGAAGAGAAGGCAGGTTGTAGAAGAGTAGGCTTCTTACACATGGCTTTCATTCACTACCACAATCTGCTGGCATTTAATGCCTCTGGATGGAAATTTCTGGTGAAGGCACCTTCTTTCACCTGAGGGCAAACAAATGTGTTATAACAACACTGGAATTATTCTGAGCAGTGAGGAGGTCAGGAAGGAGGTCTTCATTTCAAGGAAAGGGAAATATGACTATACTCCTTATTGGATGACTACTTTTCTAAGGTTGTTTAGTCCTAAGAAAAGGAGGCTGAGGGGAGACCTTATCGCTCTCTATAACTACCTGAAAGGAGGTTGCAGAGAGGTGGGTGATGGTCTCTTCTCATGGTAACAAGCAATAGGACAAAAGGAAATGGCCTCAAGTTGCACCAGGGGAGGTTTAGGTTGGATATTAGGAAAAAATTCTTCAATGAAAGGGAAGCACAGGAACAGGCTGCCCAGGGTAGTGGTTGAATCACCATCCCTAAATGTGTTTAAAAGTCATGTAGATATGGTGCTTAGGGACCTGGTTCAGCAGTGGAATGGGTAGAGTTAAGTTAATCGTTGGACTTGATGATCTTAAAGGTCTTTTCTGACCTAAACAAGTCTTTGATTCTATGATTTTTTCACAGGACCTGTGGGAGGTCCCCTGATGCCAGGTTCCTTCAGAGGTCTTGATCTCAGTAATGTCACTTAGATGACAAGACAACTTGGAAGCAACAGTGCTGGAGAAATCAAACAAGAAAGAGCTATGCCTTTGCTCACAGCTTCTGCCTCTGTATGCTGGTCTGCCAAGCTGAGAAGTCCTCTCACATGGTTTCTTCTCTCTCTTCAGCTTTTCTCAAGTCTGCACTACAGACAAGCAGAGGTGTGGACTCCCTCTGTCACGTGCACATATAGGTACACAGTCATGTTGCTTCCACAACAACAATATCTTTCTCTTTGTTATTAATGGTCTAAAGTGACTCTCATGTGGCTTTGTTTTGGGAAGAAATGTGCTAACAGGTTATTCTAGCATCTTTCATCACTGATGGTGGTTATGCGCTCCGGTTTTAACTCAAAGTTGTTGTAATAGTTATTACAGCAGCTGTCCTGGGCCACCAGTTGTACATCTGTTGAAAGTAGGGCCCCAGGTTGTAAAACTGAGAAGGTCCAGTCTTTTCAACTATTAGATGCAGGCATGTTTTCTAGACTGACCATTTTCTTCTACTGGCAGGATTTTCTTCAAGGTATATTCAGTTTCTTCCCAGTTATTTTTATTTGTTAATGTCTAAACATTTAGCAGCATTTCATTATGAAAAAAATGAGAAAGCCAGCTGGGTCATATCCCTCACATTGAACCCCCTTATCTCTTTTGATTAGCACACTGACATAACATATGTTTTGTTTTTAATGAAAAACAAATAAAGGTTCTGCACATTCTGATCTGATTTTGGAACACTAATGAAGGTACATGGCTACTTGAGGCTTCACTGGATCACAGAAGTGATTTTGAAGGCAAATACATTTTTAATAATATAGTGGGGTTTGTTTGTACAGTATTTCTGTGCTATACAATGTAATTAACACAGTGTGCCTGGCTTCCCAGACTGAAGCAGCGTATTTTCCATAGTTTTATCTGGTGGTGTAGTACGTTTTTGTTTCTAAATTTGATTTTGAAGGAAACTCTAGGAAAAGGTGTTTCTGTTCATGGCAGGGCATGGGTGGTTTTGTTGGAAGCAAAGACTATTTACACTTACAGTTTCTGAGCTGTTATACAGAAGTCTGAATCTGTTATACAAAAATCCCCTCTATCCTACTTTCTATAACTAATTTTGTATATGCAGTTGTGGTAAAAATGGGTTGGTTTTGGTGAAAGAGAAACAGGAGGAACATATTTATATCACTGCTGCCCTCCCAAAAGATTGTACCAGCCTATGGGACAGCTCTTTATACATTCTCCTCTGAGAAAAACACTAAAAGAAACTGTAACTTCTAGCAGTAATCTCAACTCATCTACTTTCCTAGCTTTCTCTAAGACGGAGTTCTGGTAGGATCACAACTCCAGGTCCACCTCCTCTTTCAACAGATACCACTTGTTAAAGTATTTTGGGGTTATAAGTTTTTGGGGATTTCAACACACACCATTTATTAAAGTATAACTCAGCACCCCCAGGAACACTTTTCATCCAACATTGAATGGACAAAACAGAATCCCTGTTAGAAAGGACTTTTTGTTCAAGTGTTTAATCAAGAAGTATCTGATTTGGCAATAACTCTGCTAACTAGTCTCTTTGCTCCACAAGCACTTCAACTAAATTTAATCACACAGACACCAGACTACACTGAGTGCTCTTTACATGATTGGTATTGCAGAAATAATTTATTTGTCATAGGTTAAGATTTTGTTTTTCATCAAGAAATCTCAATTTTTGCAGAGACATGCCTCTTCCCACACTGGACAAGTGCTGGACATACTCAAAAGCAGACTATTTAGTTTGTCCTAAGAAGTCTTTTGGACTCCCATTTGATGAGATGTCAACAGAAATGGAAAAGGGTTGACTGTAAATAGCTGCACAATTTTTTACACCTGGAAAATGCCACCTTCAAAATTTTTTCCATGTCTCACTTAGTATCCCCTGAAAACTCAGTGCAGGTGTACTTAACCTGGTTTATAGTGCTGAGATTGTGAAATTGATGAGAATTTATGCATTCTGCATAAAAGGAAGTTGTGTAGTAAAAACTCTCACACTAACCATTTTTTAAGGTCTTTCCCCATTCTTCCCCACCCCAGGAATTTCAAGGCATCTTACCATGGCTGCAGGCCTGCAGCTCCTCTTCCTCAGGCTGCCAAGAAGCTGACAGGGCTTGGGCATGTCCAGTGTTCCTCTGAGAAGGCTGGTCTCTGTTTTGGTCCTTCCAAGCCTGGGGCAGTGCTTCCTCTGCTCTGCCCGTTCTTTTGGTCTGGACTTCCAGGGAAGTATGGTGGTGACAGCCATTTCTTCCATAGCTCATCTGTACATGGGAAATGCAGGCAGTCAGACACCAGGGTTTCCGTATGATTTAGTATATATGTGCAAGGAAGTTTTTTCTTTGTGGCATTACCACTGGTAGAGTGGAAGAGTGAGGTAGGATTAGTATTCTTGGCCTGCACTTGAGTAGAGATGGAATAATTCTTCATAAAATACAAGGGATGGGATTTAGTGGACGGCTGACGGTATATCTTAATTAATCTCTCTGCCAATTAAAAGATGGAAGTTCTAATTAAGATGACCCAAAAGCAATTATTCAGACTTGTGTATTTACATTAATTAGACTACCAAAGCATTAGGAGTATGATTATGACTTTGCAGAAGGCACAAAGTCCATTTTCCATGTTGAACTACCTCACTACCTAATTTGTAAGGAAAGAACATGTCACGATACCTGCACCATTTCCACCACACTGTTTATTTTGTCCTTCAGGACTTCATCTCTAAAACAAAATTAAGAGGAGGATGTTTGTGTTAAAGTGATAGGTCACACCCTTCTCCCTGATGATGGGGAGGATTGATTTAGAAATATTTATTTGTCATGTGAAGTGGAAGTCCTCTCCTGCTTCTTTTCACTCTCACTTTAGTATTCACCAAACTAACACCTAGTCAAGTATGATGTCACTACTGCAATTTAGCAAGTGTGTATGCGGTTTGTTCTTTTCTAGAGCAAATATAATCTACTTATAAAACACTCAATTACCTTAGTGATTAAGCAGTGGAAGTTAACACCATAAATACTGTTTGAAAAAACAAACCCATGGCCCACGTGCCGTGATTCAGAAAGATATTTAAGCACATACTCTCAGCAGAACAGCTCGGGTGATTCAAGAAAGGCAAATGGTTCAGGACATGGGCTTCCAGCAGCAGGCAGTTTGTTGAACTAAGGTCTCAATAACCCCAAATTAATGAAAGAAGGTTCCAATGGTCCCTGTCATGAAGGGGTGATTTAGATTGCTTAAAGAACCACTGTCAAACGTATTAGCAAAAGTGGTTTTATTGAAATATGATGTTGTAGAAGTGCAATTTAAGTTCAAACTTCTTGGCCTGGTTGCTGCTTAGACTTTTACTGCCTTTGGAGCCTGTATCAAACTACCACCAGTCTGGTTAAGAATCAAGTGCATCTGTCACACTCCAGCCCGTGACTCCAGTCAATCCACTTTATTGACTCATAGAGTGGTAGTACTGTTACCTCTATGTCATAAACACATGGCATATTGCAGATCAGCAGTTAGGGTACAATTATTTGATAGGTTGTTTATTTTGAGAGTCACAATTAATGCTAGTTACGTACCATTTCACATACAGAACCAGTTGATTGTATCTGTTTTACATATTGCATTGACATAATTTGTTTCATATTTTGCCAAACTTTGATGTACAGAATGATTGTAAGCAATTGTGGAGGAGTTTTTGAGTGAGAGAGGACATGACTTAATTACAGTGAACAATCCAGGCTTCGAGGCTTAGTCGACGACCCTGAAGAGTCCTTGGAGGAGAGATAAGAGGAAGAAGGAATGCAGCAGTTTGCAAGAAAACAGAACTTTCCTAGGAAAGTTCTATCTGCAAAGGGGGTTGGACTGAGCAACGTAAGAGCGCATGAACAAGGAGCCTGAACCAACTATGTTAGGGGGTGGGTTGCATGATTATGGGGACGTAACCAATTATGTGTAAGGGCTAAGCGCATGCTTTCGCTTTTGTGCTATAAATACACACGATTTAAACAATGAAGCGAGGACGATTCTATCCACATTGGAATGCATCGTTACTCTGGCCGCTTTCTCCCGACAAGCAATAAACAGAATGTCAAAACTACCAAAACTACAATTAGATGCAGCATCACATTCAAAATTCCAGTTGCAGTTAGTGACCATCCAAAAAGAGTTTCCCACCAGTGATGTTCTCCATCTTTCTTCACTCATTCACCTCTGCATCATGAGGGACAGTTATCAGGGTTCTTTGTCCCTTTTCGGAATGAATGTGTTTTAGCAATTGACACATGTTGCAATGGTTTTCTCACCAGTGTGAAATTCATTCCAGTTGGCAATAATCTTGATACAACGTATGATTAGATTGTAGCAATCAGTGGGATGTGCTAGAAGCCGAACAGTTAAAAGTCTCATTCTTTAATTTAAATATCTGTATTTGTCATTTTATATGATTATGTCTCTACAGTAGTGTTGTCTATACATACAGAGTAATGAAAGGTTCTCATTCAAGAACATCCATTTCCAACATGTACAAGTGTGGTTTCAGGTATTTAGAATCATAGAATCATA
>VZZY01018415.1:0-10741 GCA_013400335.1 Eurystomus gularis
TGTTATAAGATGGCAAGTAGGTAGTAGATCACAGAGCAGAAAGCACTGATTGAATTATGTAGCTTTTTTTTCTTTAAATGGCCGGTGGGTTTGGCATGGCATAAGTAGAAAGAACAGATTTTCCTAT
This sequence comes from Eurystomus gularis, assembly GCA_013400335.1. Lineage (NCBI taxonomy): Eukaryota > Metazoa > Chordata > Aves > Coraciiformes > Coraciidae > Eurystomus > Eurystomus gularis. The sequence goes on from VZZY01018415.1 coordinate 128, forward strand.
TGGGTCCCTTGGTTCAGCATCATCATTTCCTTCTTTCCACACTGTTCTTCTGTAGAGAGTTTTTAACCCTTCCTTTTCAGAAAATAAGGTGGGAGGGATTGCTGCAATACAATGTGACTCTTGTTTTATAGAAAACTTGGTAGTAAGCAGGACTCAGAGATACCAAGTAAGATACATCTTTTTTTAAAAAGGAGTACAAAATTATGTTGAATAAGTTTTTTGTTAATAAATAAATCCAAATTAAAAGGATATTACAGTGTTGCAGCAAAGTGTTTATTTTGTATGGCATTAGGAACTATGTAGTGGTGAAGTCAGTGGAACTAAAGCACTCTCATAATAGTCTGTGAATGCTCCGAGATTCAACCATTTAAAGAGCAAAACCTTAGCATGAATTAGATCAGACATGATGCTGAACCCTCTGCAGGGTGCTGGTACACACAATGGCTATATTGTGAGAAGTCTGACTCATAAAGAGTGTCTTACATAAAGCATATTATATAAAGTAGCTCTCCACCCGCTGGCATACATTTAGGACTCCAGAAAGTTCGGCAAATCTCCCGAAGTTTGGATGTGTCACCACATTCAAGTCTGCCTGTGCATGTAAGTGGCCAGCACTGTTAGATTTTATAAATACATATGCACTGATCAAACATCCAAGTGCAGTTGTTGAGACAGTCAGTGAGGTAAGAGGAGTGTGCCTGTTGTAAAATTTGGCAAATACTGCCTTTTGCCAAAACCGTTACTGCAGTTTTAGTATCTGCATAGAGAAAATAAGAATTTAGCCTTTACATGAATGATTTAGTATCGTGAACTGCCTAAAATGGAAGAGGCATCTTCCTTCATATGCTAATAAAAAACAGTTCATCATTCTGTATATTATGATTAATACTTATTATTTTATTTTTTAAATTGCCAATATGCTGAAATGTACAATAAGAATTATATTTTAGCCTACAAGCACATCTTGTTCAGCTCAGCTTTGCTTTACAGCTCACAGACTCTCAACCCATTAATCACAAGGTGACACTCCTAAGTGGTAAACCTGATGATAGATATTAATATTTATGGTTTTCTATACTGTACCCTTGCTTTTGCTATACTGGGAAAGAGCAGTGCTATCAGTATGAGCTAACACCTCTTTAAAGCTGTAAACTGACAAGCAGCACACTGGCATTTTTACTAATTATTTTACCAAGCTGATGACAACTAATCAAACTGAACTGCCAGGCAGCCTGCCGATACAGTGGCTGGCACTATTTGCTTTCAGTACCTGCTTTGTGGTTTTAGGAATTTTATTCCTCACCAGCGTCTGCTGAATATAACATACTTCTTGAATGCACATGGGTTTACTAATCTTAAAGCAAAAATAAAGCAACTGCATGATCAGCCCAGATATTCTTTTATTTAGTGTAAACAAACATTTTCAGTGGAAGATACTGGGTCATTTGGAAATCAAGCAAAGTATCCAGGTATAATATATATATATACACATAAGGGGTTGGGACTAGCTAATCTTTAAGGTCCCTGCCAACCCAAACCATTCTATGATTGTATGATTCTATGACTTTCAATATTTGTATTTTTCTATATAATATTACCATATGTTAGTACTTTGCCCACAGTTGGGTCCTGGTCCTGACAGCATTTTGAAGATAAATATTTTCAAATGTACATGAAGTGGTGTCTTATTCTGAAATGTGGGGGGTTTTCCATTGTTGGTTGTTTTTTTCAGTTGTTTTTAGGTTTTGGTTTTTGTTTTCTTTTTTTTTTTAACAAACTATGAATTTTAGGGGATTTTCTGATTATCTGTAGCTACTGTAAAAATAAACTGTTACAGATTTTTTGCATTAAAAGCTAGGACACCATTTGGCCTTTAAAAGCAGCAATTTTTCTTCAAGTCTGAGGCTTTCCCACTGCTCTCAATATACACAGTCCTTGAGGCTCAATCTGTGAGTCATAAACATGGATAGAGCCCCTTGAGTAAAATATTTCTATTGAAAATACTCTACCTTGAGAACATAGGCTCACCTGATATTTGGGTTCACGATTACAGAGATTTTGGGCAACTCTTAAACTTCTCTAAAGCTAGCACTGTGTGAAGAAGTGCCTGTGATCTTTTTTAGCTGAGCTAACATGTTGTCTCTCTAGCTGAAAATAAACTGATCTAGTGTGCCGAAGCCGGATCCCAAGCTGTGCATTCTGTCAAGGCTACTTTTGCTTAAGCAGCACTCCCAATACTTAGACAAGTCTTTAAAAAATACAATTACTATAGCAGATAATATTGCATCTGCTGGTGTTACTTTGTGCAAATGATAAATAATGAGTTGTGAATATTCTGTATTACTAACTTCTAATCACTGGTAAATTATAGGTTCAGAGAAAATCTGCCATCAGATACAATAAAAGCATATTTGAAAGTGTCTGCAGCTTTTTTGTGCTTATGTGTATGTATACATATATATATATGCATACATAATACACATTTTTATGTATATGTATACAGACACACAGAGACTCATATGTATTTAGATAGCCACATCTTCTCAGGTCATGTTTTGGCCATGTTCAACTACCTTTTTCTCTCTGTTTGAATAATTCATTATTGACTAATTCTAGAATATTAAAAGCAAAATAGTCAAAGTTTTTGATTAACCAAAAATACTATAGATTTTATCATGGTTTTCTTTTCAAAATTGTATGATCAGGTATGTGCAATGTTTGTGGAAAGCTCCATCATGTTCCCTTAGGATGTGTGTGTGTATTTATACATTTTTTTTTCTGAATCTATCATTGCATGTTGACTCAATACTCAGTAGGCTCTGTTTAAATGTGACACAGTATGTCAATTGTAAAATGCAGGAAAAATTAGTTCCTGTGACAGCTATTTCACATGTCAACTACAGTGTTTAGTTCTATACAAAAGAAAAGTAAGAAGAATACTGCAGCCGCACCAACAGGTAACTATCTTCTTTGATGTACCCATTTCCTGCCACCTTGATTGCTCATCACACTGCAGTACATAGAAAGATTATGCCTGCACTGTGTATTGGGTTTGCCCTTGATGAATCCAGTCATTTCAGCTTACACAAAGAAAAAGCCTGTGTAAAACCATAGTGGATTTGTAAAGTGTTTACTAAGCTTTAAAATCCAGCATAACAGGCATGATTCAATAGACACCAGTGGCAAACAAACAGTTCTGTAAGAAACAGCACAGCACATAATAATAACTGTTCCACAAGTTTACTGTTTGTTGATGCTGCTTTCAGGGAAACTGAAAAAAATTTTTTTTTCAATATTTTTTCTTTTAGAATATGTTGGAGCACTTGAAGAGCTCTATTTAATGTCTGTTTTGGGTTTTGTGCCGGTTTATTATAAAACAATGATCTCTTTACTTCCAGTGGAACCCTAAATAAAATGACTCGTGAATGATACAATGTTCATAACACTATTGTGCTTCAGGTATGAAGGCACTCCTGAACAAGCAGCTGGCTATTTCACTCTGTGGCAACAGATGATTGCATTGCTTTTCAACTACACCATAATGATAAGTGGCTAGTCTATTTCATGGTCTCCCATGTAAGAAACAAACCACCTAGAGAACTAATGGCCAACTTTGTGTGCTGTGAGTGCAGCAAGGTCTCTCATCTGAAGACTGGCAGGGATGTTCAAGCAAGGGGAATCATCCCAGCTGTGTTGAAAGGGCTCCTGCAGCCCTAATAGTTCTCCATGTGGATAATGTGATAGCTGCCTTGCCCAAGGTCATGCTGCAAGTCAGTCAGGTCTGTAAATATCGTTGATGAACACTGATTCTTTGTCTTGTCATTACAAACTGCTGCATACCAACAGTTACCTTAATCTTTACAAATGAAAATTAATACAGCTACTACTACACTAAGTCAATGGGGAAAAAAGTTAAAATACATAAAATACATTCTACTACTATTCCTAAAATTCTGAATGGAGTCTTCTTTCCATCAGCAGTAAAGGAGCCTTTAACCATATAATTAGATATGGTTGGTACGGTTGTCATTTTGTACCTAATGACCTCTTTAGTTTAAAAAAGAAGAACTGACAATATAAATCACTGCCACAGATAGGAGACCAACAGCCTCATTGCACAAGAAGGCATTGAGAGCAGTCTCTAAAACCCCTGAAGAGGGGCTGACACCGATCTGCATCTAGGCCAACAGCCTCAGGTGTGTCTGTAGCTTCTAGGAAAAGCAGAGCGATGGAATGGAAAAGACTTCTGTAGATGCTGTGTGGCTGACACCTCACTTTGTCAGTTTTGTGCCACTGCAACACTATTGAAATCCCTTGAGCTGTTAGATAATTGCAATTTTGATGTGCTTTTTTGTTAAAGTGGCTAAGTTTACTTTTTAACTTTTAGGTCTGATTTGCCTATGGTCAGGAGTTCAGACAAAGCACAAGTTTGCAATAGAGAGTCCTGGGACCAATCACTAAAGGGAGAAGAGGGAGGAGACACATGCAGGAATAGAACATTAACTGTGCAGGCACCCACTACGTTCCTTTTCACATGGTTCATCCCTTCTTCCATTCCTGTGTGTTTTCATTTTTGACTTGGAGTGGATGCTACATATGCCTCTCTGTAAAGCTGTCATCCATGTCTCCAGCAGAGATGTCACAGCATTTCAGATAAGGAGGGTAGGTTTGCAAAGACAAGAAGGACTCTTCCCCTTGCAGTTCTCATGAACTCCTGCTTAGAGTGTGAGACGTTGGAGCAGAGACTGTAATTTGCTTGCATCCCACCTCTACCTGAACTCCGAACAGGGATAAGCATAAACCGGATGAGCATAAACCATCTCAGTCCCCTGAGTTATGTTAATACATGTTAATACTTGCCCTAAAAAAGTCAGCACATCATCCAAAAATGTTATTGTTGGTACATCTCCACTAACATAGCTTCTAGACAGGGGCATTTTTGTGTGACAATCAGCCCGCTCAGGGCCTACCTGTTTGTGGCAAGGGCTCCACAGTTTTAAAAGCAAGCCTGAAAAAAACCAAGTAGACCATTGTAGACTACTTCAAACACTGCATGAGCTCTCTCCTTCTGCCTGAAAGCAGAGGTTCTCCTTTATAAAGCTGTGCTACTGTTTTAAGTTTATTGGTAGTGACAAATTTAACTATAAAAAAAAAATCTTTGTTACTGAGTCTCAGGAGAGGTGGGTATGTTACTGCATTTGTGCTATGCTATACTCTGTGGTGAATGCACAACAGAGGAACTGCAGTGACTGAGAAAGATTATGAAAACAACTTCAGGACAACTGTGGCGGCCCTGGAAGACAGAGCACAACACCACAGAGGTTTTTCTCCACTGTTATTGCTTCCCAAAATGGTTGTGTGAGGACTTCACTACTTCTTTTTTCTGTTTTTTTCAACCACAAAACTAGGCTCAGAATTTGTTTGGCAGCTGCTGAGCGACCCTAATATAGCAGCAGACAAATCTAGGCAAAGAACAGATCTATCACTGTATCTGACTGATCTCTCTGCTTATGCACAGTGACAAATTCTCACCTCTCCATATAGATCAGCAGGCTCTGTAACCAGTCAGTCACGCGTAAGTTGTGACAGCATATCACAAGATTGGCAATTTGGAACCCCAGGGTACAAGGTAAAACATGCTGGTTTTTTACAGGAAAACAGCAGCTTTTTCCATTCCAATACTTTTTACAACCCTCACCCACCCATCATCCTTTCACAAGAAAACTTAATATTCTTCTATTTTCCAATACATAAAAAAGCATACAAAGCAAGGAAGTAATGAAAGCAAATGATGAATTTTCTATAAGATTTATTTATTTTTATTCAACATATTTTCATTCTCTCAGCTCACAACTGGTTGAGAAAGAAATTCCCATTTTCTATCTTTTAAAATGCAAAGCTGAAAACCTCAAACTTGAGATAAAAATTAGGTACATCCATTGTGTACATTGAAAAAGGAGGAGAGATGGTCATGAGAAGAATAGCGTAAATATGATATATATCATCAGCTATCTGACTTCAGTGAAAATTGGAAATATATGGCTTGGTTTTAGAAGCTAGTGATATCCATAACGGAGATTTTTAAAGTAGCTTTACATGTTACGCTGGTTTTCTGTAGAGTTCAAATTACTAAAACACTTGAGCATGTCAGAAAACCCATCCAGTTAAAGCCACTGGCTCTCAGTTAAAGACACTTAGCCAAATGTCTTAGAAATAGGATACTTCAAGGAGCTGCCAAAGAACATGTGCATTTTGTATGTTTGCATGTTGAAAGAAGCCATTAGTAACCACAAAAAATGGAGAATAGAGTTGAAATATAGAAAATTTTAATTAAAATAAATAGAAGAACTAAGTGGATTTTCAAGTTTTTTTATTGTTAAGAAAATGTATGGGGCACAAATGAAATGTGCTTGTTCTCCCTAACATGAGAATATTGATAACACTGAGAAATGATTGTGTCAGTTTTATGGTTTCCTCTGAAAATATTAATTAAAAAAGGTTAGTTTCCAGATCAGAAAGCTGAGAAGACATCTGTAGAAAGACAAAGTAATAAATAAGGCTATAAGACATAAGTCTAAATTTCATGTTAAACTTGATGTTCTGTGTTCTGTGGTGTGATATGAGTCTAACAGGGATCTACCCATTGCATGGCAGCATGGACTATATATTAAGTAGACGCTATTAATGATACTACATTTAGTATGATGGCTCTTGTACTTTTTTTGATCACTGTACTTAACATTCGATTTTTTAATGGATCACTATTCAGCCTTAGCATTAAACTTTTAATTTAACACTTTCTTTAGGATGATATAAATGAAAATAAAATAATAGCTTCTATGGAGCAGCTTCAGGCTGCTGAGCATGGACTTACAGACCACCTACTAATCTATAGACCACAATTTGGAAACTGCTGTTTGATGGGCTTATCTGATGATTTTTTACTTTTTTACAGTTTGCATATAATTAGCTGGACTCAGCTTGTTTCCTAGAGTTATATCCACTTTCTGAAAACCACAGTTTCATTGTTGGTAGAGATCACAAACTCTGAGTTGGACATAAAACGGACCTATGTTCTCAAGAGATAGTCGCTGCTTTCCAAAGTGCCAGCATGCAGGCAGAAAATACCGTTCTACTGCAGCAGTCTATGCAGCAAGAGTGACTAATAAAAGAACATGACACAAAGTATGGTCGTGGTCACTGAGACTGGCACAGAAGCCTAGCAGTCCTTTAGTATTAGCAAATTCAGGTGTCAGAATAATAGAAGCTTTGAAGCCATTATCCAATATATTAATTACGCAGGGTGTATTGTTCTGGATCCCTGGTTTCCTAGGCCTGAAGTGGCAGTTATAATGAGGAACTGGACTACTAGTGTAGCAAGGAGAACATATACTTGCAATGGCTTATTTTCTTTCATGAGAGGTGAAGCCTCAAAGCTTTCCCATTTTAATGAATGTAACAGATAGAAATACCTCGTTCAGCAATTACTTTGGCATGTACCTAACTTTGTAGCCTCATTAGAAATGAAATTATATTTTTAATTGATGTAAGAAGAGGACATCAGCTCTGAAACTATGATTGCCATTTTTTCTATTGTGAGAAATAATGTGCTTTACAACACTGTAAATTCTGGAATGAAATGGTCATGTTCAAAATGTTCAACATGCCAGAGGTTCTAAGAGGCTGTTTAGCAAACAAGGCAGCTGATAAGTGATAACTCTGAAGGCAGTCAAGTTTAGACAGTAAAGTTTCCAGAACACAGGCACTTTGGGATTTGCCTTCCCTCCATAGCAGTTTTAAGGCATCACTTTCAAAATCTTGTTTTTACTTTAACTGGGAAGGTGTTGGTCAATTGTTTTTATAGGACTTAGAGAACCTTAGGGACATCAAATTCAGTCAGTTGCTGAGTAGCTCACTAGTTAAAAGTAAATAAATGAATTCCAGCCTCCAGGGGTGTTACAGAGTATGTGCATATTTACAGACTGATCCATTCTGTTCTCCTCAGGTCATGAGGATGACCTACTTTGAGTAGGTGAAGGGAAAAAATGAGTCCAAGGTGAAGAAAAAAATGTAAGACTCTAAAAGCTTCTACATAAGACAGAGATATCACCTGTTGAGAAGAGATGTAGGGATGCTCATTGCAGGCCAGTGCATACAGAAAACACATGGGGCAGCACATGAGAGAATGGAGGCACTCTAATGACCACTTAGGTCCTTCTGTTCAAAGGTATCATGACAACTCTGGTGTAACTCACAGTGAAGCCATTCTCCAGAAAATCTTATTTAATTAAGTATTAAATCATTTATTGAGAATCCACCATAGCCAAAAAAAAAAATAAATTTTTTTGAACAAATATTACTCTAGCACCACAATGCTGGTGATATTTACTATGGAATATTGAAATATCAACCTGACTTCAGTTCTCAACCTGATTTCAGTTCTCCAGAGGTATACTGAGGAGGGAGCAACCTAGGGCTTCTGATGCTCTCTTTCTTAGTAGTAGTAGACAAATCCCTTTGCCAGACACTTCTCACTTTTCTTGATCAGAAGTATGAACTGTCTTTGGGTGTTCCATAAAATTAGTAGTATCTAAAAAAAAGAAAATAAACTATCTATTGAAATACAGCTTGTTAAAAGCCAGCAAAATACTCTCTATCTGATCCTTAAGACAAGGTGAGTTTCTTTTTTTGTTTTCTTGAAGTGGAAGGAAACATTATCTGCCTAACAGAACAAAGCTCTAAATTTTTAAAAAAAGCAGAAAAGTAACATGTTAAGTTCTACATTTAATGCCAAATCGTGGTGTAAACTGAAAATGTCTAGCAGTTACTTTTAAGGCAAAGTAGCATCACATAACCTTTAAATTAGAGAAGAAAGAAGAACCCTAATTTTAATCTTAACTACCTGTTACTCAGTAAGCATCCCTGTCCAAGATCAGCTTTATTTGCCCTTCCTAGAAGCATGCTGCAATGCAAGACTTGGAAAAACATTTGTAAATTAGTATTGTATAGCTTAGTACAGAAATTACCCACATGCATTACTCTTTTTACATTTTGTATAGCAAAATCAACACAATGCGACATAAACAACGTTAAAAATCACAACGCTGAGTCAAAAGTACATCCTGTTCTATTATATCACAATAGTAAGGAAAACACGTTATACTTTCTCAGTCCCCAAAATGGAGATAAGAAAAAGGTGGAGGTAATCTGTGAGATAATTTTTTCTCAAATTAAGTTCTACTTTCAAATGGCAAAGAAGTATACAAAGTATTCTTATCTTTAGGTGTTTAGATGGCTGAAACTGCTTTGTAAGCAGTAGGAAGGAAAAGTTTAGCTGCTTCACCCTTAAGTGCTGAAGAATGGTCTGAGTTATTTTAAATTCCTACATTTTATGCTATATGGGTTTTGATTCACTAGGATTTTTGTTGCTTCTTTTGATTACACTTGCAACTTCTGCATCTATTCTTTACTTTACGAAGGGGAAAAATGCTATCCCAGTGCGCTCCATTGCACTGAAGGCAGCACAAAGAGTGAAAAACACAGAATTGCTCTAGCACTTTTAAGTGGCAGATGGATAATTTAGCATGTGCTGTGTTTGTGACTGATGGCCACCCAGCTAGTGTGAAGGGAACTGCACCAGTTCTGCCTGACATCCATGGGCAGGTGTACCAAAGGAAGCAAGATATGATAGCAAATGCTAGAGTCCACAGTAGAGTTCTGCTCGGTGTCTAATGATCTAAAACATGAGCAAATGCTCTGCAACTATCCAAGAAACCTTCTTCCCAGGGAGATACCTGGGCAAGATATGAGTCTTGAACAGTGTGAAATTTGGGACAAAGAGGCAGTTTTCCTGTTGCTGTGATTATAAGACATTGTGCAAATCTGTGACAACATTCTACACCAGAGATAATGACTACCCTTTGCAGATAAAAAATCATTGGATATGTGCTAGGCAGAAAGTAAATTGATTGGTTTATAAAAGGCTTCTTTTTTTCCTTGCAAAATGCAACATCTTTTGTCTTTGCTCCCTTGCTAAAGTATCCATTTCTTTTTCAGAGAACAGAAAACTTCACTTACGAGAATAGCTTCAGTTCCCTTTCATTTGGTTAAGTCAATGAATAATTGGTAATATAAATCCCTAAGTAAATTAAGAAATCACCGGTCTGCTTAGGAATGCAATATAGTTTGTATTTTCTCAAAAACCTGATTGCTTTTTAGAAAAATACATACACACACAGACACACAAATATGAAAAAGAAAAAAAAAAAAAAAAAAAAAAAAAAAAAAAGNNAAAAAAAAAAAGAAAGAGGAAAGGGAAAAAAAAAAGAGAAGCCAAGGGGTTCCATTCTACTTTTAATTTCATAGTAATGCCACTGAAACCCTAAATGTAAGTGGATTTGGAAATGGATGCAACTGAAAGTCTGATTTATGTCTGTGCTTCTAAAAACATAAAATAGGAAATGGAGCATATATTCCAAATATCTTTTCCTACATTAAGGAAATGAATTTATACTGGCATAAGGTAAGAGGAAATCAAGTTTTCTGTCTTTATTCTCCTCCAGTCACACACTTGCTAAATTAAGTTTTGATAAACTTTAATGAGATAGGACCTCT
>VZZY01018415.1:10756-31089 GCA_013400335.1 Eurystomus gularis
CCTCTCTTTAGCTTCTTTCTGTCTTGCAGATAAATAACAATAATTTGGGGGAAAGGTAGAGGGACTAAGGTCTTTGGGAATCATATAGACCTGAAATGCTTTCCAAGATTAAATAATAAAATTCAGGTAGTTTTGCCCAACCGATGAACTGATCTGCAGATACCTTTAAGTACATTATATAATGCATGGAGACAAACTGCCTGGCATCCATAGATAAAATGAGAAGTCTCCTTAAACCCGCATTAAGATAATATCTGATAGTGAACCACTTTGTGTCCAGAAATATAATCTACAGCTTGTACATATGCATTACAAAATATTATTGAAAAAGTTTCATATTCCTGTATAAATTTGTTGATGCTGGAGTCAGTCAGGCGTTGTTCACTGTTCAAGCAGAAGGTTGGACTAGATGGCTCCAGAGCTCCCTTATAACCTGACTTATTCTGTGATTATCCAGCTTGGTACCTAAGCATGTGCAGAGATGTGTGAAATTCTGAATTAGGACTGTCATATATGGAAGGAGGATATCAAGCTTGTTGGACTCTCTTCTCTGATCCTATATGACATATCCTACTTTTCTAAGTGTAATGCAGCTTAACTAGTGCCTGCATAACTTCATTTTTTAAAAACAATTCCATGTAATGCAACCAATGAAATACGGAATCAAAAGATTAAGCCCTCTTTTGTAATCATAATGTAGTCTTAGGGAAGGATGCTTGGATGCAGTCAGAGGAAATGAAGTGATGTGGTATGAAAAGATGTAGGTACTTTGCATCTGCAGGTGAATGGCTATCTTTTTAAAGATTTTCCCTATATATCAATCAACGTGCCTGTAATGAAGAGAGTCCATACCTTAGCATTCAGATATGCATCAAGAGGTCATGTATTGTAATACTGAGATTAGGGATAGAACAGGGGTCTTGCATAACATTCTAGTAAAAAACTGTGTTCAAGGTGTGAATTTACATGCCAAAGCTTAGGGCTTTTTTAAACTGGAATTTAGACTGTGTTTAATCTTTAATATAAAGACTTTTAAACAAAATCTAGCATTTTATTTTGGGATTGGAAATCAACTACTGTCCTAAATGATCTAAGCTAAAATTTCTGGTAGTTTTTGCAAAATGTCATCATGCATGGAGTAAGCATGAACAACAGCTCGGACTACTGAAAAGTTGCCATTAACTTTTCAGGTGTCTCCATTTGAAGGTAAATTGAGGTCTCCAATTGTCATTTTGACCATATGGTACTTTGACAGTACACTAATTTATCAGTTTCACTCTATAATTCATTATTAAGAGCTATATTCATGCAAAAACTGCAACATTTCATTTGAAAATTCTATGTTTTCTTAAGAATAATCCTACATTCTCTCCATCATCCTCACTGCTTATACCTGTACCATGAGAAAGACTATATGGGTCAGACTATATACTGGAGTTTTTTGTTTGTTTTCTCTTGTCAAATATGCATATAAACATTTTAATTTTTCTTTTTTTATTGGTCTTCTTTTTCTTGAACATTCAGGACTGTAGTCGCAACTTCACCTAGGTGATATAATTTTGAATTCTGCCTCCACAGCACTCCACAGTAAATCTGAGGACACATCATATTGCTACCTGAGATTTAATTTCTTTTAAAATCATGTTTTAATATCTTTAAGAAATAAATGGAGGGCCATTATTCCGTTCACAGAGTCCTTATCTGATTGAAACTTGAAGATCTTGAAGTTGAAGAAACTTCTTTTGTCAAAGAATGGATTAATGCAGATAGTTTAAGAAGAAATGGAAAGGGGCTGAAATAATAACGTGGCTGCTCTGATGATCCAAAAGTACTTAGACAACACAGATTGGATGACATTTTCCTCCTTCTTCCCCAAACAGTTTGGGTTAAATGGTATTACACAAAAATCTTGTTTTTAGCCTCTCATTGCCACCAATGTTAAAATGAATAAGTGCCATATAAATGCCCTGGGGAGCATATAAATGGAAAAAAAGCTGAAGCTGGGAATATTATGTAGTATGTAGGACAACAACAAAACCAGACTTAACCTTACTTTTCTTCCCAGTTCCTCTTTTCCCCATCCCTTTGACTGCTTGATTTCCTGATGTGCTGAAGGTATAACATGGTCTGGTTTTTAGGCAAGTCTGAAATCAGACCTGGCATGGGGTTTCTTTCAGCCTGTCAAAGATGCAGTATGCTATATTCTATTCAACAATGCTGCTCAATACAGCATATGACTGTAAATCTTCTTTATACATACACTGCAGTAGAGAACTTTGTGCCTTGTGATTTACCAGGTTTTATTCAGCTGTAAAAGAGCTGGTGTTCCAAAGCTGTTTCAGGAATGACTTAAATAGTCCTGAGAGGATGCAAAAATAAGGTAAATTCCATTATTTACCACCCTGCTGCCCAGCCTCCACCCCCGCCCAAAACCAAAGCCCAACTAAACCACCGAACCCAAATCAAACGAAGAAAAACCCTCAAAGAAATAAAAACAGATCAAAAATTTTATTTACTTCATGAGTGCTTCAAAGATTCTGAACATATATTACTTAGAAAATTAGAGATCAGGAGCTAATTCATTAGAAATGTAACTCTAAAATCCTCTGCAATCAGGAAGGTGGTATTTTGTTTAGTAACTATTCATTTTAACTCCTGGCAGTTTTTACTGTTTAACTTTATACTGTCACACAATCAAGTCAGGAATTGGACTTCTTTTTTGAAAGTAACTGCAAAAAACAGCTAATAATGCTGTGTTTAGCTGCTTCTGAATGTAGACCTGATGTGGCAGCTTGTGTATGTCATAAAGAAAGGAATTAGTATCTGTAAGCCTGCCAGAAGTTTCCATAGAAGACAGACATCAAACCACAACTGCTGAACACACAGTTTAGACACTTCTTAAAAATATATATTTAAGCCTTAAATTCCTGTCAGTTATTGTATTTGTATTGCCAAGATTTAACTAGACTTCACAAAAATTACGTATTGTATTGCTACTAAGTGTCAGCTATCTTCTGCCTATATGTCATTTCAACCTAGATTTATGAATAAAGCATTTTTGAAGATTTAAACCATGGAATTAACCCATTCTAAACTGAATTTCTGAGCCATTAAGAAGCTCATATAGATTAATTTGAAATCATTGTGCCAAGGTTTATATCATTCTTAATGCCAACACCTCCCTGGAAGCACGGGATAGGTTTCCAGATCTCTGCAGAGTGATAAGGCTTACCTGGCCAATGAAACATTTCTCCCTTCTTCTGGTAGGTATCACATCAAATTGTAAATACACAGTTAAGAAACTGCTGATGTTGCTGTTGATCTGTAACATTCAATATGCACAGGCCAATCTATTGTTCTGCAGACAGACAGGATAAACATGCAGTCCAGAAAAGCTCATATCTAAACTCAGTCTGAATATGGATTTAAGGAGGAATATGCATGAAAAAAAAAATAATAATCTTCCTTTTCATGGTTAAAAAAACACACCTTGGAATGGTTCAAAAGCATATCTTATGTAAGGAGGCACAGTGTCTAAGACAAGCCCATTAGCACCCTAAACAAGATGCTCCAATAAGCAGAAAATGCAAATGAATGTGATAAATTAACAAAGAATGAAGAGGAAACTAAAAAGATTTATCTTAGTCATTTATTAATTATTCCACAAAGATGTGAATATACAGGGGAGTGTATTTTGGGTATACATACATATTTTTATAAGAGGCAAAGGTTTGGGGTGTTCTTGCATTACACAAATATAAAGGAAAAAATGGTGGAAAAAATGTAGTTAGTGGGTATGGGGCTATGGAAACAGAAAAATTATGGGATGGTTGAAATCAATGTTTGGTCAATACTTAGGATAAAATTTGAGATATCTTATAAATTATTGAAAAGAGTTTGCACAGGCGTAGGAGAAATTATACACTAGAGTGCAGCATTTAGGAGATGTGCAAATTCTTATGGCATTTTAGGGTTCATTTATATTATCACCGGAAGTACAATTTCAGATACGGACTATAGTGCTTGAAGTTGTAGAAACACTCAGCTCTCCCTTGCCTACTCATCTTGTTATTTGTGTGAGTTTCATACAAAATATAGCAATTATACTCATAATGGGATGATTGTAGTAAATTTTCCACAAAAAAATTGTAAAAATTATAAAAATTTAGTCTGTGTTGCATGCTAGATATTCATTTTACTGACTTTAATGTTAAATGCTTTCTAAACTTGAACTTAAAAATGTATCTGCAAAGAAGAGTTTAAGTGTCATGGAAATTATAATTTGCAAGCTTGATAGTGTGTTTTCTTTGTTCAGTGAACTTGATGTTCCTCTGTTCCTGGCCAGACAAGGTCTTCATACAGCAGTAGAAATGATACAACTTGACAGAAAGAACACAAAGTAG
Source organism: Eurystomus gularis (assembly GCA_013400335.1). Taxonomy (NCBI): domain Eukaryota; kingdom Metazoa; phylum Chordata; class Aves; order Coraciiformes; family Coraciidae; genus Eurystomus; species Eurystomus gularis. The sequence goes on from VZZY01018415.1 coordinate 15,160, forward strand.
TGAGATATTTACATCACAATATTGAATATAATGTTGCCCAAGAATCCCAGAACAGAAAAGAAAGGGCATGCCAATAATATGTATGTCATTTTACACAAAATCTTCTAGATAACGTCAGCATAATTAGTATCTTGACCTAAACTTGCGTGTTTGGTTTCAGTTTTTCCTACATAAATTGAAATTTCTTGCCAGTTTATACTTTGCAGAATGTATCACCGGATCAAAACTAGAAATAAAACTAGAAATAAAACCTATATATGTATGTGTAGGTGTGTGTCCACATACATTAATGTTGAGGAATCCAAGGTATCTATTTTATTCAGCTATTTTTCTGGTGGTACAGTGATCATGACAGGGTTAGTTGGGTTGTACATATGATTAGCATCTTTGCAAAATTACATTCTGTGTAAAATATGCAGGAAAATAGAAAGTGCTTTTTAAATAAGAACAAATAATTTTTAAAAAGCTAAAAAAAGGTAATAATAATAATAAAAAACCCTAGCAAAACTTCTAAATATTTTATCTTCTTTAAACTGAAATGCTTCCCCTCCCTTCTTTTTTCTTTAAAAGTGGTACTTGATGTTCTTAAATTTACCTTCTGGCCACCACCGTGTTTCTAATCCTCTAAAACCTTTAATGAAATCCTTGATAATTTTGAGTTATTAAACATTTCTGTAGGTTTATAATTTCTATTACTTTTGTGGTGATTGTGTAATCAAATATTTTCATGTAATTATGATCAAAATGTATAATCCCAGAAATGTTTAAAGCTGAGTAAAATTCACAGAATTTAACTGAAGTGGTTAGAAGGTTAGGGATGATATTTTAAAAGGAGTGCTGTAACAGAGGATTTGAGCTACACTTACACATTTTTTCTACTTATCTGAACTGTTAAACCCTTTCAGATTTTTTGATCAAAGAGAAAAAGAAATTTATGGCAACACAAAAAAAAAAAGGACGGGCAAAAATGCAATGTAATTTTGAAATTGCATCTACAGATCCCTGAAAGGCTTTAATTCCTCGGTGGATTTCCTAGGAGTACAGAGGGTAAAACCAGTTTTTTTCAACACTGTGCCTGAAACAACATCTTATCTAATATCTGATATTTAGATTCACAAGTTTAAACTAAATCAAGACATTTTAAGACCTTCAACTTGAAAGTTATTGCTAAAATTATGCACAGTAGAGCATGTGCATGATTTTGTATAATGCCCAAATCACTCTTACTTACAGGAGTGCAGAAATTGATATTTATTCCTGATGTGAGAGTAAAAAAATGTTCAGAGGAAATGTTTCATTTGGTAACAAGCTCTGAACTCTCAGCAGATCCATCCACAGATTTTTATTACCGTTCAGAAACAATTTTTACAATATATAGAATGTGCAAATTAAAAAGGAATCATGTACAGCAGCCCCCAAAACTGTAGCAGCATGCTTGTTGCTTTTATAAATGTCTGTTATTGTGTTTAAGGTTACCAGTTTGTTATCAGCCACCAGTTCTCCCTCCCACTTAAATCTGATGTGTTCAATTAGTTGGTTGGTTTTTTTTTTTACATTCCTTCATTTGGATTAGGTCATCTAACATTCTGACTACCTCTTAAAATATCTTGAAATCTGGGGAACTGCAGGTCCTTGGTACTTCTTGCAGAATAGGGCCATATTTTCTATCTGAAAAGCAAGGACTGAAAGTGCCAGAAAGTAAAACTTTTTGGCTAATCTGTTACAGAGGATACCTGATTAGGTGTTTGCTAATAAAAGACTTTTAGTTGTTTTTGAACAAGTCATGTTAATTTTGGCTAATCTAAATTTCTGCAGCTACACTGGGTATTGTAAATCGGAAAACAGCACAATATTTCAGTAGCAAAACCCACTAAACCTTTTCCATATAAATCAATAGCTTCTTTTGTCCTCCCATCTCTACACTCAGAAACAAATATCAAAATTCAGCCTGCAGTTACAATATTCAATATGTATGACATGGTAGAATAAAAAATTAAATATAATTCAGCACTGGATAGCATTTTTGGAAGGATGAGTGAATCAGGTTAAACCTACTTCATTTCTGTGTTTGGCTGCAGCATTTATTTACATTAATTTTCCAGAAATGAAAGTCAATGTGGTGATGATGATAATATTTCCTGTTTTACCTAGTGATACAGGCAAGTGACAGCATGAATGTGGCTATAAACAGAACTATCACTTCTCCTTAGAAGAACCAATTAGAACATAACAGATTTCTTTTCATAAGTCACCTGTAGCTTTCAATCTTCTGTTCATGACTAAAAAAAAAATCAAGTCAATTAGAAGTGTTCTGCCATTTAAAGTATTGGGACTTTTAAAATACAAAATAGAAATAACTATGACTCTCATCAAGAAAAATAAATATATTGCAACTATTTCTAAGCCTCTGATGTTCTGGAAATCATGCTGTGAATCTAAATGATGAAATTCATTAGTCTCAACATTGTATATTCATAACTGAAAAATTCAGAAAAGAAAAAAAACAACAAATGCTACATGATTATAACCTGTTTATACATGCAAGCTGTCACTATCATATACTGAACCCTGCAAAGATGCTTTACAGGGAGTGCTTAAAGGGTGGGGTTAGATGATCAAGAAAGCCATGTAGAAAAATTTCCCTCGTACAGCTCATGTGCTGTGTAAGTGATACTGTATTAATAAATAATCTAGCATAGGGATATCAAGCAGGATGATTATATATTCAGATACATATGTTGGTGAATGGCATAACTGTACAGTTACAAACTCATTGCTTGTGTCTTGGAGAAACAAAGGTTTGTTTGTGGTTTTCTTTGACCTGAATATAAAGTGGAGTTCACCAGTAACTAGTTTAATGAGTTACACAACATTTTGGTAATACCTTCCACACCAGTTTAAAAAAAAAAGTCGATAAATTACATTTTTAATCTTGTCATTCTCAAAGGTGAAATCAAAAAAGAAAACTTTGCAGGCTCTCAGCTGCAGTAAGTTAGTAGCTCCATTAAAGGCAGTGCAGTATTAATGTACAAAAGCTGTGAATCTGTGGTCTGGAGTTTTACTTGGCATGGATTTTACAGGTCAGTTACCTGTGGTCAGGTACACGCAGCTGGATGGTGATGGGCCTCACTGTCACAGGCACATGTTGAAAGGTGCGGTGGGATCAGGGTATGTTTACAATAGCTACAGTGCACACTTGAGAAGGCAAAGGCCACCGCCTCACTCTTCTTATCCACTGCAGTGATTCACAGCTCTTGCAATTGAACAGAAAAGAATGCACATATTAAAGTATACATACATACATATATATGTTATCTAAATGTAAACTATCTAAATGTAAAGTCTTTGCTTCATAAATTACAATAATTTTTAATATTACAATGCAAGCATAACAAGTATTAACAGAGGACCTTTAGGAAAAATGTTCTTGTTTCCTGACAATGGTCTGCTTGTCACTTGAAATGTATTGATTAGTCTCAAAAAATTGTCACTGGAGTGGGGTAGGGAACCTGATTCTGCAGAAACAGTTTTTTTGTGGACCTAAGCTTGGTCTGCAGAGACCCTGGGTAACTTTTTGCTTTCTCATATACTGTCATGGATTTGGCCAATATTGAGATACGCAGCCTGTTCTTAATGATTTATTCTGTTATGGTCAGATATACAAATTACTGTAAGTATTGGTAAGGCTTTATAAGCATTCACATTGCAAGCAAGTCAAGTAACTTCCACTAGATGGAACCAGATTGGCTGCTGCGTACTTCTGTATCAATATAATATATATATGCTACTGTAGGAAACAACATAATGTGAACCCTGTTGGACATTTATGAAGCTACTCATTAATAATACGTGGGCTTTCCTTCTATGGCTTTACCCTTCTGCAAGTGTAATTGGGGAAAATACCTTGTTTAGTTTTCACCTGGGACTAGACAGTAGTAATCACGTTGATCTGTAGTCTTATAGCAACCAAAGTTTTGTCTTTTCACAGTTGCTAATGTCAGTGCTTTGACAGAGATATCTGAGTTCCCTTTCCATTGCATGGATTAAATGGCTAATGTATGCTTCATGTGACAACAGTTGAAAGCGTCTCAGTGATGTCTGGGTGCTACAGTCTAAAGAAAAATAGCATCCCACAACTTCAGAAAGGCTACAAAACCAAACAGAAAAAAAGAAAAAAAATTCCACCATACAAAGCCAAGGAGAATCAACAAATACAATGTACTTATATATGGAAAGACATAAACTTTAGACCAAGCTCAGCTTGTAACTTAGTAGTGAGCTGGTCCCACTGAATTAGCCTGTAAATAAACAAGTTACGTCCATCTTATTTTCTTACACATTATTTTGTAAGCTTCCTCTTTATGGTTGTGTAAATACCCATGTGGCTGATAGCAATAGGTACAGCTTCATCCAGCTGGTGTAATAAATCAGTCACTACCTTAAAATGGGTACATTTTATGCTATTTGATATGACATTATAATTGTTCTCCGTTTGTGAAAAATAATTCTGACCAAGCATTACCATTAGAAATTTATAATTGGAGCCTTATTTTTCACTCTCTTAAACTGATAAATATGCAAAGTGTTTGCCCACAGTTCTGCTTGCTTGGAACATCAGTAGAGAGATATGCAGTGAATTTTTATATTGTTATAGTATTAAAATAAAAGAGGTTTTCCAGAACATGTGAATGACCTATCCCTTTCTTAAGAACTGCACTGCATATTAGTTTATTACAGAATTAACAGAAATGCTATTGCCTGAAGAAATCAGAGACATTTTCTCAAATAACTGTGATGTTTTATTTATTAAGTATCTGGATATGATTGGGCTTGTCTCCAAACTCTAAGACTGCCCAAGGAAAGAGGGCTAGTATCACTGCTGGTGTTAAGCTGGGATCCACCACAACAGAGTTCGGGTCACCAAAAGAGCTCCGTAGTGCTTATAGCAGGAAGTTGGAGCACATAAGAGACTGGAAACTCTGTTCTCAATAGTAGAAACATTAGCCACTTGTGGAGCTCAGGCAGCATCTGCAGACAGTGATTAGAAACTGTGCTAATGAACTGAAGTGGGAGCCAAAGCTTGTTTGTCTCAGCAGGCAAATTTATTTGTAGCACTACTAAGTGTTGTTATTATTACAGTACTATTAAACCCAAGTAAAAAGTATAACTTTAAACTCCGAGGGGAAAAAAAGAACCTTTGCCTTAGGTTCCTCTAAACTGAAGGTCTTTGATTTTGTCATATTGTAAAACTATGTCTGAGACATTACACAGTGAAATGAAACAGTATTTTACTGAGATAGAAAGTACCAAAATGGCTTTTCTGCACCAGTGCTGATACTTGTGAAATTTATATAAGTTTGACCTAGATTTTTAAGTTTTTGAGTTGATAAAAATATCCGGTGATTTTTTTTTTATCCTGAAAATGTTCAGTATTCAAAATCATAACTACCTGTGGGAACAGGTATGCCACATTTACCAGGACAGAATATTTGGAGAGAACTAGCAAAACCTTCTCCTGCTGCAAACACGGTCTTTCCTAGGGGCTAAACCAGCCAGATGGACTTTGGTACAATGTAGTTTAAGTCTCTACTGCAGAAAGTATTTCAGTATTTGTTCAAGGTAGGATAACCCTAAGTGGGACAGAATAGCCAATGGATGGGGTAGTGGGGAGATGATCTTCAGTATGAGAGTGCACGGATTGTACCTTTAATTGGGAGAAGCGGTATAAGGAGTTAAATTTTGGTGCATTCATACATATGATTTACCTAAGTCCTGAGCTATGTGAAGGGCGGTATATCTCTCTGACATATTTTTCATAGAATATTTCTAAAGAATCCCTCAATGTCCTATTACAGAGTGAGAAAACCTGTGAAATACCCAGAATTTTCGGAGTAGCAAAATACCTTCCTACCATATCTGAAACAACTTCAGCAGTCCTTTGCAATTAGTGGATTGCAGGAGATGAAGCCAGGTAGTTGGCCAGGGATGGTTCAGATTAGATTCTTCTGTGACTTAAGTTGTCAGTTCAACTGACAGTTTCAAGATTTTGTATGTGGTTTTGGTTTTCTGTTCCCCTCTTCAGAACATTTATAGGATGCTTTGCCAAATCTAGAGAAATGAAACCATATGTTTTTATTTATGTTTTGGGGATTTTTTTCAATCTGAGCAGCCATTCTTCTAATTCAATCTGTCAGTCCAGGCACTTTTCATTGTATCCTTCCTTCAAACCTCACAAGCTATATACCAGAGCTTTTGGCTGTGTGAAGGGTTTGTCATACTTGACTGAGATAGTAGCTACTTGTGAACTGGGTTGTGAATGGTTCACAATTTAAACAGTTTCAGGAATATTTTTACTATAAGGTTCCCTATGACAATGCCAAATTTGATGACATGCCGAATTTGAAGAATGACCAGAGCAATTAAAATTATGCAGCTTGATGTGCAACCATGTAAAACTTAATGTTTCAGTTATCTTGATATTTCTGCACTGTTAGGTGAATAACTCTAGGCCTAAGTATTTTCCATTATACTATCTGATCCTTAACTTTGGATACAAAAATACATCTCCAATTATGTGTGTGATATATTGACTGTACAGCAGAGTTCTTACCATTTTCTTGAATATTAATACCATCACAAATATATCACAGGCCTGGAACTACTTACATTTTATTAAGAATTGTTGTTTCATATACTGAAATGGCATATGGCCATATAGTAATTATTTTCAAATTATCCCTTGAGGTTTAAGAGACATGATCTCATGGTGACTAATTGCACTTCTGATTTTGTCTTGCCTTTTTGTCAGACATCTTGAAATGTCAGAGACTATAAGCAAAATGGCTGTGTAAGTGCCTTATCTTCTTTACTTCTGAGCTTTCTGCTGTTCTGGTGCCATGTAATGCAAAACCTTTTCAGACCAGAAGAGGTATACTAATAGATATTATGGTTTTATCATAATCTTCATTCTTCTGAAAGCAGTGAAAACTTCCTGTCTATGTTCTTTCTGGCCTTTTAGAGAATATCAGTGTATGTGTGGTTAGAAAGAACAGAAGAAAAGGAAGTTTCTTTTCCCTCACACTTTTTTGGAAGCCTTTCTAATGGAAAAATCCAGGCTATGTACAATTTTCATGTGTAAATGTAGTACAGAGTAATTTCTACTTAAAAAAATATAGTGCCATACAAACAGCTGTAATCTTCTACTCTAAAGATAATCCTATCATTAGGTTTAAAAATCTTAGAAACATGAGAAATCATCAGACCAAAATAAGAATAAACAGCAGCCTTGTTTCCAACAGTTACTGTATCAGTTGTAACCTAAATAACTCTTTGTATCCCTGCATTGGCAACAGAATCAGGGAGCTGGCGGTTGTGTCCTCTGGCCAGGTGATGGTGAGAGTGGTACAGAACTTCAAACAGCAAAACTATATTGTGGAAGTTTGATTTCCTCCTTGTAATTAGTCATGTCTTATGTAAGCAGTTGGATTTCAGCTGCTTAAAAATGGACATCTTTTTTATACTTCATTTGGTTGTTGCTAACTGGAATGACACAAAGTTGCAGAGTTTAAAAATACATACTAGACAACTGAGACATCGTCTGGTCTGTTTCTTTTACATAAGGACTAGATTTTTTCACAGAATAGTCTAGACGGTGGCAGAATGAAGTGAAGCAACAGCCCACACACAATTTGGGGAGCAAATGCTTAGACAGGTTTCTGAGTTCTTCTCCCACCCAGAGACTTTGATAAAGGCTAAAAAAATTCTGAAGCTTCTTGAGTCCCTCTGACAGGGTAGGATAGGGACAAAAATTACCAGTCCCATAATTCTAACCTTTGACAGTAAGGGCATACTTTTATGGACTTAGGGTGGATTATAGGGAAAAGGAAACAAGCAGAAAGCTGGTTAAGTCTCTTCAAGCCAGTCCTGGAGAAGAGGCAGCAATTTGTCATGAAAACCCTGACAGGGAAGTATGTTCTCACAGACACAGAGTAAGAATCAGTAGCCTTCATGAAAGAAGGGCGGGAATAGCCAGCCTGGGTGAAAATGATCTGTAAACAGCACAGTATCTCCCCTTATCAAAGGTGAATCATTTCCAGCCCAGCAGGAAAGAAAGAAATTCAGAATCTGCTGAACCAGGCAGTGAACTGTCCAACAGACAAGTCTCTGTACTCATTGTTCAACTCAAAGCCCACCTGGAAGAGATAGACTTCAAGATCAACAGAACCTGTCTCCTTGGCTGAAGAGGAAGACTAGTGAGTTTCCAGAATTTTCTCTTTTCTGCAGTAAATAGGATACGCAGTAACATTTTAACATCTACAAATGAAAAAAAAAAAAAAAAAAAAAGTGGGCTAACCCCATTGATACTGAGTTGCAAGACAGAGAAGTATGCAGATTTCTCAGGTGTTGTTTTGCTTCATTTTTCTGCAGGTAGGGTATGTATACATACTATGTTGGGCCAGCAAAAGTACTTTTAGACACACCTATGCTGTACAGCTTTTGAATGTTCCTCCTTAGTTTTACAATGCTGTTCTTGTGACCAAAGCATTTGAAAATGTGAGGCTGTAATTTGCCAGAGGAAATGAGATATCATTCAAAATTATGTAATGTTTGATACCAAGGAAGGGTGTGATTTTAGAAAGGAAACTTCCAAAACTTTGTGCCTGCAGAGTACATGATCAGCAAGATGTACTTTCATAGCATAAAGACACTTAGGGTATGTTCACACTGTACAGGATGGTGCTGGGTTAGAGCTTACTGACAGCTCAGCTCCAGGACAGGTATACACACACGCACGGTTGAGGGCAGCTATGGGGAGAACTGTCATGCCCGATCTGCCTCCACAGCTTCATGGGCTCTCTATAACCCCTGAAAATGTACCCTTGTGACACAAACATTTCCTTGAGATCATTTGGGATTTATTAAATTAATTTTAAGTGTTTGACAAGTATCATTCCAAACACAAGAAGAAAATAAACAGGCAGTTGTGAGTGAAAAAAATGGGTTCATCTGGAATATGAAGTTTTCTTTATTTCATCTCAGGCTGTTAGGGTTCAACATAAGAGAAAGTAAATTATATATTGCTGATAGGGATATACAATAATGGACTGAACAGAACAGTTTTTCTAGTGGAGCTCCTCAAGCATCAATTTTTGTGCTGATCTTACTTAATATATCCGTTAGTGATCATGGCATGATTATTAGGGATGTACTGACATCACAAAACTGGGGGGCTTTGTTAATCTGGAGAAGGTTTGGAATCTACTGTAAGGAAAACTGTACAGATGGCCATAAGGATAGGAATAGAAACGGGGTGAAATTCTGTAATACAAGTTTTACAGTGTATACTTGTGGATTGATGACTGAACTCCTGTAAAGTGGGAGCTTAGTTGTGGAAAATGACAAGTAGAACGATCAACAGAAAGTGGTCACTGGATAGCTATCAATCATCAGACCTTGGTATTTCCATTGTTGGATGGTTTTGTGGGGGGTTTTGGGTAAGATTCCAGAGAAGATTTAAAATGCATCCTTTGTATTGACTCATGTCAATAAGGACTCCCTTGCAGGACTACTGATCCCTAGTTATCCAGTATTCCAGTATTTGTGGCAGTTTCCTGTGGTCTGTGAGACAGAGATTCAAGTACGCTGCTGTTGAAGTAGAGAAACTGCACCCACTTTGGTAAGGGGCAGGTTTGTGCCTGTGTGTGCTGTGTGTAAAACATTAAAATAAAAAGACATGGTGGAGTATCATGAACAACGGAGCTTCATGAACTTCCCCCTCAGGAGAAAGAAGAAGCTCTACTTTAATGAGTACTTAAATATTCACTGATCTTAAAAAGATGAGTGTGTCTGCTTAGCCTGGTGATGAGCCAAAGACAAAAATCAGCTTGAACAGTCAATCCAGTCAAACCAGTTTCTTTACTGTTGTGAGTAGCATCTTCAGCCTCTGAATATTTTCCTTCTGATTTCGTTAATGCTCAAAAGCTAAACAATATTTGTTCTTAGTGGTTTTGTTTTCTTTTGTTTTGTTTTATTACAGGTAGTAGTATTATTATTTACTAAAAGCTCCCAGGTTAGAATATTTGAAACACTTTTTCGCTGTTTATTATCTTTTTGGTTTAGTCAAAGAGGAAAAAAAAAAAATCTAGCCTAATGCTACTAGCAAGCTTAGTATTTTAAAATCTGTAATTATTGGGGACATACTTTGCACCCACTTTTTCCTTCCATATTTTTATTCTGCTTATTTGAAAGGAGATTTATATTGAAAAAATATCCAGTCATTTTCCTGGTGCACTCATTCTTCCAAATCTCTATTAGTCTATGGGGTTTTGTGTTTTGAAGAGGGTAACTGAGATCAGAAACCTAAAAAGCAGCCAACAGCAACATTTATGCATGTGGTTTGAACTAATGAATTTCTCTATTAATCTTATATTTTATATGGCAGCTTTGGCACTTTTATTTATTTCATGTAGTAACTGAAATGCAGAGCCACTGTGAGTCTGATCTGACAACCTTCACCACAAAGGCAGAGCTCCTGTTGTTAGACAACTGGACTTAATGATCACAGCAAGCAGGATTGAGATTTTATCGGTGTGCTTCTGTGTGACTGTGACAGCGTTGACACTAAATCAAATTCAATTAGCAAGGGCTTGCTAATGAGTTATACTGCTTTGCAAAGTGGAAAGGACAAAGCATTTTGCAATCTCCAACCTGCAGACTGGTTACTCTCAGTGTTAATAGAGCAATAGCTTACAGAACTACTGCAGGATTTTCTCCCTAGATTAACGTTAAAGAATGCTTTGCTAATGAATCCCTGAACAAATGTGTTGTGTGTTACTGGAGAGGGGGGTGGCAGGAGAGAAAATACAAGCAGCTTTTTTGTCCTCAAGTGCTCTTGAAGTCATTTATAAAACCACTGTGGAGCATAGAGAGGAGTGGAAACTGCAACAGCAGACAACAACATGGCTGAACAGGGTATTGCATTGTGAAATGTGCCCTGTGAGCTACCAGACCTAATGCCACTGCCCCCCATTGCAGTGTTGGTGGGTACTGCATACCTCAGGAGTGTGCAGCAGGTAGGGGCCCTGTGCTCTGTCCTGCGGTGGGCTGAATCACTGGCCGCACCCAGCAGAGCACCTAGGCAGCCCTGAAGGCTGAGGGCATGTGCCTTGAAGTCTCTGGGACTAGGAGCCGTTAGGTGAAAAAGCACGCACAGATGCTTGGCCAAGGCTGCAGCACTCAGCGTCTAGTAAGGCTAGGCTTTGTCAAGCGGGTGGTTAAACACAGCAGCTTTCCTCATGCAGCGCCCACCATGGTGAGGAGCTGCTGGACCCCTTGCTGCTTTCATCTGTGTTCCAATTATTGTTCACCTCGTAAACCTGCCTGTACTAGAGAGGTATCTTTTGAGTAAAGAGCATGTGAAAACCTATTTCATAATACATGAATGAGATTGAATAGCAGTAACAATAATAATGTCCCCTTTAAGGTCTGCTGACAAATCTGAATTCTTAAGCGAGTTATATATGTATCATTCAAACTGAGTTGTCTCCTTTATAGTCCTCTATCAATATATAAATATTAACTTACAGTGGTATTTTAATTTAATGTTTTTAAATATTTGAATTTCTACTGGATATTTTCCATACTGATATCAAATGCCTCCCCTTTCAACTGATGATAGCTTTGTAAAATTTAAAGTAGCTGAAATATTTCAGCTACTTCCTGAATTAAGTTCTGAAGATAGTACTTCATGTTATTCATCCTGAAGCCAGCACCAAAACTAAACTGTATATTACAGTATAAACAAGCTCTTCAAATTTGCTCTGGTTTGCCTCTGAGCATGCATTCATGCACCTGTCATGTTAGCAAGCATGGCTAACACATAGCTTATAGGGGTTTACAAAGTAGACCTGGAACCAAATCCAGTAATTTATTTCAATCTCCTACACGGATATTTTCTTCTAAGTCAAAGCCATTCAAGACACTCATGCCCCCATGCTACAGCTCACCACGTCCCAACTTTGCTTGGTGGGAATTATCATGTACAGCAAGTCACCCAAATCATCAGACATATTAACACAATCATAGAGGTTAGGGCAAGGAAAAGTAAACCCTTTATCCATCTTTTGGAGCAAATGACACTGCACTGATACATTTTAATGCTAGGAATTTCAGAAACTCCCTTTTTCTTCGTCAGAATGAATCATTTGAGGTGTGTTAGGTTTGTATGCACTTGTGTGCAAATAATCATCTGTATGTGTGAAGATGAGAGGCAAAGGCTGAACTGCTTAGGGGCTGGTTGCCTGGAACTTTTAGTCACCAGACGGTGCTGTTGTCCTGCCTGCCTAAGGTTCATGAGAGACTTGAAACAGTCAACTCTTACTGTAGCTGAATATCTTTCTTATCTGACAGCTAGCTTTTCTGTAGCTTTTGGCAGTCAAGAAACAGCAAGCATCTTAAAATTAAGGAACTCTTCCAGGGAAACATCAAAACTATTTTCACAAACAGCTTACAAATCAGTATTTTAGAAGATAAACCATGTAATTAAGAAAGCTTCTGAACAAGTTTGCATCTTTTAATTTAGCCTTCCTATTCCTCAGCTGCTTTTTAAAATTGATGCATGTATATCTAGGTAAGATATTGTAAAAATAAATATACTAATATTGTTTAAGTATGTGGATATCACAAATTAAGAATTATGTTTTTAGAGCAGTGTTGTGTAGTGCATACAGTAAATAAGAGCTTAGGCCAAACAATGACAACTAACAGAAGACAAGCTATTGACTAATTGGTTTTTCAATGAGCACCATCTATCCTATGTATTAAATGAGGTAAAGTTCTATGGAGAACATATTACTGAATCTTGCAATTCACAGCTGTATCATAATGTGTACACACTGCTGCGAAAATAATATTTCTGTTATTTTCTAACTTTAGAGAGCTTGAACTTCCTGCCTTAATAAGGTTCTTTTAACTTAGATTGTGTATGTGTTAGCTATGTTGTGTATGAATTATGAGACTGTCAGACCATGAGATGGTTTGATGTTGTCTAAATATTCAGTCAGAAACACCTGGAAAATACAATACTTTGCTTCATCACTGAATCAGGTTATATTCTACATTTTCCATTGTTAAAGACAGGTGCAAGAGGAGACTGGACCTCCAAAGCTTTAATTTCTGCTCTGCTATTTTAAATTGGTGATTGCCTTTAGGCAAATCATGTAATCAGCTTCTGATCTTGGTTATGCTGGTGAGTCTGAAGTAATTCAATCAAAAACAAAGGAGTGGAACTGAATTTATATGACCACAACAGATCAAAACTGTCTCTAGAAGTGGAAAGTAAGAGCTAGAGGGAGGTATAATTATTATTTATTATTCTATTTAAAATGTCAAATTTTTACTGTCCTCACACATCTTGTGTAATTCTTTTTAAGTTTTAACCTTTATTTATTCAGCATGTTTCCTATACCCTCTACATGATGTCAAAACAAATAGTTCTTTCCTGTTGTGATAATATTTCAATGATATGATGCTATTTTAAATACCTGATCATCTCTTGGGAGAATTGTTTGGGATAAATATGTGGAACTGATGTACTGAAAACAATTAAATCATAACATTCTGTCATCCTTGAGCATACTGCATTGGAACCCAAGTGCTGTATTTTGTTTTCATATAGTGATTATTTTAGAGTTTTCCTTTAGACTTAGTGAAAAGTTGAGCATGGCCTGGGAGTTACGCTTTGTGTACAGTAAGGCCTTCCATCTATTAAATTGTCACAATACAACTAAAGCCTCACAGTTGTCCTGAAGGAAGAAAACATATCTTGTTGATAATTAACACTTACATGACATAGCAATTCAAATGGCAGACCCAAGAACTGAATCCCTGTTCTGGCTTTCACTTTCCACATCTAGCCACATCACTGCCTCCTGGAGATAAAAGGTCCAGAGAGTAGCTTTAATTAAATCATGAGTTATGAACCTGGTTTAGCCCTCTGCTTAGAATAGCAGCAGGTCAATACAAAGTGGATGATCCTGCAGAATGTTTTAATTGCAGTACAAAGACTTTAGATGAGTTTAAAGCTGTAACAAGAGAAACGGCATGTGGAGCCATTGATGTGGTGGCAAACAGACCCATGGTTAGGGGGTGGAAGCTCGTTGTCGGTTAGGTATATTGGAGCCATTTATAGAGGTAAGAGAATTACAGGGGATTTTTCTCAGGGTAAAATCCTCTTGTATTGAAGGATTAGGTTGCTGTAGTTAACCTGATCTTAGGTAGGCAGCAGTGCAATTACCATTAATAAAACAATTTTTCTTTCCATATTCAAAACTAAAATGGAACTGTACTATAGCTGGATAGGTATAAAGCCAAGTACTCCTTCTTCCTTCTCTGCTTTGCTTCTTTCTATCTAAACTATTGGTAATAAGTAGACAGCTACTGTGAAACAAATTCAAGGAGATAGGTTTGTTCATAATGAGGTAGAAGTGAAAAACTATCTGAGAGAGAGTAATTTCTTGTTAACTGAAAATGCTTTTGAAATATTTCTTAATTATGACCAGTCTCTGAGGAAAATCACTGATTCAGACTTAGCCCATATTCCAAAATGGAATTTTAAATTGCTGACTTCACTGTTAAATATTTTAGGAACTTAATCTGTTAGTGTTAGCTACACGATCTACTCTTCTGTGGAAGAAAGGCTGCATTTCTATGTAAAGCCTTTGCTATGAGAGCATTGTGAATGAGGAGCTGTGGTGGCATTTTAAATTCATTGGTCAATAGATTTATTTGATTAGTACTGCTGATGATAGCTGCTTGAATTTTGCTTTTCATGGCTGCATCCATGCAAGACTGCAACAAAGCAAAGAGATGCTTCCCACTCTCCGCTGAGACTGCAGGCCTCAAGGACAGTAGAGCATGGTGTCTGGAGAGAAGCTAGATCAGGTGACCCTCTCCACACAATTGAAGCTGAAGCAATGTACTGAGTTGTAGAAAAAATAGGTAGGTGAAATAGGATTTGACCACAGTTATTAGAGGGCAGGTGCAACAGCAAATTTTCTGGGCTTCTTAATGCATGATGGTTGTTCTAGGTCCATGGGGTGGGCCAGTTTAGACCTTGCCACTCACCTATCAGGCTCTGCCATGTGCCTTAGAAACTGTAAGTATTATTCTGTGTTCAAAATCAATACTGGAATGAGAGAGAGATTTTAGTTGCTGTGTTTTGCAAAAAAAAATTGCAAAAAAATCACCAAAAGAGTTTGAAAGTGCTGCTAGAGCTAGGGATGAAACCAGAGAGTCCACTGCTTCCTGTACATCTCCCTGGTAGCAAAGAGATGTTTAGGCAAACATGCCTCTTTGGTTCAGATTTACTAGTCTTTTCAAATTCAGACTGTTCTTCTCTTGCTAGAAAAAAAAACAAGTTAAACAGCATTTTGAGATGCGGGAAGACTGAATCTAAGAGTTGAGGAAGCCAAATGTAAGTAAATCTGGAATGGCAGCTTGACCCCAATTTTCTACTAGTATAGGCATGACTGAGCCCTGCCTCTGGTAAGTAAGTGTTCAGTGACATTGTTTCTCTGGGAGTTATTAAAATTTATCACCAGTAAAATATTAATTGTACAAATACTATGAATCCTCAAAGTTCACGCTATCTTAGACAGTGGGTCTAGGTGTTATTCTCCTGAATGGCAGGAAGCCCTGAATGTTTTGAACTCTTCTAAAATTTATTTGTGTTGGTCAATGAGTTGTTCTTAAATTTTTCTAGTAAGATAATAAAAATGTGGTGAGATCTGTCCAAAAGTGACCTGTATGGCCTCTATTCTTAACTGAGCAGTACTGTTAAGCTGTATTGGTTAGATTCCATTACAGGCTGGTTTTGTTTCTTGACTTCTTCCAATATTACTGAGTGCTTGTAGTTGTATTGGTTTAGTAAGA
>VZZY01018422.1:0-13268 GCA_013400335.1 Eurystomus gularis
TTCTATGATTCTATGATCTAAACATATAGGAAAAAAATGTTATATGAAAGCTGAGGGTTTGGTGGTCCATATATGTTCACTCTTCTAGACCCTGGGAAACTGGGAAAACTCATGGGTATACATGTTGAGTCTAGTTCAGAAACAAAGTACTATTCAATCTGTGTAAGTTATCTTACACAAATTGACTGCCATTAAATGACCATACAAGACCCAATATACCTCTGTACACAGCTTGTATACTGCAGTAATAGAAACAGGTTCACAGCAATAGAATTTTTGAAATAAAAAAGACATGAACAACTTGCAATGGACAGTTGTCTCATTTACTTATATGTTTTAGTTTTGTGTTATGTTTCTATAATTATCCTCCCGGAAAGCAGAGAGGCTTCTTACTGTGAAGAAGCACGGATCTTATTCAAAGGGAGATTTTTGGAGGCTGCAGGATGTGGTAAGGAAGAATGACACTACTCTTTAATTCTAGCAAAAATTATTATATTATTTCATTTTCTCCCACTGTTGATAATATATAACACTTCTTTAAACACTTTGGTAGAAAAACCAAAAGTGATACAGAGGAGTCTGTTATGGGCTAGCAAAAAATGCATGAAATTTGGCTACTATGTCTAACATGTTTACATTTCTACACATGATTTTTAACAAGTGAGCAACAAATACTAATGAAGCATGTGGGAGAAAGAAGGGAAAGAAAAACAGAGTAAACCAAAATGTATCTAAATGGTATAAATTTCATCTTTGACACAATTGGAAAACAGTTGGGAAGTCATCTGAAGCAGAGACGTGTGGTAATACTTTATAGAAACAATCTGAAAGTAGAAAACCATCTTAGTTTACATAATAAATTCTTGTTGCTTTTTCAAACAGCAGAAATAAGTAATGTGTGTGGGAAACAGCTGTAGTATGTTGAGATAAATTCATAAAATAATATAGATCAAATATGGAAAACGAAAAGAGGACCTTTTTTTTAGATAATGAACAAAGTGCTTTGAGGATAGACAAGCATATAAGTTAGTTGCTGTACATAATATTTACCAAAAAAATGCCTATTGATCAGCTATTTTAGCTATTTTAAGATATAGAAAGTGACCAACAATATCTATATTTTTTTCTGGCATGAACAGACCCTGCTATATCCAGATACTATATCCAGCACAGTATATGATTCCAGTTATGTGATATTCTTCCAAGATTAATGAATGAAAAAAAGATGCACCCATATCTATTACAAAAAAACCTAACAACAAAAAACAAACCAAAAAAAGAACCAAACCCTGTAGAGTTAATGGTCACATAGAAACTTATTGATTGACAAAGGTTTCAAGAAAAATGCCACAATTAGTGCAACTATTCACAATGGTATGACTTTGTGGTAAACTGACCCACATATTAAGAACTTCTGCCTTATTAAAACAGCGAGCAAAGAACCACAGCCCCCATAATGCCATGGTTCTGCTGTTTGAAACTGGAAATCGGAAGTCATGATAAGCGGCAATATAAACTCGGAAGATAAACAAACTCGTTCTCTTTCCGCCACGCTGCTCAAAGGAACACATCACTACTGCCAAGCCTCCCCCCCTCCGCCGCTGCTGGAGAGGAGTGAGGAGGAGGGGGGGAGGCAGCCCCTCGTGCCACCGCTGGCCAGTGCTGGAACTGCGCCAAGTCAAAACGCCGAAAGGTTCCAAGCCGGGGGGGGGAAGCTGCCGTGGGGAGGAAGGAGAGCCCTGAGCTGAGTGCCTCCCACCGCTCTAAGAATCCGAGCACCTTTCGCCGCACTAAGAATCTGAGTGCCTCCCGCCGCATGGAGAAAGCCGGTGCCGGCCCGTGCCGCAGCCGCACGGAGAAAGCCTGTGCTGAGGAGCTGCTGGCGCCGCTCCAAGACGGGAGCCCTGCGCCGAAACTGAAAGAATCCAGCAAGAAGCTGCTGTTGGCCCCGCCCCAAGCCAGGAGTGCCGTGCTGAAACCAAAAGAAGCTGCTGCGCCAAGAAACCACGGCAAAAAGTTGGCACCGCTCCAAGCCGGGAGCACTGCGCCGAAGAAATTGCGGCAAGAAGTCGCCACCGCCACCGAAAGCCGCGCCTCCAAAAAGTCGCGCCGCTGGAAAAGCCGCACTGAAGAAACGGCGGCAAAAAGCAGTCGAAAAGCTGCAAGCTGCTGACGTCACTGAAACTTCCCAAGTCTGCTGGCCGGGCATCACGCCGTTCCACGGGGACCATCGCGGAACGCTGAAAGGGCAGATGACAACACATACACACACACACACACCATCCACACATACAGGTCATATCTTCGCATAACTAGGTTCTTATTTGCCCTTATCTCTCGATGGGTGAGAGGGGGAGTGAGTGGGTGGCCGTGGCATCCTTTGATACCGTATTATTTCCAGAGAGTAAATATGGTTTTATTCGAATATATTTAGTAATAAACTTGTTGAATACTAATTCAGTCTCCGTATTTGCCTACAAGCCTGGTAGGAAATGTCTCTGTGATTATTTTGCCCTCGATCCCCTTCCACTTTGGGAGGCCGTACGGACACTTGCGCCCCGACCACGACAGACTCCATTAAGCACATTTTTCTTCATAAAAGATAAAATATTATTGACGTAAATAAAAGCATGGTAAGAATGAAAAAATGTGCTTGAAAAGATGTCTACAGTTTTCCTAGAAAAAATTACTTTTGACTATTTACCTTGTTACTGACATTTCCAAATATGCAGTTATTAGCTTATTGCTAGGAATTGAAAGATTTGTCCTCCAACCAGCCTTATAAATGATACTTATTTTTCAGAAAGCTCCACATACAGCTGTTGACAAAGTTGGGAAGACGTCCAATAATATTTTTGAAGACCTGATTATTAAGAAATATTTTCAAACTTTGTAGTATGATCCTATTTGTGTAAAACCATGTTTTCCCAACATCCCAGCCTCTGCTATCCCTGACTACCCATTTATTGTTCATAGCCTCTTCCCCCTTTCCAAGTATACAATACAGTATACAATCACATTGGATTAAGTTGAAGATACACATCCTATGTTCCAAAAATTATTTGTTCATCCTATGACAATTGTAGCATTTACACTCTTGCAGCATAAAGTGCCAGGCAGACATTTAAATTGTAAAACATGTCTTCTCAACATACTGAGAAGCAGGAGTTCCTATATTAAATACATTTATGAAGGTATAAGCAGGAAAGCAACTAGGCTATGAGAAAGGTTCAGAACAAAAATCAAGAACTAGACTCAGTAAAGTGAATTGCATTTTGAGGTATGTTGTGACAGTTGCAGTCAGAAATCTAATAGAATTGTATAGATTGGACCACAAACAAAACAGAGTGTGCTATTTTTTGCTGATGTCAACTTTGACTATGCAGACCAAGCTCACAATGAAACAGAACAGCAGGTGTAAATTACAAATGTTATAAAACAGTAATTCAAGGCACATCAAATATTCTGAACTCTTTCACTTAACTTTAGACTAATATAGTGACTAAACTGTAGGAATTGTTTGAAATAAAATGGAGCAGATCATGATTTATGTTTAATTTAGTTTAATGTCTTAATTCAAATGCCTTTCAGAGCATACTCTTAATCTGAAACTTTCTATAGTTTACCTGTTCCAGTCATGACCACTGAGCAGTATACCTTGTGTCAATGGTGCAATCATTACATATGTCAATGATGTGGACACATCCAACACACACAATCAAATCTTACCACTTAAGTTGCCCTGCTTAAGTAATAGTACCATCTATCATTATAATATCACTGACAAAATCACAGTGCTCAGCATTACCTGGCAGTTTCATTTGTGTCCATCATTTTGACAAAATCATAACTGGAATGCTACAGCATATTTTCATGAGTGTTTTGACAAGTCACTAAGTCGAACTGTAGGGAATGTTGGTCCAGACTATATCCTGTCTAAGATCTTGTATATACTGTACCAGTGTTGTTAGGATGAAATGTAAGATGTATGAAGTCATTAATCGAGTTCTTACTCCAGCCATCCAATTGGTTGGTAGAAATCATCCAGTTGATCAACATTAACATTTTGATTAAAGTACAGCTTTCACTATATTTCAAATATTTATTTCACATATCCTCTAAAAATATAACTGTCAAAAGAGTTTTAAACATTACAGTCTACATGATGTCTTTGTTCTTCAAGAAATGCAATTTAAATGAAATGGTCAAAATGCTATCAACAAAGAATGTGACTGAAAAGACGAAATTAAATCCAGTAACATTTTTAAAGACATCTTAAAACGCTTTCCTCTCATCATGCACAAATAAATACTTCCAGGTGAAAAGGATATTTATTTTTTACCAATAGAGGCTACTAAGACTCAGATTCCAAGCGCCAAAGCTATGGATGTATGAAAAAGTGAATCTGAATGAAGCTTTTCTGCTGTATAGATAGAAATTTCATTACAGTGGCATATATATAATGAAAATTTACTGGCATGAGTTAAATTTGATTTTCCTCTTCACAGATAGTAATCTCATGTAAATGACACAAGTCCTCTAAAGCCTGTCAACATTACTTATGTATACACTCATGTAACATCAGATATTTTAATATGAGAAATTTTCACCTGTATTTAAGAAAAACTTTATAAAAACAATGTTGATTAAAAATAAATCTAACCCTTTTTTTCTGTTGAGTTGTACTCCCTGAAACTGGATTATACTGCAAAAGATTATATTGGCTTCATAAAAAAACCAAGACATTAGTACTAGTAATTCAACCTTTATTATCAGCAATGTAATGACAAGAAAAAGAAAATATGGTCTTGCATAACAAACACAATGGATTTGAAACACAACAATTACAGGCTCTCCAGAGCACTATAACAACACTGTGTACATCATGCTGAGGAGTTGGAATGTATCCTTTTCCAATTGTACAAACACTTTTTTGCAGCTTTGCTCTGGAAAAATACTGTATCTTAAACCTATTGTTGCTACAAAAGTGAACGTACTTATCACAGTCACAGAACTTTTCACTGCAAATATGAAGGAGAGTATGGCATTTCTGGAAAAGTGGAAAAGACGCATCTATTCAATGATTTTTCAAGACTATTAGTTGAAGCAGCTGCTTAATGTTTCTGAGAAGTAGCAGTAGACTTGGTAAATAAGGGCTAAGTTTTACAAGTATAAGTTGTGGTTTACAAGCATATAAGGGTGATTTATCACACTGCTTATCTAAAACTGAAAATGCTTTAATTACGTGAACAAGAACATGACATAGGGACAAGGAATTTCTGGTACTAAGTGTATGAATGTAGACAAAAATATCTAAAATGGAAATTAATATGTGGTCCATGAAACAATGCTGCTCTTAGCTTGTTCTTTAAATACTGCTATAAATTCCTAGTCTGCTTCTTGATTTTGTGAGTCTTTTGTAAATGTTTTTATTTGTGTCCTTATAGGAGATGTCATTAACAAATGCTTAAAATGCTAATGTCTAGTGGATTGCCTTCGTAGCCATGTGTAACAGAAAGAGAAAAAACGATTTAAAGGCAGAAAAGTGAAACACTACAATTAAGTGGTTTATTCCAGAAAGTAACACAGCTCTTTAAAGCAAATTTTGTGTATTGAACTATCGGAATCATATTTAATTAAAAATCTTGTAATGGGGTCATATACTAAGGCTGTCTTCTCTTGCATGTTTGTAGTCCTTCCTGTTTTCCCCATTTCCAAATGGGGAAAAGTAAAATGGCTATTGTTTTTTTACTATACCTCCAAAGAAGACTTTCAGTTCATTTTAATGTGTTTAGAACAGATGCATGCTTCTGTATAACCTTTTTTCTTAAAGTTTTCAGTATGATGGATAAGGTAACTCTGTTCTGGAATGTGTAGTTTTAGGTCTTAACTTCATACTGAGTGACTAAGTTACCGTCAGTGGCTGTTTATGGGTGATAGAAAGTGATGTAGGTGTTTCATCCTACTTGTCAATGCATTTGTCAACAAAAGATCATCATAAAAATTGACCTCTTGTCACCATGAAAGCCATAGAACAGGTGGACAAAGGCACTGAGTTTCCTTCTTGCTCCATGAACTATTCCAGAGGTCTAAATCTGGGCACAGTAGCTGTAAATTGTGCAGGAGATCAGCTAAATTAGCAACACATATCAAGTCCATAGATAATCCTAAGGATTTTAGCTGCCAGTATTGTCAATCAAGTTCCTTCAGCACTAAAAATCAATGTAGAAAAATTAAAATTCCTGCCTCACTTCCTTGCCCTTCGGTCATGTTACTTCTTTCTTAAATGTCACACAATGTATTTACATTTGTACCAGAAATACTGCAAGTGAAAATTTACAGTCCTTGAGCTGAGACTAATTATGTTTTCACTTGTATGGTTTCATGTTTTATGGTCAACATTTCAGTGAAGATATAACTTCAGTGAATATATATTTTAGTTTGTTTAGCCACCATATATATAAAATGTCATGTATTCATTGTGTAATTGCTGATATTTGACATTTAGTCTGCCCATTGAAATACATGGTAGGAATAGAACATAGTTACCAGGACAATATTGCCTTTCATGCCTGCCTTGTATATCAATGATGCAAATTCCATATTTGTGAATACTGGTACATCAGTAAAAATGGCATTGAGACAGAAGGGATAGGAAAAGTGAAGGAAATATCATTTAAAAGAAAGTGGAAAAAAATTTGAAAGGGAGAAGGAAGGAACAGATAATTGTAAGTCTACAGTGTTTAGACTTTTTATCCAGTTCTTTATTTGTCCTTATAGTATGTTATTATAGCTCTTATTTATGGCTTAGACCAGGTTTTTAGTGTAAGGTATTTTTCATTTGAAGCTTTAACTACTGTCTGGAATGTGATAATGTTAACATGCAATATGACCATTCTATTTTATTAGTATTAAAACACAAACCACAATTACTAGAAAGTTATGTGACATGGAAAGTCATTAGAATGGTTATGTTTCTGTGGTGGGTTGTCCCCAGCCAACAATTAAGCACCTACCCAGATGCTTGCACACCCTCGCCTCAAGAGGAATCAGAAGAGAAAGAGTGAGAAAAACTGATAGGTCAAGACAAAAATGGTTAATTAAGTGAAGGAAAGATGGGGAAGAGGGGGAAATTAAAAAAGAGCAAGTGATGCAAAGACAACCAGTCACCTTGTCTAACAAGCTGACTGATGCTCAGACACCCTGTAAACAACATTTATTTTAGAAAGACTACCACCCAGTTTTTATTGCTGATCATGTCATATGGCATGGAATATTTTTTTTGTCAATTATGTAATAAGATTATTTGAATATAATGAAAAAAGAACTATTTTATGGTGCACGAGTTCAACATATCTAGGGATCCTCTGTCTTTGAACAGAATCAAGACATTTCTGTTTCTAAAATTTAGTTGCTATAGTAAACTCTAATTTCTCTTTTATCTTCCACTGCCTTATGGGAGGTGTAGTTTTCTTCTCATAAAGAAACATGCAAATCTGCTAGCCAGGAACTGAATGCAAATTTCACAACCAGGAAGCTTAGTAGTATAGTGCTATTTTCCAGAAAAGGATGATTAACTATTGTTGTAAACAATTGGACCATAGCTATGTTATTTCTTACTCCACATAATAATAATTAGGAATCCAAAATGTAAATGCAAAATACAAAGACAAACAAAAGCAATAGTAAAGCAATAGTAATATCACAAGGAAAGCAAATATTGCATAGAGATTTGGGACTTTGGTTTTATGTTTTCTTTGCCTTAAAATAGAAAGGTACAAGTATCCTCTTTCAAATGGGGAGTTATTTAAAAGATTTGCTTTCTTACAGCTCTAATTCTTTTAACTGGCATTTGAATAAATCCATATTTCTTAAGGCTTTTTGCACAAATGATGCCTCCTATTATTTTATACCACAATTTCATGTTTTCTTCTTATTTTCTTTTATCTTTTCAAATAAAACAACTTTCTTACTAGTGTTCTCTAAAGCATAATACTTCCAAAACCCTGCAACACCTGATGTAGTGAACCATATTTCCCATAGCTGATCAACAGTGAGACTTGGCTTTTACTCTTCTCTGGCTCTTTAAAAGCAATCAGAATCCCATTTTTTTATATCTAGTATGAATGTTGGATTATGAGAAGTTATTTTTAGTTCATATTTAAAGAAATGCATGTAGTAGTGAATATCTCTTGCAATTATTTTAATAAGAATATAAAATTAACAAGATAGAATGTTTTTTCATTTAGAAGATGCTTTCAAAGCATTTAAATGGGAAGAAACAGTATGTGATTGTGAAGCAAACACAAAAATACATAATATTTGTAATATTTATGAAAATACACCTATACCCTCCTGTTTGAGTGTCGGTATAGTTCTTATTTTTCTCTCTAGTTTATAATTTTAATTTTGGTGAAGATTTCCGCAGACAGATGCGATACATATATTTGCATTTTATATTCATCTCTTCAGTGAAGTATTGGAAATTATGAATCTTGTCAAAACTGCTTTGAGTCTGTAAAGAGAAAAATTTTAACAAATAGATGCAAGAAGAAGAAAACACTCTAACTTATCTGAAAATATGCTTTTCAGGAGAAAATATTCCTAACGTAAGCTTAGTGATGATTTATTCTGCAACTGCTGTCAAGTGTCAATTTCCTTAAAATTAATTGCAGATGACAATACTCTTTGCATTACTTATGATAATAGGTAAGGTTAAATTAATCACATTTATTAATTAATATTTAGGTCAATGTTGCAAAGAATGTACATGTATAAAAGTCCTTAAAAAGTATTAGTCCAAGTATATAAATACTTATGTGTGTGTATACATGTAGTTGTATATATATAAATATTCATTAAATGTTACTTGGATTTCCCAAGCACAGCAGCTATATAAATAATATTTTATGTGTTTCAGGTAAGATTAAGTGTTGGAAAAGGCTATTTCAGAAAGGAATAAGAATATAAAATGCACAAGCTGATGAGTTCTCCTTTTTCCTGCCACTTGCTTGCAGAAGTGTAGTTTTGGTTCAAGACATTTCTTGACCCTGTGTTCATTTTCCTGTCCCACTTTGGACAATAGTAGAAACCAAGTATCTGCTGTAGTATCTATGGCAGAGAGCAGAGTTTCCTGCAACCATATTCCTTAAAAATATAATGCTCATACTAAATAGATCGCTGTCTGGAACGAAACAATCATTAGG
The DNA here is from genome assembly GCA_013400335.1 of Eurystomus gularis. Lineage (NCBI taxonomy): Eukaryota > Metazoa > Chordata > Aves > Coraciiformes > Coraciidae > Eurystomus > Eurystomus gularis. The sequence goes on from VZZY01018422.1 coordinate 9,207, forward strand.
TTCTGATTTGCCTGATGTGATGCACCATTTAAGAGTAAGTAAATCCACCTTGGTCTCTGTCAGCAAACAAGGACAATTCTACAGCCTCTGAGTCTTTAAGTCTGCAATTACTGCCTTCTTTAACTGCTGAGTGCTTTGAACAGTTAAGAGGAAGTAAGGAAAGCAGACGACGGGCAGGCATAAAGGGTGCTTTATAAGCTATTTTTAAGACCTTCAATTCAGATCCTCTACTGTGCCCCAAATTGTGCAGCTAGAAGCTATTTCCATTTTCTGCAGACAAGCCTAAGAGACCCTCAAAAGCAAAGAGTTGTTTAGCAACTTCTTCCTTTTCAAGGTCCTAATTATACAGACNTCCTAATTATACAGACCTTTGTGCTACCAGGCTGCAACAAGACTATACCTTGGTCTACCCCTATTAAAAAAAAGTACATTGCAAGAGAGTAGATGTATGTGGTGAAGTATCAGACAGCATTCTGACTGGGTTTTGGAAAATAAGTAAGAGCATACTCCCAATTTTTTTCATTATTTGTATCCTTCAGGTAGCAACTTTTTTCTCAAAGTATGAATTTTACATTATATTTTAGCATATGACTTTAAAAATGCTGCTCAGGGAGATTAGGCAGTGTAGCAAAAAAAAGAAATCCATGCAAAGCATAGCCAGTATTTCTTACCTGATACAGTCTTTTGAATCATAGTAGAAGCTAATAAATAATAAGACACTGCTTTATTTTCATCATGAATGTATCTTGGTACCCTTCCAATGATATCGTGTAACTGTTCTTGTTGCTGTTGTTAGTAAAACTCCCAGGTAAAATGGCTGAAACCAGATTTTCTCTTACAACTCCTAGGGCTTTTGTCTGTACTTAAATATACACTGCATAATATAGTTTGCCTCATTTATAGGTGAGTTAACAAACCCATCTTAGAAACAATTATACAATCATACAATTGTACAAGAAATCACTCTTCTCTAAAAAACATCTCTTGACAGCAAGAAGTGAAGTACTTTTCAGTAATTCATATCAATATTTTACCCTGTATGGCCACAGAAATGTGTGTGCTTTGATGCTATCTATAAACATATACACCCACATATAAATAAAAATATGGCCATTTACTTGCAGGAGGTAAATATCACAAAAGCCATTAGAGGTAAGCATCATCAAAGCCATTAAATTCCTATGGAAGGAAATAGTTTAGAATTTTGTTTATTTGTTTCTGCTTTGTTTTTCTTGAAGTGGCACAGCCTTCAATAGATTTTCTACTTTAAGAAAACTTGTTCTTTTCTGACAGTTGGGCTGTAACTATATTTCTTAAACCCTAAAGCTCCCAAGTTGCTGGAAATAAATTGATTTTGGGAAAATATGCGATACACAGGTTTTCAATATGGCTCCTGAACAGCCTGTCCCTAAAGTAGTTATTTCCATTTACACCCCTGACCTGCTGGTGTCTTCAGCGGTTCTGTAGTTTTTCATGTACTTCAAAAGCCACAGATCTGTTTCCATCCTTCTTAATTTAATATAAACTGCACATGCTTCTATCAGTAAGGACTTTCATTTTTACACCTCTTCGATTTCATGACACCAATGGTTCTATATTTCACAGTGTAGAGAGCAGAATGAAATTACACTGCTCTTGGACTTCAACAATATCTGGTTTATGTGATTCAGAACCTCCACACAAAGAAGAGGTCACTCAATATTTCTGTAAAAGGCTCTTTCTGGAGAAGTATATACAGTAAGTCTAGCAAAGTGTGATTTTTCTGTTGTGTATAAAGTGGGGCAAAATCCCCACACACTTTTGTGAGAGTGGTAAAAGGCAGCTGCATAATCTAACACCCAGGTTTTTTTGTTTTAATGTAATTCTACAGAAGTCGGAAAGATTTAAATAAGGGTTTCCTTTTTTTTTTTCTGTCAACAGTCTTGTATATCACTATTGCAGTCTATGCCAGTAGAATTTCAGCTTTTTAAATGCCTCTTCCTCTTGCACTTAGGAGCAGAAGCTGCCCTTCTGTCTATATATGTTCCAGTAAAAGACTGCTGCTATACAGAATCTGAACTATCAGACTAAATTTAGAAAACTGTTTTTGTGTACCTAAGGAACTTGATATTTGTACTGAGTATTTTAAATACTTCATCTATGTATACTTTCTCAGCTCAGGTAATACCTCGGGAGTCTTTGCTTTAATTGATTCACTACAGAACTGTGATTTCTATTGTCTTAGTACCTGCAATTCTCATAGACATTTCTGTCCTCACTCCAGCCATTGAACCATTGTAATTCTGATAAGTGACTTATTTCTCTCAGCAGACAGACTCATGTGATGATTCTTCCACTACAGTGACAAAATAAACAGAGAGCAAAATATACAATAAGAAAATATTGTAACAAATATTGGTAGGAAACTATCCGAAGGAGTAGTCGTTATAGTATCTTCTGGATGATGGAATATGTAACTAAAGGGTCAGGTTCTGTCAGTGAGTGTAGCTCAAGGTAGAGTTTAACTGGGTTTCTTTAAACAATATTTGTTTCATCACATTAATGACAATATGTGTTTACAAGAATCACTGTGTATTTTTCTGGCTGCAGTGCTGAAATAACAACAATAAAAAATATTGGTTGTTTGTTGCTTTAACAGGATGATACCTCTAGCAAAATGACAGACCAGGAGAATTACAGCTCACCTGGCCCTTTGAAAATCTCCATCGTGAAGCTTATGTTTCATATTTATGCATCTGCCTTTCTTCCTGGATATTTTAAGATTGTGCAGGTGAAAGTGTCATGTTTTGCTAGTGGATTGAATAGCCAATGATACTCTCTGTAAAATTTTAAAAACATGGTGATATAATTTTTATTAGAGCCAAAATCAAGCCTTTGGGTAGTTTCCATAACTGAAAAATATAAAACGTGGTGTGTGGTGAAACACAGCTGATATCCAGTGTTTTGAAACCATGAGAGTGCTTCAGAAAACAGATTAAATGCTGCACTTTTAAGAGAAATTCTGAATTTATTTCTGCCCTTTGCGAGCAGTATTCTATTTGTATATAAATGTAAGGGAAGGAAGAAAAAAATAAGTTAAAGGAAGTAAAGGGATAACAATCTGATATTTTTTGAACTTTTTAGTTTTTTAACTTTTTAGGTTTTTATTTAAAATGTCAAAACAGGAATGTCAATATCTCATGTAACTTGCATATTGTTATTTTCTGAAGATGAAAAACAAAAGGATTACTTTTGGAATGCAAAGCTAACAAGGACACAGAATACCAAAAGATGCAACCAACTAAATGTGTTACAAGTAGTACAGTATCAGCTTTTCAGTACAGTGAATTGTCTTTATGAGCTTTATTTTTTAAAAAATCAATTGATTCCAAGTTTTCTATAACCAATTGTAGCAAACTGTGTTAAGTCTTACGGTTATATTTATACAGTTCTGAGACTTTGTGTATTGTTTTGCAGAATGAATATGTAGATCCTGAAGCCCTTTCTTGTTTACTTTCAGAAATAATTCAGTTATCATCAAACATTACCATATTTTTCTTTTATAAATAAATATTATTTGATTTTAAATGAATAGATGACATAATTATTTTCAGAGTCTTTTATGCAATTGTATTGTAAAACTTCTTGCATCTCAAACACCTTTTCATTTCAGTGTGGCTTAACTCTTGTAAGACATAAATGCATACTTAATCATGAAAGGTGATTACACAAGCTCAGTACTTTGTTGAATTGAAGAACAAGAAACCTTTTGTTTGTATGTGAAATTCCAAAGAAGATCAGTATCAGTGGTAATTATATCTCATTTGTTTTAAACAAATCAGTTCTTTCTGCCTATCCCATTTTACCTTCCACTGGTAAAACCTCCTTAGAATGAACACAATTCCTTTATCACTTGAGTGCTCTCAGTCATATTATCACTTGCTACAGTTTAATATTGGAAATGTCATAGTGAAGAACTTGGATGAGCTGGGTTAGAAAACATAGATTCTGCTGTAAAATGTAGTTTTGTGATTTTGCATTTAAATCAGCAGAAAATGCTGAGAATACACTTCTGAGAAGAAA
>VZZY01018432.1:6120-20096 GCA_013400335.1 Eurystomus gularis
GAGCTTTGTTCGTTAGGCCGCGGCTGCCGCTCGGTCCCTAGGCCGCCATCCGCGGTTAGAGGCGTGGGGAGAGCCGAGGAGCTTCGGCTGGGGTTTGGGAGGCGCTGGGCCTCCCCGCGGGGCCTGCGGCCTTGGCCGCCCGGCTGCGAGCAGGAAGCGGGTGATGTAACCGCCTTCCAGCGCCGCCCCCGCCGCCTCCCCGGGCCGGGCGGGGGCTCCCGGAGGGCTTCCTTAGGCTCGGGGCCTGGGGAGGAGGGCTTCCCTGCCGCCTTTGAGTTGTAGCCATCTCGGGAAGGTTTTGTCTCCTGTCGAGCTCCACTCGCGAGCAGTCTCGTTGCTCTCCGACTGTAAAACTTTACAGGCGTTTTCTCGCTACGGGGCTTCAGCTGCTCGAACTGTGTTATGAGCACATGTAAATCGTCATACGATTAGATTCCTTCCTCCTCCCACGCCAAAAAAGGAACTTTTTTCTGGCCTACTGTCATAACTTTCGGTTTTATTGGATTCTAGTGTTTGGCTTGAGTGGGTTTTTTTAATTATTACGTAATTGGAGTACGATTCCATGAAGTATGAGAACACACTCCAACTAAGTTTGCAATTTAACATGTATATTTGCATACATATAAATTTGTGTTACAGCCTGTGTTGTTGATATTTTGAGCAACTGAATTAGTTATTGAGGTAGGAGTGCTAGTTTCTTAAGATACCACTGAACTTACTCCCATACTTAAATATAGCTTAGCAGCCTTCTGGGTCTTAAATCTCTCGAAATCATCTTAAATCTTTTGAAGTCTGTAATTTCTCTTTGGCACTGGTAGTTGTTTTGTTAATACTTGTTGTGGTTGCTTCCTTTTTAGGTGGCTATGGCTACAGGACAGGTGCTATTTCAACGATTTTTTTATACCAAGTCTTTTGTGAAGCATTCCATGGAGGTAAGAAAATATTAAAATATGTATGTGGCTACAAGTGTTAATCTTTGATCTGTTTTGGCAAGTTGCCATCTTAGGAGTGATCAGAGTGTTAGTAACTACCCCGTAGATTCTACTTATTGATCAACATGCTTTTATAAGACTACATAGTGCTGATATTGTCAAATTTTTAGTACTTCCTTGTTTTACCACGTTTTTCTCTTGTTATCCCTCCTTAAGCTGTTGGAGGAGATCAGTTCCTGATTTGAGCAAAACATCAGTATCTTGCAATACTTATATTTCAGCATGTGTCAATGGCCTGTGTTCATCTGGCATCCAAAATTGAAGAAGCACCAAGACGCATAAGGGATGTAATTAACGTGTTCCATCGTCTTAGACATCTACGGGAAAAAAAGTAAGTTGAGACTTTGAAATAATCTCAAGTATTTATGTTGTATTTTAATTATTAAACTTGATGGGTCAATGGTGGTATCGTTCCCTATTTCATAAATCGGGGAATATCCTGGGGAGATCTCATGAAGGAGAAAAGTGAGTTGGTCTATTTTATTAAGTAAATATTTTCAGTGTTGCAAATAGTGATGTTTCTTCTTTTTACACAAACACAACTCAGCCTGCATCTGAGTGCTCGTTGAGGTTAAGATTATCGTTTGAAATTGTCTTGCAGAAAACCTGTGCCACTAATACTGGATCAAGAATATGTGAACTTGAAGAATCAAATTATTAAGGCTGAAAGAAGAGTGTTAAAGGAGTTGGGATTTTGTGTTCACGTAAAGCACCCTCATAAGGTTTGTACTGTATAAATTAACTTTATAATCAGTGTTTCATATGCTGTAAATGATTTGAGTAGACTGCCTGACTGCATGGAAGCTGTATGTTTTCTATGCGATAACACCAGTTAATTCAGTGAAGGTGGCTTCTTACCATCCCACTTTCTTTCTCATTTAAGAGATTCTTACTAGTAGGTCTCGTATCGTTGCTGAATGATGACTGGAGGAGAATGCAGATGCTAAGTATTCGTTGAAGTCAAATTATATAGAATTTGGAGGCCTAGGGTTGTGATAGCCTATTACCAGAAACCCTTTGTATCCTGATTGCTCCTTGTGGAAACATGCTGAGCTTATTAAACCCATCTGAGCTAATTAGCAGTGTACCTTATGATCTGAAAAGTACACTCAGATGTGAGTGGCTTGACTAGAAAAGAGACAATTCTCAATATTTAAGTATTGTGTCAGACTAGGATGATACTTGAAAGATGCAATTACTGCAAAAGTTTAAGTTGGAGCTTTAGCACTATTAGTGTTAAGCCTTAAGTAACTAAACGTGGTTAAAGAACCTCCTACTTCTGTGCCAGCAGAAGTTGGGATCTTGCTCTTTCTTCCTCAAAACTACTGCTGTTTTAAAGTCGTCTATTTAAGCCCACTTGACTTCCAGAGTTCAATCTTGTTTTCAGTACCCTAGGGAACAGCTGTACTTGTTTGGTATGAATTTTTGCGATGAGAGTAGTCTTCATCTGCATCCTTGTTTTCCTTTTGAACCTAAGAAAAAACTGGAAGTGAGTAAACCAGTGACACCCATGTTACCTGTGTTCTCTGCAAATACTGTTCTACTTTTGTTACTGCTTATTGCAGCTAGCGATGTTTTCTCCCAAGTTACAGCTAAAAGGAGTCGTGAGTTGTATAGGAGAACATACCTAGCTTGAAAACAGTTGAAGACAAGACATCTAGATGAATAGCATGATGCCTGAGCTCAGAAGACGGAGAGCTAGGAAGGTCAGATCTGGTTGAGTCCAGCTTTTGCGTTGGAGAGCAGAAGCTGTGTGGATAAACACTGGGGGTGTTGCAAACACTCTCATGTGGAGTGTTTTAGAACTTGAAAGAGAATAACAAATGCCTCATGGATGTCCCTCTGAAATAAATAGGTGGCTCTCAAGATTCTTGTTAATAACTCAATAACCCGTATCTTCCAGATAATCGTTATGTACCTTCAGGTATTAGAATGTGAACGTAACCAACACCTGGTCCAGACTTCATGGTAAGTTGATTTTCTTTGTTCTAAGAGACCAGCAGGGGCAGTAGCAGAAATATGTCACTTGAGGCACTCTGGGCAACATTGCTCAGAAATGATTGTGGGCCACACCAGAGAGCTCCAGTGTTTCTTGGCGTGCCCCAAACTCCTACTCAAATGTTGATCGGCCTCTTAAGTTAGAGGCACTGTTTTAATGGTAAGGTAGCCTTCCACCCTGCCTTCTCCCTTCCCTCCTCTCTGCTTTCACTTTTCAGCTGAAGGGAAAATGTTGAGTGGGTTATAGCGTTTCCTTGGTTTTTGTCCTTCAGAGCAAACTTCTGTGTAGTTAAAGTCTGTTACCAGTGCTGGGAGGTGGCTTTTCCCAGGGCTTGAGCTCGATTACAGGTGTATCAAAAACTCAGCACAGATAAATTTCTTTTATCTAAATGGATAATGGAAGATGTCAGCTTCTAAGACTGGATAAACTCAATGTTTTCATGTCTGCTAGGAAATGTTCTCTGCCTTGTCACTCTCATTGCAGTAAAGATTTGCTTGGGGATGGGAAGCTTATGTAAAATTCCTGGTCTTAACCTTAACAAATAGATCATGCTTTTAAACAATAACGCTCTTTAACAGTACTGTGGTTTAAAAGCCTTTAGTGAATCCAAAGATCATATTTCTGCTGACTGAACTGTCTGGTACTGTGACCTGTGTGTAGAGAACCAGTTTTGACTTTTCTTTTCTGTACTCTTTTAATCAAAGGGTAGCCTCTGAGGGTAAGTGACTAAGACTTCTCCTCTGCTGCCCAAGCGCTATCGTGCAGGGATAGCTGCCGTCTTCAGTCAAACCAAAGCAGGCTCTTCAAAGAGAAGGCTGACTCTAGACAGGTGGTATACACATGATAGTATAGTAACTGGCCAACTGCTTCTTGTGCTTATACTTTTTTGACTTTTTTTTACTTTTATTGTGCATTTTGACTGTTGTATATTTTATAACCTGATCGTTGAAGTTTGGACAGGTTTCTAATGTTCTATTTCTCTAACTTGTTTAAATGATGTATTCTTAAGTGATAAAGAATTTAAGGTGGGATTTAAGCCTTAAAGGGATGGATTAACACAACAAAACCTGAAAATCTAGTTTCCATTTGTAAACTAGTTAGAAGATGTTCAAGTACACGTGTGAAGCTTGGAGTAAAATGTAATCCTTAGAGAAACTTTCCACTCCCACATTTCCCAGTACCTTTGCATGAAGTACTGGAATGTGAGTTATGGACTACTCGTTACCAGTTTTCTACTTGTTATGGAAGGAGGGGCGGGTGGGGAGGAGGGAGGAAAATACCCCTGTTAAGAAGTGGTTCAGATGTTAAAAGAACTTACTTGTGTGCTGATGCTTGTTGCTTCCAGTACCTGAAAACTGGTGGATATCCAGTATAACTGCTTTTTGAAATGTGTGTTTTTACAACATTTACCTTTTTCTTAAAGTACTGTGACAAGGATTCATTTCCTCATGTGTCTGATTCTGAGCCCACAGGGGAAATACACAGAGGCCAAACTTGGAAGCGGGCATGATTTTCAATTTGGCAAATCAGACAAAGGCTGTATGACTTCCAGATGTTTGAAGTACCGCCTTTCTGTATTGCTGCTTTTGCCAGAAGGTTTGTGCTCTTTGTAGTGGGACAAGAAAAGTAGGTTTTGAAGTTCTTTTCTCCCAGAAAGATGAGCTGATGTTTGGCATTGCTTCGCTGGGGTAGCAGTTGCTCAAGAACGAAAGACAACTGGGGCAGGTGGGAGTTTGATACTCTGGGGATTCAAGTTCATTTTGCCTGTCCTTTGTAAATTGGGACTGTGGTCTCTGGTTTGGATGTCTTGGGGGTTACTGAATCCTTGTATACTGGGTACCCACATGGTTAATTACTATTTTCAGAAAGCATATTTTGAGGACTTTCTATTGTGTCTGGTTTTAGCTTTTCCTCATCTGATACTTTGCTTGACACGTGCTCAGAAATCTAGATCTTTTTAAGCATGTCAGCTGACAGATTCAGAGGAAGTTACTTTGTGTGCTTAAGGTTTAAAAGGATAATGCTTAAGTGTACTGACTGGAATGTATGCAATATTTTACAGTTTTCTCATTCTGTGAATATTCATTTTAAGCAACCTTACTGAAATGGGACAATTTGGAAACCGTATTTCATGTGCCAAAGAGGAGATCTGCCTGAATACTGAGTATTCTTCTGAACTGATGTTCCCAAACACCCTGATTTCTTCTATGGCTGCTTTTTACATCAAAAAGAATTCTATTCTGGATGGAAAATAATGCTTCTGAAGGAAAAGGGACCCCTTAAATCTCCAATGGAAGTTGACACGTGCTGAAGTGGATGGCGTTTTCGTGGGAGAACTACGACAGGAGCTGCAGCTTTCAGCAAACCGTCTGGTTTCAGGCCTTTTGCAGAGAAACATGTGAACCTAAACTTCTATAACTGAGTACTATAGATTATATTGTATGTTGTCTTGATGAAGATAACTTGTCTATTGCATGAGAGCAGGCCAGTAGAGACCCAGAAGGAAAAGTGAAGTTAAAATTGGTTCTCTTTTCACAGCTGAATTTTCAGCAGCCAGTCAGTCAAACGTAATTTCTGTCACAGATCCCTCCCCTTGAGGGATTTTTTTTAGAAAAGTCATTCAACTTTTCTTTAGATTTACAGGAGTTTAATAGAAGTCTAGTAACTGAACGCAGAAAGAAATAGGCCTTGTCTAAGTAAAACCAAAACAAAAACACCAGACAACTTGGCAGTGCCATGCAACTTTGCTGATAATCCTGTCTTTCAGGAACTACATGAATGATAGCCTGAGAACAGACGTCTTTGTAAGGTTCCAGCCAGAAAGCATTGCCTGTGCATGTATTTACCTCGCAGCTAGGACACTGGAGGTGAGCATACAGTTGATCATTTCAAGGATTTTTCGGTCTTTTAATAGGAGCAGTAAACTGAGCATGTCTTCCCCTCCCTTTCAGATTCCGCTTCCTAATCGTCCACACTGGTTTTTACTCTTTGGAGCAACAGAGGAAGAAATTCAAGAAATTTGCTTAAAAATTTTGCAGCTTTATACCCGGAAGAAGGTTTGTTTCTTTTTCATATTGTGAGCGCTCGTTAAAGACTGTGGCTTAGAACATGAGTTGGACAAACTTACTCCACTTGGAACTAGCAGCAAGCCTGGTTCATGAAGTGGAACAGGACAGTAGTTGCAGACTCTGTTAGATTCTCCCCTTGCCCCCTGAAAGTGAGTGAGCAGAAAGTCTGGTTTACCAAGTTCTTGTCATAAGAGGTGCTCCTGTGTTCACAGGTTGATTTATCTGATCTGGAAAGTAAAATAGAAAAGAAGAAATTGGCTATTGAAGAGGCAAAAGCACAAGCTAAAGGTCTAGTACCTGAGGGAGCCCCAAGTTTGGATAACACATCGGGATTTTCCCCTATCCCAAAAAATGGTAAGTAGCGGATAACTTGTTTTTAATAACCGTTTCTCATCTTAAATGTATATTTACACTTTGGGAATGCATATACACTGTGGTTTAGGGGTGGGTCGTTTGGGGTTTTTTTTTAAGCTGGCTTCTAGCAGCTATTCAAATGACAAAGTTGGAGTAATGTTAGAACTTTGTAGTTTTTTTGAAACAGATAAAGGTTAAATTTTGTCTAAAATTCAGGCTAGTTGAAACTTGTATAGTACAGGGAGTTGCTTTCATGTGGCTTTGGCAATAAACTTGAACAAGTACTTGTAATTGGCGTGTTAGGCTAGAGCAACATTGAAACAGATATGAGGAGGAGTTCTGGCAGGAGTAGGGTTTTTGGATGACAGGTGGGGAATATTTTCCTGCATACTTGGTGAGAAGTTTCCAGTCTGGTGCATGCCTTGCCTAGAAGATGTCTTGTCTAAACTTACCATCTTTGTCTTCAGTTTACCTTTAAAAAGATACTGAATAAAAAGTTCTGCCTTCTTGAAGTGGCTTGGAAAGCAGTGAGTTACTTACTATTGCAGTTAACTCCGTGGTGTAACTTCAGTGTTTTGGCAGTGACATTTCTGATGAACTTCTGCCTTCTGTGAACTTCTTCAGATCTACTTCTTGCGGGTGGCTGTGTGCGTGCAGGTGTGCACACACGTGCAAACTACGTGTACGCAGCGCTGATTATTACAAAGATGATTGAGTGGGGTGAGGGGGGGCTTTAGTCCTGCTTCCAGTCGCTACCCAACCTTCAAAATAAGGTAACAAAGGCTTCTCTTTCTAGAGTCTCCAAAAGAGGTTAAAGGAAATAAACCTTCACCACTACCTGTTCAGGCAATGAAGAACGCTAAAAGGAAAACAGAGGGAGCAAAGAGAATGAGTTCAAATAGCCCCGTAAATGGGTAAGGCTGTCATCGTGAAGCAGCTTATTTTTTCCCATGACTGCTTGAAGCAAAAATGACTTACTCTTGATTGTTTCCTGCAGGATTCAGAAAGGGAGAGAAAGCAGAAGTCGGAGTGGAAGTCGAGATCAGAGTTACTCAAGATCCCCGTCCAGATCTGCATCCCCTAAGCACAGGTATGTGCTGTTGTAGAGGAAGGACGTGCTGTGAGAAGCTCCCAGACTAACATTTCCCAGAGCGAGCTTTGGTAGCCTCTCAAGAAGAGAGGCTGTGAAATCCCAGAGCAGCATGGGCTGCCAGTTAAAACTCCAGAAGTGTTACAGCGAAGAGTTGTAGTCTGGGCTCAAAGGTCAGGGGGACTGCCGTGTGCAACCTTGCCCCGTAGCTGTGCCAAGCAGACCGAAAGGCGAGTGTCGGCGGGTTGGGACGCTGTCAAATGCCAGCTTGTGCACCAGTGACACGGCGTCCCCAAGCAGCAGGGTTTGCTTCTGCAGTCTGCTGATTGAAATTCTTCTGTGTTGAATTCAAAATTGCATTTGAGTAAGTATCAGTATTTCGGCAGTAGCCAGGTCCGATCAAGTCTGGGACACAGGATTAGTTTTTGTGGGATGCTGAACAACCAAATGCAGACTCAAGTGCCTGGTCTCATCTGTGCTTGCACACCTTGTCTCTAAGTGAGAAGCATTTGTCTACATGGTACTTAAAAGTGTGCGTGTATGTATTGTGACTCCATCTAGGTGCTAATAGTAATACAGAGTAATTCTATTTAATACGAAGAAAACTCTGTTTTCTTTCCTGTTCTTCTTTTCCCATAGGAAGAGTGAAAGCTACTCCACATCAAGCGGCTCCAAATCCCACAGCCGTTCTAGGAGCCGCAGTGACTCTCCTCCCAGACAGTTCAACCACAGTTCTAGCTACAAAGGTTCCAAGGTGAGAAGTTACAAGAAGTCAAAAGACTACAAATACTCAACAAACAAACCACGGAAATCCCGCAGCAGGAGCTCGTCGCGTTCCAGAAGCCGATCCCGGGAACGCTCTGACCATTCAGGGAAGTACAAGAAGAAGAGTCACTACTACAGAAATCACAGGAATGAGCGTTCACGCTCCTACGAGCGAGCAAGTCATCGCTATGACCGAGACCACCCTGGCCACAGTCGGCATAGGCGATGAATAAAGCCAACAGTTCTTTCCTTTGGAATTGAAGCGGTGGAGCTCTCCTGTGTTTGCTCTTTGCTGTTTAGGGTTAACCTGGCTTGTAAACCACCTGCTTTGAGTCATGTCCATTCTGCTGGCAGTTCTGTACGTACTTGGTGAATCCAAAGGACAGATACTAACCAGATGGGATGATGTGAAAGACTTTAAATCTGATAAATGTCTTGGTGACTGTTCTGCTGCAGTGTCACCTCATACCAAGGCAGAGCTTGTCTCTGGATGCTCCTATGCCTGCTCTTTAGTAATCCGCATACTCTAGTGCGGTGGGTGTTGTCTGGGACTTCCAGTTCTGCACGCAGGACCTCCGTTGCCCAGTAGTTGGAATAAATACTGTGCTGGCCGGTCCTTCCCTGTGGAACTAGAAGGCTCAAGACAGTTCATTAAAAAAAAAAACCAACATTGGAGTGGCTTGGTGCTAACAAAGCTGTCTTTTCATACTGACTCAGTTGTGTTGTACAAATGTAAGGTGACTTTTTTTAGAACTGTTGCCTATATTAGGTTATAAATGTGTATATATATATTTTGCAGTGTTACAGTATGGGATTATGGCCTTACTAGCCTTTACACTTTACCCACAATGTAAATAAGCATTTGTTTAATACAGGTGGAAGATATATACAGAAAATTCAAAACTTGAATTCTATCAAGACTTGTGTAGAAAATTCTGATAAATGTGAAAGTATTTAGCTCTGTGTACTGAGACTAGTATATTTTTATCTGTGCAATGCTGTGTGCAGGCCACCAGCTCATAAGGCATTTCCTATATATACATTTTAAGTGGTTTGAAATTCTTTACTCAGGATCTTTGACACTCTGAAGAATTAGTAGTTTGTCAATCTGCATGCTTGTTGGACAGAGCATTTAAAAAAAAAGAAAAAAAAAAAAAGCCTCCCACAGCCCAGTAGTATCAGTTCTAGTGGTATATCTGAGCTGTTACTCTCATGCTCCCTAATTTCATTAAAGTATTTGATTTTCTATTGAATTTACTTGATAGTAGTTTCTTATGAGCTATATACCACTGTGCCTACTCCTAAGGAGAGAAATTTGGTGCTGGATGAAGAGATTGTCAAATTGCAGTAGATTGAAGGCTCGCCTGAGCAGTTCCAGGCTGACCGGGCCCTCCTGGGGTGCAGGCAGGTCTGGGAGGTGGGAGCTGCTGGAGCCTGAGGCTCTGAGGACATCTCACTAGAACCCCTGCCTGCTGCTTAACCCTCTCCTGTCTGCTCCAGGGCAAGCCAGATACACCAGGGGTTTTGTGGTCAGTCTTGTAGGTGCCTCTTCTAACACTTTTTTTAAAATCCAAACCAAACTCTTGTTAATTTTCTTTTAATATGGAGGTGAAGCGGCTGAAAGGATTTGCTGCAGCCTTCCTTCAGCCAGCCTCTTGTCCTCGGAGCTTCAGCAGAGCGCTGCTGTGGGGGTGAGTTCATCTGCTCTTGCATCAGCAAACGATCAGCCTTCGCCTGACCTTTGCCCACAGGTGGGAATCGGTTGTTTCATACTTGGTGAGCTCGACAACAGAGAAGTCCAAGTATTAAAGTAGCTCAGATATGATACAAAAAGTAACTTTGATCTAGTCAAACATGACCAACCACAAGTAACGTCTAGAGTTCCCATTTTAAGTCCTTCTAGTTCTTGCTACTTGGCTGGTACTCGGAGCAGGTCAACCTCAAATCTCTCTTCACTGGTTCCAGTTCTAAAAGGTAGTCAGTGTTCCCCTGTTTAATTACTTAACTCTGCTCCGGATGCTTCCAGAGCTCCTCTTGTCCAGTTCCTGAGGTAAGCATCCTGCGGGGAGGCAGGTTTCGCAGCTGCAGCTTCCTCCAGCAAGTCATGAGGAGGAATGACCTCGGTGAAGTCTCAATTCTGCTAGCTACAGCCATGCCCTTCCTCGTGGGCCCAGGTAAAGGTGAGTCCCAGGCTGCACACACTTGTCTACGTGAACACGATGTCACTTGGCATAAAGATCAGCATCTGTTCTAGAAGCTGCTGGGCTTCTGTACTGTGCTGAGTAACCGTGATCTGCTTTCTAGTGCACTTGTGAAAATATGGAGAGGAGAAAACAAGGGAGGAAGTGTGTATAGTTTTACATAAACGTGGTTTGGTTCTAAAACAAAAGGGATTATATCACGGGATGAAAAGACGTCCTGTTCTAGGGGAGAACAATCTGTCTTTACCAGCAGAAAGCCCGACACGTATACCTCCACAGAGCGTCTTGGCAGCAAGGTGGGTTTGGCAGAAGATGCTGAGAGGAAGTGCGAGAAGGAGCTGTTGAAATAGGAGGAGATTCATCACAGGGGGGTAGCTGCCCCTCATCTGACAGGAGTCCTGTTCCTGCTGTCTGGTGTCACAGTGGGCAGCCCTGAGGGCAGGTGAACGTTGCATGGTTTTACTTCACTCAGGAAGTCCGAGGTGGTAGAGTTCCCATATTTGGTAACTCCAGTGGAATTCACAAGTAGTTTTTCAGCATTTACTGTGCTGAGCGCTAGGAAATGCCTCATCTGTCATACTTCAGAGATAGCCAAGACTTGTGTTAGTAACCGGTTCCCAGTTCCACCCCCCTTCCCTCCCATCATTCAGCCAACCCAAGCAGCACGTGGCAGGGGAGGGGGTAGATGCACCCCCTTCATATTTTTTTTTGTTGGGGTTTTTGTTTTGTATTCTTATTTTTTGTTTTTATTTTTACAATAGATACATGCCAGGGCTTTTTTAGGCCTCTGGGGACTTGTCTTTAATTTTTTCGGTGTATACCCAACAGTTGCCACGAGCTTCAACTCAATGTCTTGAATGTTTAGTGGCTCTGCTCCTCTTCACCTGTGCAATAACGAACAAGCTGCTCAGGTGCTGACTCCAGTCGCTCTCTGGGAGATTACAGAAGTGCAGTTCAGGAGAATCTTGGCCCTCGACACGTAGAAAAGAGACAGGGACTAAGTGTCAGTTCCTGGGGTGTCAAAATGTTTTTAAATGGATGAACATCTGTGATGGTTTTGATGTGAGCCAGCCATGAGGAACTGTTGAGACAACTGAGAAGCACGTGTTGCTGACAACAGGCAAGCAAAAAGTCCCGTTAATGGAGAAGACAGAATTTTTCCCTCTTCTTGGCACCGGTTTGCGTTTGTTCACTTAATCTTTCATAAGCGCAGTTCCTGTGGTAGGTGTCAAGTGGAGGCGATGGGGCACAGCGCTGTAAAAGAGCCTGGAAACAGAAATCAGCCCCGTCTTTGGGGAAAAAGGGCAGCGTGAAGCGCCCAACGCGTCTCCAAGGTCCCAGGTCAGCGAAGCTGCGCTGTGATTACGTCAGTCCTGATGGCAGCCCCGCTGCGCTGCGGAGGGAAGGGGCATCTCCTGGGGCTAGCTCGTGCTTGTCTACCAAGCGATGTTCACACCAGCACCGAGTCCTTCCCCAGCACCCGTGTTCAACCAACTCGTTCACACTCATTAGCTGAGTGGTGGGATTTGGCCACGTGTGTGTCCTCTTCTTATAGTCGTGACGTGAAGCGCGGCAGCCTCAGCGAGATGTCCACGCCAACCCATTCCATCTCCTGTTTGTTCACAAGGAAATAATGATATCTTCAGGGGCACTCACCGCAGCCCCAGTGAGGCACAGCAACTGTGAGAAACTGTGCAGCGTGGTCTGAGCCCGGCATGGGGCCCGTGGTCCTGGCTCCCAGCTGCTCCGTACGGGTCCCCCTGCACGGGTGGGAGTTGAGGGGGGATGATTTTCTCTAACTGAGCAAGAATCTGAAAACCAAGGTGGCCGTTCCCCTTTTGGCATGAGTCAGCCATCAAGGAGAGTGCGACAACGGGGTGTTGTCCCCCCGCCTGTGGCTCACCGGCCTCAAGACAAATCCTTTCACCTCTGCTCCCCAGCAGCGAGGTGGAGCTGGCTCCGCTCACCCCTTCGGTGACGCGTGTCCAGACCTCTCGGGGAAAGGGGCAGTTTACGACAGGTCTTGCCCTCGTGGTTTGTTTGCGAAGTGCTCTGTGTGTTTGATGCCATAAAAAAAGGCGGCGTTGCACAACACGCTTTGTATTTAAAGCCTCTGCCGTGAGCAAACAGTTTCTATCTGCTAAACCTTGGACTCAGTTTCCTGCTTCATGTTAAGTATCTACTGAAGAACTGGGCTCGGTGGAAGCCTGGGACTCCTGCTGAAGGACGGGAGCGGGCTGGGGACTGTTCTGTGTGCAGAGATGCAGAAATAAGCGTCCTAGTCGTGACTTTCTACGCAAAGATAACAGTAAAACCACTGGTCAAGAAGCTGTGTCGCTGCTCAACTTTGCTTGCAGTCAACACTTTTTTGTGTCTGAGGATCTGAGATAAATGACTGTGACTGTCTTGTCATCTGCATCTCACCCGGGGTTGGTGACGTGAATATCAAACCTTCCTCTGAGCTATCCCGCGGTAGCAGACGTTTTTAGATACGCAGATCGGGTACGTTATTCAGAGCTCCTGCAGCTGTTTAGAAATGAAGGAACCAACAAAAGGGAAATGGGGCAGAGTCATCAGATGTTTGGGGCTTTTCCACAGAATTTGAAGAAATTGCTAATTGAACAAATTACTAAATCTCTTTCTGCTTCTGTTTTCCAAGTACAAGGGGAGTGACGATTCTTGACCGATACCAGGATGAAGTTAACGCTCTAAAAGCTTACTAATCTTTCTGTTAGGAAAATAAGGAGCAACGTAGTACTACCAGATGCAACTAAAACCTTTAAACCCGCACATACCAATTTATATTCATGAGCGTGTGCGGCTCAGGAGCAGAGCTGGGGAAGCACACACAAGCGCTGCGGGTAAACAAGGAAGCCTGTAGCGATTTCCAGGAACGGGTCACCCACAACGCAGGGCGGAGAGAGAAGTAACGCTCGCACAGCCGAAAACAGAGCTTGGGGAGTCCGGAAATGTGGGTTCCACTCCTGCCTCGGCTTCCTCACCCCATTAGACAACATACTCCTTTTCTCTGTTCTCCTAGATGTTTGGGGTAGCAATTTCACCCCTGTCCGTTTACATCAGGCTTATGAGAGAGGATGACAGTGAAAACGCTGGCCGTGAAAGACCTGTGGTGTTGGGGGATATGGTTTGGGGGAGAACTTCGTGGAGTAGGGCTGATGGTTGGGCTCGATGATCCCAATGGCCTTCTCCAACCTGAACGATTCTATGACTCTGACTCTCCGACACTTGTTGGCGATGGTGGGACACGAAGCCCAGCAGAACTGCGGCTGTGCCAAGGAGGGTTCTGCAGAAGTTTGCGAAGCAGGTCACGTAGGTGACCGCGCAGGGAGCGAGCGAGGGTGGGAGCTCCGGGGCGAGGGAAGAGCAAACCCTCCTTCCTTCGCTGCACCCCTTCCCGAGCGCTCCTTCCTTCCCGCGGGCGCAGCCCCCGCTGCCGAGCGCGGCCCCGGGCTCCCGGGACGCGCCGGGAGCCCCAAGCCCAGACCG
>VZZY01018432.1:20672-151103 GCA_013400335.1 Eurystomus gularis
CGGGGGTCCCGGCGCGGTGCGGGGCCAGGGCGGCCGGAGCCGGGAAAGCCGAGCACGGGCTGCTGCCGCTCGGGTACCCCTGTGCGCTGCCGAGACGAGGAGAGGAGAGGGGAGGGGAGCTGGAGACGGGGCAGCCCCGGCTGGGCAGCTGCAGCATCTCCGCTGCTCCCGCCAGCCGCTTCCTCTCGTCCCCGAGTTTCTCGCTGGATGCGCAGCTGGGGATAAAGGTGTCCTGGCCTTCCCCAGTTTCTGCACAGACCCGCAGGGACAGTCCACCCCCCAGAAGCCTTCCCAGTGAAACCCGTTTCAGCTTTCCCTGCCTTTCCTGCGTGCCGCGTCTGTCCCCAGAAGGAGCCGTGCCCCACTTGTCCCCTCCCTTTCTCTGCTGGGCTTGCAACAAGTAAGAAGGCCCAAACGAATGAAGAATTATACACTCCTCTTAGCGCTCTTCTTGGCTGGGTAGGGACCAGAGCCTTCTGCTGGAATCATACAAGCTTCTGTTACACGCTGCTGGTGAATTCACTTGCAGCCCTTTCCCCTTCCAGGCATCATTCCTGATGCTACAGCACAGCAGAAAAGCGTTTGGGCTCCTTCCTCATCCCTGGGCTGTTATAAATGACCATCAGACAAATTAAAGGCGCTTCTCGAACCTTTGGGAGGCAAACTGATAGTGAGGGTTATCGGTCTGACCACTTTGTGGCTGCTACTCTCCCCAGGAGCATCTGTAGCCCGCACTTGACTCCCCGCAGCAAGGCAGAATGCTGCCAGGGCAGCACAGCACCGCACGCAGGTATCCCTCCCTTCCTTTCCTAGGAAAGCTCTAGTCCTCCAGAGCTGCAAGGACCTGAGCTCTGACCTCTGTGGCTGTCTCAAACCCCTGCGTGCTGCCCCGGGCCTTTGGTAGGAGAATGACTCCCCGCAGCCCTACTTCCACATCTCCCCTCTTTCAAGGGTGGCTCGAGGCCGCCTTAGCGAAAGGCAAATTCCCGGCAGGCGCAGAGGTAAAGAGCTGGTACGTCTGTCCTCTTACGGCGGATTTTACTTTTTTCAGTGCAAACTGTGATCACACCAGCAAGAACAAAATGTAGCGACTTTCTTTACTCCATAGCTACACAAAAACTCCAAGAGATGGTGCCGAGGCTCCCCTCCAGGGTTGGTGGTGAAGGTCAGTCAGATGCCCGCAGTCCGAGCACCCGCTTCTCCAGTAGCGCTGCGGGTACTTACGAAACAGAAGGAAAAGGTCTTAATTTTTGTTTCTTGCTGTAAACAAAAACTCTCCAGCACAAAGGCACATGTAGGATATTTCTGAATCGAGTTGCTGAGAAGTGGTCCAGCAAGACTGGACTGTGGTGCACCCGCTGCCTTTCGGAGCCACTGGTTCCTGCAGCTTTCCCCACCTCAGCCCCCCGTTCTGCACCACCTGAGCTCCTGACCAGGTATTCGCCACCATTCTGTTCGCTTTTAA
The DNA here is from genome assembly GCA_013400335.1 of Eurystomus gularis. Taxonomy (NCBI): domain Eukaryota; kingdom Metazoa; phylum Chordata; class Aves; order Coraciiformes; family Coraciidae; genus Eurystomus; species Eurystomus gularis. The sequence continues at coordinate 22,138 of VZZY01018432.1, forward strand.
CTCCTGTTACAAGGTCTGGCACCTGTCCCAGACGTATTTCCTATTAGCGATTGCACAACAGTGTGGTGCAGCAGCGCTACAGGAAGCCAGCAGAGACGTGGGACCTGTTGTTAGATAGGAATCTCCCTGCCTGGTTGTTTGTTCTAAAGCTGCTTTAGCCGGTGCCGAGGGAGGTTCTTTTTTTCACCAATTGGCCCCGGTGTTCAGCAGTGATCTCTCCTTATAATGGTCTTGTATCAATTACATGGAGAAGCGAAATGATTCCCTCGATGGGAAGAGCTTCCTAGGAAACGTTACACGGACTTATCTTAACACAGCCCATGAGGCTTTTTGCATGGACAGCACTTAAAAATCATGAGCAAAAAGGCTGGGAAAGGCGCGCGAGAAGATGAAATAGCCTTCAAAGAGTGCAGCGTGCCCGGGACAAGCCTGGGTCCCTCCTCGCTCGCAGCGGTACAGACCTGGAGAGACGGCTGGCACTCGTGTGCCATGCAGGCAGGAGGCTGGCCAAGAGCCACGTTCCAGCAGCCCCGCGCGGGGGTTCTGCAGGCCACATGGGGTGCATCCTGAGCTTGCTTGCTTTTTTTTTTTCTTAAGAGGGACAAGGTTTGTCCTTGGTGGATCCGGGTGGGTTTTTGTTCTTTATAAGGACCTCTAGGCCATGTGCTGTGCTTTGGCAGTACATCAATAGAAACCTCTGCGGCCAGCTGAAAGCATATTTCTAACAGATGGCTTTGGAAACCCCACAAGGAAGGGAGATCTTTACTAAAGGTATTGTAGTAGTCTCACTAGTACTATCTGGCCCATCTGTGATGCGCAAAGTTGGCACAGAACTTTCGACCTTCCGAGATGTGTTTCCACCATGCCACCAGTCCGTCTGCCAGGCACAGGGCGAGCACAGACGTGCTCGAGCCTCTAGCAACGGGAGTCTCAGCACCATGTCCGACTGCCCACCTCAAGGCTTGGGTCCAGTTTGGCAGTGTTGCCCGGGTGCAGTATGGTAGGAAAGGCAGAGGTTCAGTCATTTTCTTTTCTGTTTTTTTTTCCTTTCTCAGAGAGAAAACTTTGCCTTCACCGACTTTCCAGTCAAATTTTGAAAACCCAGAGCGCAGGTTCCTGCACTCCAGAGGCTGGCACTGCAGACTTGTCTCAGTGTACGTGACGTGGGCTTTGCCCTCCTAAAACCTGTTGGTTGACCATGCAGACTGGGCTGTGAAGTTCTTTCTCTGCACACCTGAGCTGTCAGAGCTTGCTTTTTCTCTTGGTGGTGATTCAACTGGTCTAATTTTGTTTCCTTCCACTTTGTTTTATGGAAAGTGACCATATGAAAAATCCCGCTTAATACGAGTGCAGGGCCCCCAGCTTCCTCTCCTGGATTAGAGGATCAACCTGGAGAACAGCAATTTTGGACAGTTCTCTTAAATCCTGCTCTCATCCAGTTGGGTAGAGCAGCATTTTCCTGGTGCAGAATGCAGGGAGGGGAAAAAGAATGGGAAGAGCTTAAATGAAAAGCTTTTTAAAAGCAATCTTCCAGTTCTTAGAGGAAAAGTGATTAAGTTTGTTTAGCTACTGGCAAATCCAGCACCCATTTTGGGAACAGTAGTCAGCAGTCGAGAGTTATCCAGAGGATCTCTCGGCAGAGTTTATGCTGTTGCACAGACCATTGTGTACTTTGGACTTCTCCAAACAGCGGACACACAAGAGCCACTAAGGACCTGACTTCAGAAAGAGATGTTGGAGAAGAGTCCGACTTTGCTTTCCCCGCTTACCAGGGAAAGCAGCAGTCTCCTGTAACTTGCTGGCCCCGGGATAATGCTGAACAGCTGCAGGCTTTTGCATGTGAGTCTGTGCTGGCAGAAGTTGTAATAACTGGAGTTCTTGTGCTGAATAGCTCCTAGGTGGCCTTCACAGAACATTTGCCTAACAAATGGGCTTTAGATCACACGATAGCATGCAGCAGGCCTGCAGGCGCATCTAGATAACCGCTGCCTCTCCTTGAAAAGTACCATAACAGACTCCTTCAGCCACACTTTGACTCTGATCCGCCTTTACTTGGGCTGCTCCAACACTGAGAGTGGAAGCAGCTACGAATCTCTTTCAAAATAATCCTGAGGTCCTTTCTTTGCACTCCAGATGGACAAAGCCACAGCACGGTTATTATTATGCAGGGCTCTCAGACCCAGCTGTAACTCTCCCCCAGCTCCTGCTGTTCTTTCTTGCTCTTTTTTCTCCCCATCCCACATCCTCATAAAAGGGAAAAAACTTTGACCTGGTGTCTGAGACTACACGTAATGATGGTGCAGCCCCTGTAGACCCCCCCTCCGGCTCGCTGAGGTATGGAAGGAAGATGTGGCTCCCAGGGGAAGCGAGGCAGCCGAGGGGATCCAAATGGCCCTGGTGCAAATCTGCTCCCAGCGCTTCCTGCGCACAGCTTGGCTCTGCTGAGAGCTGAATGTGGGACCGCAGAGCAGGAGCATCTCCCGTTCCTCCTGCTCTCCCGGCAAGCCCAAGTGTGTTCCCAGGTAAACAAGAAAGTGTTCCGTTCCTCGCTGCTCAAGAGTCCTCTACCAAGCTCTGGAAAGCTTCCAGGGCTTAATGTGCTGTTTCCCTTCCTCTGAAGTAGGAGATAATGTTACTAACAGTGCAGTGTCTGTTCCCCGGTCAGACTCGGAGCTCTCACTGAAGTGCTCCTGCACACTATCTCTGTCAGGTTTTGTTTTTTCTTTGCTACATATTTTAGCCATGTGGTCTGATACTGGGAAGAGCAGCTGGGCAATCTTGGAGCTGTGCTCTAGCAAGACAGATGTGTTCTATCAGGCAAAGGGGGCATTCTTGGAGTCTTTCTAATTCGGGGTTATGGCAATGTTGTATTGCTGCTTTGGTTTTGTTTTGTTTTGTGTTTTTTCTGGAAGTGTTTTGCACTTCCTACAGCATTAAGGTCTGGCTCGAGTCAGAGAGGACTGTGGATTTGGGGCAGTCTGCGGCAGCTTGGTGTAAGCTATTACACAAACAGTCAGTGAGTTGGCTGTACACTGTGATACTGAATAGCCTGTCTCGGGAGACACGGGCAAATAGATGGATCTTTGACTTTGTCCTGAATGCAAGCAGGATGTGAAAAGATACCCAAGTACCCTTTGTCTGGCAAAGCTGCCCGCAGGCTGTGATAGTCTGGCCTGATTGCTTCCAACTGGCCCAGTATGGCCAGGTCCTTTCCAAGAGTTGTAACAGAAGTGAATAATGCTTTCATAAAGAAGGCAAAATAAATCTTGCTAAATGACAAAGACAACATAACATTCCTGGTTGAAAACCAGCAATAAATATCCCGTGTACTGATGAGCCCGTATCTGGAGCCTTGGTGCAGAGGATCTTGCTTAAATTGGAGGAGACTGACTCTTTGCTCTTCGTAATTAAAATCAGCAAGCAGGAAAAAACAGATGCTAATCAGAGTTTAAAATTTTTCTCGCAATCCCTAAGAGCTGATTCTCAGGGTTAGCAACGCAGGTGTGGAGCCCTTCCAGAGCTACTCTGCTAAACATAGTCTTAGTGGGTTGTGTTGTGGGTTTTCACTGGTTTTTGTTTGTCTTGTTTGGTTTTAAAGTAGCTGTCACGGTGCACTGACTAGAAGTGACTTTCCCGGGCTGCGTTGGCTGTACCTACTGCCTTTAAATGAAAGAGCGTAAGCTGATGTTAAAACACGAGCTGTGCCTCAAACAGTGCCAAGGAGCTCACTTATTCCTATGTGTGCATCATGGGCTGCACTGGCTCTGCTAGGCTGTGCTCCGAGACCTTGTCTTCCCAGGGATTTAACCTATTTGTCCTGGGTGCAGGGTCTCTGTGCTGGCATGTTGGCTTCAAAAAAGGGAACACGAGTCTGCTGCAAAAAAAACCCCCACCAAACAAACTTGCAGCCAACTTTGGTGGTGTTTGTTTGCTTTGGTGGGGTTGTTTTGTTTTGAACAAGGCATTTGACAATGGAGCACAGTGAATTTCAGGAAAGGTCACCCCTTCGGGGGGGGGTCAGTACCTTCTAGATGAAGGCATTGCATAATATTTTCAGAGTTCTCTGGACACAGGAGGGTTTTGGTCTCTTTGATCAAAACTGCTCGGGCTGGGGGAAGAGGAGAAGCAGCGCACGTGGCTGGTGGCTTGAAATGGCTTTATCTGATTGTGCTGCCATGAACTTATCTTGGTCCTCCTCTCCCCATGTTCCTTCTAGTCGCAGAGGGAAAAGAACAGGCTTTTCTGCAGCTTTCAGGTTTCCTAACTGGGTTTTTCAGCTTGTATCAGGTGGAGTAACGTTCTTGAAGACCCAAGCTCTCTGAGTTAGCTTTAAGCCTGGAAGCTGCTTCTGAGAAACTTAAACCACCAAAAGTGGGAGTCGCTTGTTAACTAAGTAATTAAATAAATAGAAGATCCATTGAGTTTTAAACCTGATTTGCATGCAGCAATTGCAATTTAATTCTGTTTGTGTTCTGGAGAATGCTTAATGCACCAGTGTTTGGAGTTCTTCATTGAACATATTGCTCGCTTACTTCAGAAGCCTCTCAGTTGCTGTGACTACACAAAACATCCCATGCCTTTTAGCACAAGTTAGTAGCTTGTTTCTGGCAGACAGTAAAGCAATCTGACTATAAATAAATAAAGAAACATCGAGAAGACAGAGCACTTCTGGAGTTTATTATCAAGAGAGTGGTGCTGTCAAAGGAAAGTCTAGTGGACAGTCCAAAGCCACATAATTATTGCAGGCCTTGACATGGCAGAACTATTTCATGCCTGACTGTCAATAAACAAGATAGTGTGTTCTGGGCCTTTAATCTGTTGAAAACTATCCCGTTAAGCCCCGTCCAAGGGAAGGAATGTCTCCTGCTTTTGTGATTCTGACTTGTTCCCCTTCCTTCCTTCCCCCTCCCCTTAATAGCCTTAGCTGCAGTGGTAGATTGTCCTCAGAGGGAGAACAAATTTTCTAAACAAGCCTGGAGAGAATGAACTGAGATAAAAGATGTAATGCATTATAGCTTGACAGAGGACATGGAGTCCCCAAGTGGCAAAGAAGAACGCTTTCAAAACCTGCCCTCCTGACCCCCGTTCCCAAAGGGCTCCTAAAGAAACGGGTTTGCTGGAGCTGGAATGTTTGGCCAGGGTTTCTCGGGCTCCTAAACATGGTTGGCTGTATGGAATCCGTCTGTTAGGTTTGGCCACACTTCCCACTTTGCTACATGGCACAGAAACCTAAATATTCCAGCTGGGCCTATAAATCCAATTTGGACAGACTTTGTTCAGCCGTAACACCAGTACAGCACTAATTTTCTCCAGGAACACCAGTCATTCCTCTGCTGAGAGGTAGTAGACAGATGACTGAATCACAGCTATCTAGCAGAGCGAGGAGTGTTCTCCTGGACAGTTGCTGTGTATGTAACTGATTTAATGTGTGCTTTACCTTCAGTTACAAGAGTTGATGCTAACGAGAGTGCTGGGAAACAGAATTTCCATGGGAAAAATGCTAGAAAACTTTCTTCTGCAAGCAATAATTCCCCACGGCTTCTCTTGAGCCTTCCTGATGTGATGTCCAGCACTAGCAGAGCTTCAGGAGAACTACACTTTTCTTACAGAAGTGGGGGATGACTGGCTTGAAATGAGCATGGAGTCTGCTGCGGGACTGGCGATGGTAGCGCTTGATCAAAGACCTTTGGTTACGCTGCAAACGCACCCCCGAGCTGTACACACCGAGAGCTAACTGTAATCTAGAGTGTTGGAATCCTGACTAAGCAGGGGAAGAGTCCAGACTCCAGTTTCTTGGAGAAGTTGATCTTGCTCTCAGGAAAGAAGCTCAGCAGGTTGGAAAACAAAGTTCTGTCACTGCCCCTGGTCGAACAATGAAAATAAACGGCAGTTACCATTCTGGAAGTGCAGATCTCAAACTGTTTGCTGTAATAGCCATGGAGATCTATATAAAAAAGATAACCCAAATATCTTTTTTTCTTCCTAGGAACTCCAGCAGCTTAGCAAGCAATACAGCAATATCAAGCTGCTCCAACTGGGTGAGTAAGGGGCTTACACATGTTCAGCTAAGGTGAGTGCATCTGAAGAAACCAGTGATCAGCAGCTGTACATGACCTCCAGCAGCTGAAAACAACCATCGTCATCTTAAGATGACACTGGGGAAACATAATCTATGTAAAGTCTTCTGGGCATTGTCATCTCTCGTGTGCTGCCAACATGTCCTCATTCAGACTAGCGCCTCAGCTTTGGTTTATCATGTGTTGTATGGTGACAGAGGGCATTGGAACCACACAGTTCACTGTTCACTGTGGCTGTTCTCGGCTCCTCTGTGCAGATGTGGTCTGTGAAAACAGCATCAAGAAAGTAGTCAAGGAAGTTGAAGAAATTGTGGGAGACAAGGGTCTGAACTGCCTCATTAACAATGCTGGCATCAACGTGCTTGCTTCCTTGGAAGAAGTCACAGCAGAGACAATGCTCACCATTTATGAAACCAATACAGTTGCCCAGCTGATGGTCACCAAGGTAAGAACTGAGAGGAATCTTAACTTGTGGTACTATAAGAAGCTTTTCCACTAGTGAGCTGGACATATAACCCAAGTGTTTGTCACCTTGGAACTGCACAGACACAGGTCAGAGATCAAACTGCACACCTAGAGAACAGCAAGAGGTCCTTTTTATCACAGATCTTTCTCTTTAGTTAAATCCATCTGGTATGAGGTTCCTTCAATGGACAGGTTGGGCTAGGAGGTGGGCAGGGTGGACTGAAGGTCCTTGCTACTTACAGCTGGCTGTTATAGAAAGGTTTCCCGTGGCCAGCTTGTCTGGGGAGTCATCCCCATCCTGTGCTGGTGGCATAGAGTTGTGCTGCCGCTCTTCACAGCAGAACCTGAGGGTCTGGCTTGCCTTGAATGGGCCAAGAGCAAGCTGATCAGAAGCAAACTCTTATTTTCACAGGCATTTCTACCCCTCCTGAGGAAGGCAGCCCAGCTGAGCACAGGAATGGGCTGCCACAGAGCTGCTATTATCAATATGTCCTCTCTTGCTGCCTCCATGCAACTTGTCCAGGCAAATGAGATGTTCCTCAAGGTCTACCCCTACAGGATAGCAAAGGTTTGTAGGCTTCCCTGGGCTCGCTGGGTGAGGCAAGGACTGTGAATTGAGGACCACTCTGAGCTTAAGATGATGATGTGAGGTGTGCAGCACCTCCCTGGATAGGCCGACACAGGAACTGTTCTTGTTTTTAGTTTTGTCACATCCAGAGACTGAGTTGTAGGAACAGACAAGATGAGACATACAGTTTCTCCTACACCACCTACTCATAAGCTGTTAAAATGCTTGTTTTCCCTGTTCAGAAGTAAAAAACTGAATGTTTATTTAGTGATTACCGCAGAAAAACAGAGTCCTTATATCAATATTATTTTCCCCACAGCTCCTTAAGAGTTTCAGATGCTACTTTATCTTCTATCATAGCTCTGTTTCATCTTTGGGCAGTAAGCTTCTGGTGACAGAGCTTTCACAATGTTTCTCTAAACAGATATCACTGAGAACAAAGCCCTGACTGAGTCTGGATAAGTTACTGTGATACCGTTAATACCCCTTCATTTGCCAGGAGACAGTGTGGTGGAAGGGAAGTGCCAGTTACCCTGGCTTAAGGTCTTTCTCAAGGTCTGTAAAGCTAACATGCTGATAGATGGTTTCCACTCTTGTAGACTGCACTGAATATGATCACCAGGTGTCTTGCTGCAGACCTGAAATCAGATGGAATTCTCTGTATTTCTTTGCATCCAGGCTGGCTTCAGACAGACATGGGTGGAAACATGGTAAGTGACATCTCTCTGAAAATGTGGAAGTATGACTCCCTTGCTGTCCCAATCCTTGAGCAAGAACTCGCTGTACAGTACATGCTTCCATGTGCTGCAGAGGCACATTATGAAACACAAAAAATGCATCCCCTTTGATTCTAGCAACTCCTTAAATGCTTTTCATAGAATCACAGAATCATTTAGGTTGGAAAAGACCTCTAAGATCATCCAGTCCAACCATAACCCTACTCTACCAAGTCTGTGGCTAAACCATGACCCTCAGCATCACATCTACATGGCTTTTAAACACATCTACAGACAGTGGTTCAGCCACTGCCCTGGGCAGCCTGTTCCAGTGCCTGACAACCCTTTCAGTGAAAAAATTTATCTTAATGTCCAATGATTCTCAACGATTCTTTTGATTCTTTTCTGTAGCATGTTCCCAGTAATGATCTAAGCTTGATTTGCTCTAGGCTCCCATGCAGGTGCAAGAAGCCATCCCAGGTATTCTCTCTGTTCTGGACCGTCTGGGTGAAAAAGAAAATGGTTCTTTCCTGGACTGGCAAGGGGAAACTCTACCATGGTAGAAGTGCCCAGTACACTACAGAAACAGCTTGTCACTCACTATTTAACTTGTGCCACTGATGTCTGTCTCTAGGGTTTTCTTATACGCTAGTTGAAATAGCCAGTCTGATATCCAGCCTCTCTCTGGGTGTATTTGGAACGTGAGGTGGCTGACTCTTTCTTGGTACTGCTACTTCTCTGTTCTAACGCTTCCTGCAAATACTACTGTGCTCTTAGTGATGAGTATCTCCTGGAACCGTCTAAAATAGACTAAAAACTGCAACTTAAATCCAGGGGCTGGTTCCTCTTCACTTCCAAAACCAAAGTGGGCCTCTCACTCTTGGCAGAGTGGGATGACCTGACCCCAGAGTAAGGCCAGTGCAGGCTGTCAGATTCCAGTGTCTTCAGTCTGTTGGAGATGTGTCTTTGGAAAACAAAGGATCTTTTCCTTCAGTCCTAACTAAGCCAAGGCTGAAATTGCCCAACTCTAAACTACGTGAATTTGGTACTTCTGTAAATTCCTCGGCAACCTCTGAGCATCCCCAGGCTGAAAGCACACACCAGGCACTTGCTTTGTTCCCAGTGGGCGACTAACATCCTGATATGGGGGTGGGAATGTTGTTTTGTACATGAACTTCTGAAGTGTCTTCAATAAAGTCTTGTTTAAACAAACAGTCTGTTTACCAAACGACTTCAGTCAATTTCTCTGTATGTAGGTTTTTTCTTTGTAGGTTTCTCTTCCCTGGCCAGAGAACTGTACTTCTCCTTGCAGGAAGAAACTCCAGCCATGGCTGTCTCCTTCAGGCTAGATGGGTTTAACGTGGTGGGGGGTACTTGAAACTGAGGCAGACCCTTGCTCTGGTCTGAAATACTAAAAGCAGCTGGTGAAAAGATCTTTGTGTTCTGGCTGAGGTAGGGATAAAAGTGAAAATTTCTTTGAAGTCTGGGGTTGGCTTCAACATTGCTCCCTCCTGCCAGCCCATCAGGCACTTTCAAGCTGTGCCAAGATGGCGGGTTCCTGTACCAAGTAAGCAAAGACAAACAACAGCCAGGTAAGAGGGAGAGATGGGTGTGGCTGGTCCTGGACAGCCGCCACCACAGGACCTGCCTTCGAAAGCAGCTGAGGGTGTGTGAGGGAGAGGTCTCTAGCCACCTTCCATGATCCCCACCTAGGCAGGGAAAGAAACTCTCCCTGTAACAACAGCTTGCTCCACCACGCTTCTGCACTCAGACCCATTCTTGGTGACGTGGTGCTGTGACTGACCCGGTGAACACAGAGCAGTGTGCTCCCATCGGCTGAAAGCCGTTGGCTTGCCACCTCAGAGTCTGGCTGTACTATCAGCGCAACCCTGATAGGTAAGGAGTGAGCTCAGTTTGAATAGAATGTCGGATGCTCCTGGGTGAGGAAAAGGAGTCGATGTGCCTTCTGCAGCCTGCTGTGAGGAGCGCTGATGGAACCAGTCCCTGCTCCATGATTCACAGGGGTGGGAGCAGGAGAGAAGAGATGGCTGTGGGGAGGGAGATGGCCTGTTTGCAAAAGCTTTGCAAGCACTTTCTTCCCTGGATGCTCCAATGCAACATGAGGTCATAACCCGGGGCCCTGCTCCTGCCTGATCATCTGTTGGGATGAGGTACCCAGCCAAGCCCTGCCAGGACTGGCCCAAAGAACAGGGTGTGCTGTTGGCAAGCACCTTCACCCTGCCCAATGAACCCAAAGAACCTCTCCCTGTGCCCAGCCCTGCAGGCAGGAGAAGGCTGGGCCAGGGCAAGAATCCTGACCTCACTTCCCCAGAGCAGCGGCAGCTGAAGTTTGCTGATTATACAGAACTGGGAGGAGTTTTACACCAGAAGGCTGTGCTGCCATTCAGTGAGGCCTGGCCAGGCTGGAGAGTTGGGCAGAGAGGAACTTCATATAGTTCAGGGGGCTCAAGTGTAGGGTCCTGCTCCTGGGGAGGAATAACCCCCTGCCCCAGTACAGGAGAGGGCTTGACCTGCTGGGAAGCAGCTCTGTGAGAAGAACCTGGGAGTGCTGGTGGATAACAGGTTAACCATGACGAGCAGTGTGCCCCTGGGGACAAGAAGGCCAATGGTGTCCCTGGGGTGCATTAAGAAGAGTGTGACCAGAAGGCTCAGGGAGGTTCTCCTCCCCCTCTACTCCACACCAGTGAGGTCCCCTCTGGAGCATTGCGTCCAGTGCTGGGGTCCCCAGTTCAAGAGAGACAAGGAGCTAATGGAGAAAGTCCAGTGCAGGCTGCAAAGATGCTGAGCGGGCTGGAGCATCTCTGTGACCTGGGGCTGCTGCGCTGGAGAAGAGAAGACTCAGAGGGGATCTGATCAATGCTGATCAAGAGCTAAAGGGCAGGGGCAAGAGGATGGGGCCAGACTCTTGTCAGTGGTGCCCAGTGACAGGACAAGGGGCAACGGGCACCAACTGGAACCCAGGAGGTTCCATGGGAGCAGGAGGAGAAACTTGTTTGGTGTGAGGGTGTGGGAGCCTGGCCCAGGCTGCCCAGAGAGGTTGTGGAGTCTCCTTCTCTGGAGAGATTCCAAAGGCGCCTGGACGCGGTCCTGGGCCCCCTGCTCTGGGTGAGCTGCTGGAGCAGGGGCTGGCCCAGGTGACCTCCCGAGGTCCCTGCCAGCCCCACCGCGCTGCGCCTCAGCGGAAGGTGCCGGGGGGGGATGTCGGTCACGCCGGCGGGCGCCGCTGGGGGGCGCTGCGCCGCGGACGCNATGGCGGCCGAGGGGTCGGCCCCGGGTGAGCGGGTGTCCGGTAGCTCCGTGAGGACCGTGCCTCGGGAACGGGGCTTTGCTGCCTGGGCTGCCGAGAGGGAGGCTGCGGCCCCGCCTGCCTCCGCTAACGGCCCTTCGTTGGGCCGCGGGGCTGTTCCCCAGGGGCGGCGGGCGCCTTCCGTGCGCTCTGGCCTCTGCTGTGGGAGCAAGGCCTCAGCGCTGGGCTGGGCGGATGAGTGCCAGTGAAATTACCTTGGTTTTAAACCTGGAACAGCTGAAGATTCATTAATCGCCTCTGCAGCTCAGCTGCAGTGCCTAGGGGCCAGGCCCCTGCAGCAAATTCCAGCAGCCTGTCGGTAAAACGAGGAGGGTGCTTAGAGTGTCTCAGCCCATCTTTTGGGGGTCTTGGGGTAAATATAGAAGAACTTTTTAAACGGTTTGTTTGCCTCGTTGAATAAACGTTCTTATTTTTTAGCAGTCATTACTGGCTCTGATAGTGAACGAAGTGAAACAACATGTTAATATCACAGCTGACTTCCCAGGTACTGAAGGCTTCGAGATTTGCAGGTAAACAGATGTTGCGTGTCCTAGTTGTTTTGTTTTGTTTTCTGGGGCAAATGGGCTCCCAAAAATGCCTTTTCCAGCAGGCGATGCAAGAATGGTGAGGCTGTAGTTAACAGTTGTTGAACGTTAGTATGTCTGTGATCTATTCTGTAAGTGTTGTGTAGCTCTGATTTGACTTCTTTTAAGCTTAGAAGGAGTTCCCTTAGCAGCAATAAGGCTTAACAGAGCAAACAGTTTCTAGCCAAATTGTGCTTACACAGTTTACACAGTAAAATATTGTGTTTCTGTATTTGGAAGATGGTGTTGCAGCAATGTAATTGAATTAAAATGGAAAAAGACTTGCTTGCTGTTACAGTGGGAATATAATTTTTGTAAGCAACTTCCTTTGTTAGATTATTCTGGTGGTTTGAGAGCTGAGTAAAGGTTTTCTTAAGATACCATTTGAGAATTCAGCCTCTGAATTGAAATTCTTTTCTTCTCAAAGGTCGCCTTATACCAAGGCCAGTGTCGTCCTTTCTTTGCTGTCATTCTACATCTGCTCACTATAGCACACAGCCCTCTAACAAGAATGGAGCCCAGCCTCAGCAGTGGCACACTCTGGACCCTGAACTGGAAGAGATGCTGATCCCCAGGAAACTTTCCATCAGTCCCTTAGAAAGCTGGCTGACAGTTAGATACTCCCTTCCTAAAGCAGAAGTCCTTAATGCTCAGGAAGAAGTAAGCTACAAACCTCTCCAGCGGTATGACTGTCCTCCGTCCGGTGAGGGAGCTGATGTGGAGGAAGGAGAGGGATCGCTTAACAACAAGCTTCAGTGTAAGAATGTTTTGAAGATTCGCAGAAGGAAAATGAATCGGCACAAATACAAAAAGCTGCTAAAGCGAAGGAAGTTTGTACGGAGGAGGATAAAGGAAGGTCGCAAGAAGAAGCGTCAGGTAAGCTCAGGGCTGAGAGAACTTCTTGGCATAAATGTGCTTGCTTCTCAAACTGGCCTCAGCTTGGGTATTGGATGGTGATTTTAAGTGGAACTGATCTGGGGGGAAATGGCTGCAGCGCAGAGAGCCTTAATTAATTCTCTAGTTACCATTTCAGTAACTTTTTCTGTTTTGTGTTTGACCTGTGCATCTTCAGAAGCTGTAATTTAGAATATTTCTGTGGTGGTTACTAGGTGTAGTTTTTCTTGCATGGCAGTAACTTATTTGTGGCTAATTGAGAGGAATTTTAGCATTTGTGTGAAAGGTTAATTCATGTGTCTGTGTTATATCAGGGAGACTGGTTTGATCTTAATTTATTTCCAGTCTTACCAATATCCTCAAGTGTTTCCTATTTATTTTTTTTTTGTGTAAAAGCCTTTCACTTCCCCTAGTAGGAGTGAGGGAAGACCTGGGCCTTCGTTCCAGCTGTAGATATTCTCATTCAACATGACCTTTCAGGAATCCGTTAGGTTTGCTATGATGTAGTTTAGATCATTCTCTGTTAAATTTCACTTTGCTTAAATGCAAGTTTGGCTTAATTTTAATTCCAGTTCTTCACATTTGTAGGAAGCAGCATTAAACTCTTTGTGATGAGGAAATCCTCTTAATTTTATTACAGTTTCATTTTCCATCTTCTCAGTTTTCCTTGCATAGGGCTTTTAAAATAATGCTGCCAAGATCCTTGTGCATTTTAATGTATTTTCTGCGGGAAGGTTCATTATTTTGACACTTACAACAAGCTGTCTACTTAAAAGATTTGTTTCCTTTGTGTGTGTAATACCTAGATTCTCCTTGGGACACGTGGGCCGTGAATACCTGAGTGTTGCTTATGAGCTATGTTACCATTTTTTCTTTTTTTTTTTTCTTTTTGTCTTTTTTTTTTCTGTTTTAGATAAAATTTGAGAAAGATTTGGAGCGCATCTGGAAAAGAGCTGGTTTGAAAAGTCCTCCTGCGGGATGGCAAACACCCAAGATATTCCTGAAAAGTTCAAAGCGATAAAAACACTTTGTGATGAGTTTAAAACTGTAATTAAAAAAAAATATTTAACTGTGTGGATTACATTTAGCCTTTTTCTGAGCGTGATGAAATTGGTAGGAGGAAACTTTCGGTCTCGGTGAGCGGTTTTCCAAGGACAAACCTGGCAGCAATGTGCTTTTCCTCCCCAAAGGAGTGGTGTGAGCTGTGGTGTGGTGACTTGGCCCTGCTGTGTGCAGTCCTGTGCTGCTGCCTCAACCCTGTGTCTGGGCAGAGGTGTCTCGGACTGCAGCTGAACTGCTGAAGTTGCTGTTTAAGGTTAGACTGAACAACCGACTGGAGGAACAGTCAGATGTGGGAGGTGGAACAGCTGAAGGAATCCTTCTGATTGTGTGTAAGACACAAACATTTTGAAAAGTTATTTTCAGAATCTGATTTTGTAGTCTTACTGTGGAGGGGTTGATGTTCACTAAGAGTTATGGTGAAATAAGAGTTGGTTCAGAATTCCACAGAATATATCTAGAAAAGCTTTAATTTTCCCTCATCCGAAGCCTCCGTGCACATGTACCTCGGGCATTGCATGAGCATCCTTAAAAGGTACTGATTATTTTCAGGTTTGTTTTATGCTTAATAAAAAACTTGTTGGGTGGGGTTTTTTTTATTGTGCTTGACCCCTGTCATGCAGAACATCTGGATATTGGTATTAGTAAAAGTTCAGAGCTTATTATTCATTAACTACAAAAACTGTTTTCTGCCTGAAGCAACCCTGTTGTAATCAACCAGTTTTACGTTATTGAAGAGAGTCACGAAAGCTGTGAAAAACATAGAAGTTTAAAATAAACCCTAACAGAGGACTTGAGATCTGGGCTCTGGTTTGGGTTCTGCTTTTGATTTTTCTCTTTGAGGCAGTTAACTTCTGCTCTGTGCAGTTTAGCTCTTCCCTGTCTGTGTCCCAGCAGATGGATAGGATGGAATGACCTCTGAGAGAAAGGAGGGAAAAAGAATAAGCTCTCTTAGGCTCGTCATTCCGCAGCATACAGGGAAGCAACCCTGAAAAAGCATTTCCTTTTATCTGCTGGGAGCAGAACACTTGACTAAACTGAAAGGGAAGGCAAAAATTGATCTGTGGCTGCTATAAGGTGTAGTTTAATCTCGCTGCAGGAAGGACGGGTGACTCCTTGCACTCTGCTGCCTCTTGTTTCCTGCTCTGCTTGTCGGTAGGTGGCAGTGAATTCAAAGCCTCTGGAACTCCTCAGCCACTGGTGCAGAAGCTGGCTGGATCTTTATAGAATCATATTTTAAGGAATATGTGGGGTACACCCACAATTAAATTTCTTAATCTTGCTAGAGAATTTGTTGGCATTTTGAGAACTCTATTGAAGTCCTGTAGAAACACATGGTTAGCACATTTTTATAAGTCTTTTCCAAACCATATGTTAACAGCAGGCAACTTTAATCAGAAAAATTAAAAAGGTGTTCCATCCTTTTCATGCTTTAAATAGGCAGCAGTGGTTTTTAATCCACACCAGTAGGACACTCTCATTCAGCTGGTTATCAGGATTTCAATGAAGAAGAGGATGTCTAGCCATGAGCCTCAGAAACTCGCCAGGCAAGAGAAGATTGAGTGTTGATTCTGTCTTACAGGTTTGTTAAGTATGCAGAGTGCCTCTGGACATTTCTAAAATATTAGTGGGCATTCCCTGCTCAGATATAATAGATGAAAGCCTTTCATAGATGGTCTAGGGAAAAATGAGAGAATTGGCACCTTCAAAGTCAAGTCCATGTCTTCTTTTCCCCAGTCACACTTGTTTTAAGAGCCTTTATGCCAGCAGTGGTGTTCTTTGTCAGTCCTACGGCTTCTCTTACTGACTTTTAGTCCAAACTTGCTGTTTGTCTAGGGAAAAATGTTTGCACCTTTCCAGGAGGTTGTTGGCCGCTGAAGAGTTGGGATGCCTTTGGAATTACGTGGAGCAAAAGACTATAAAAGGCAGCAGTAGTGTGCCCTGCTCACTTACCAGTGCTGTACCTCTGATTCTAGTTTGGAGGTTTATTCTTCCTCGATTTCCTTTTTGTCTTCCTTCATCCTGTAACTTGCACGTTTGTTCTCTGTTGCAGTCTCTAAATCTACAAACTGGCCAAGCGTATCTCACCCATTTCTATCCACTAAGGCTTAGGTTGGTCTTATCTCTCTCTAGTATGACATAAAACCTCTTGCTCATGGGGGATCTTCATGGTGGGGCTGTAGATCACAAGCTTGTCCCTTGTCATGTCTGCTGGGATCTTGCAGGCAGAGAACTTTGCCATTTTCCTGGGTTAGCAACACCACCTTGCTCTCTAACTTGTTTTTACATTGGGATAGTAACTAGAAAGAATTGTTGAAATAGTGGGAATTGCAAAGCATAATAATTCAGCACCTTGTGATGTTCCAGTGCAAGTGAACTCTTGTACTGTGGCAATGACTGTGTGATATTGTGGCATGATGGCAGGGTACTTGGGTGGTGAATTTCAAGTATCCGAGAGGTAAAGTAGCTTATTAAATGGTATGCTCTCTAAGTAGTAGTCCAAACTAGTCTGCCAAGAACGGTCATTACTTTTACATCTATTGGACATAATTACACACACCATGTATAGAAACCTGGGACTACCGTGTAATTTCCAAAAGTGTCCGTAAACCATCCACGGCAGTTTCTGCCAGTCTTAGTCATATAAATGCCATATTCCTTTTTGCTGAAGTACCTCAAAGTGTGTCTCAGGATTTGTGTTTTCTTCGTGGCAGATACCGCGAAGACTCTGTCCCAATGTGGTCGTACTCAGATAATACGTACCGGGCTTGTATCAACTTGCTTGACCACACAATGCAATTTTAAACTCTCACTTTGCTAATTGGAATCAGATAGAAGAAAGCTGGACTTATTTTTCTCCTGTAGGGGGAGCACAAATACTCAATATACCATTCACGAAGCTTTATTGTGAGTTGCTGTTCCTCTCCAAGATACGTGCATACCAAAATACCTGCACAGTTAGTAAATGTATGTGTGTATGTAGCTGTGGTAGCAAAGAAAAAGGCTGCAAGCAGGAAAGGCTGAATAGAATAGTTTGTTGTAGGAAAAGGGGAAGTCCAGCAGGCCATACAAGATGTTCCTTTCCTTTGGAGATCTTGCTCTTACCCTACAAAGCATGTTGGGTAGTCTGCTAGCTGTTAAAGCAGCCCTGAGGTCATGCAGACAGTGCGTCTGAGCTCGTGGATCCCCTCTCCATGCCGTCCTTGGCACAGACAAGGACTGTTTGCTGGCTGTCCAGGAAGGAGTCATGTGGAGAGGAAATGGAGTGGAATGTAGTAATGGCTTCTCAGCTCCTGCTCCTGAGACCAGACCTGAAGCTGATTAAGACCAGGGGCTGCATGGGTTGTAATGGAACCAAAGCCTTTACACCGGAGGAAAACACTGATCAGGGTTGAGGCTGTTTGTAGACATGCAAAAGGGTTGAGTATCCTTAAATCCTAAAGCATGAGAATCCTGGGGAAAAAATGACTGCTGGTATTACCCAGCCAGTCAGATTTTGTTAGGCTGTTGGGCTGTCACCTTGAAAGGACCCAGGCTGAACGAGTTTGTTCAGTGATTTCAACCATGATTTCGCAGGAGCAGACACGTGTGTGTTGAAGTGTTGAGGACAGGCTGTACACAACGGAAGGGAAGAGTTCTTCATGTTAACTGTTGTATTGGCTCCTGATACAGAGTGAGCCAAAGAACCTGGCTTCTTGGAGCGGGGGGGAGGTTTGTGGTGGTGTGTTTCTGTGTGAAGGGGGTGTGGATTTTCTTGGTTGGGTTTTGTGGGATTGTTTTGTTTGGGTTTTCGGTTGTGTGCTGTGGTTAGGTTTTTTTCTTTGTTTGTTTGGTTGTGTTTGTTTTCCATTAGAAGGAGAGGGCAGGGGTGATGCCTCCTTTGCTGCAGGAGGATTTTTCCACATACCATAACTCTGGCATCAGAAGCCCAGGTTCCTTTTGTTTCTGTATTGTGGGAACTGTTGTTGTTGCTTCCATTAGTAAACTCAAGACCAGTCTTAAAAGGAGTACATGTTAGCCCGTGCTGGGGCATGTTTACAAGCATGTGATGAACAAAACACCCCTTTCAGAGTGTTAATAGGACCTCACTCCTTCTATTACCTGACTACAATTGCCCAATAATCCCTGGGCAGAAACAGTGTGTACCTTGACTCTGGTGAGCTAATACCTGTATTAAATGGGACGCTTTCATATTAAAAACCCTCAGAATGTTACCTGGGATAAGTTGGTGTACGTACACTGGCTTCCGTAGCTCTGACTTGGTCCTTCTCAAAATAGGAAGCCAGCTCTACTTCAGTGGGTGTGAACCCTCGTCTGTGGATTCCAAAGTTAATAAACCCTGCTTGTTTACACTAGCCAAAAATCTGGCGGAGGTGATCTTACTGGTCTCGCAAACAGCACCTGTGGATAACTAAAATGACATCTTTTTTCTCCATTCATGCTGTTCTGCTGTTAGCATTGCTGTTCTGACTGTGAAAACATCCTGGTTTGGGCTCGCTTGGGCTCAGCCTGGTCGGTTACTCTCCAAAAATAACAGTGCTCTGCACTTAACCTGGGGGAGCATCGCCTCAGCAGAACTGAAATGGGTTTGAGAAGTGGGTTTTGCTTTTCCTTCTGATTCTGAAATTAAAAAAAAAACATCAGTAACTGTAGCTCTTGTAGACATCTAAGCTAGCTTTAAGCAAACAATGTGCTAGCTGTCCTGTGGAAGTATCCGTTCTTGTTTGCCTTTCCCTATAAGACAGAGGAAAAAACTGAAAACAAGGAGTTCTGTGAGGCAAGGGAATTTAAGAAAAGCCTCTGATAGGTCACTCTTATGTCAATTCCCTGAAATAAGACTGAACTTTTTAGTCTTGCTCACTGCATGGGCACTGATGCATCTTTCCTCTGTTAGGCTCATTACAAAACTTGTAAGAACTATAAAACTATGAGACTTGTTCCCTAATCTTGAATGTAGCTGAAATTGGCTGTTGTGTTTCAAAATAACGGGAAAGAGAAGGAAGTTGGACAGTGGGATCATATAAAACTGTATGTGCCTTGTTTCGCTAGGAAATGCTATAATTTTGCTTAAAGTAGAAAAATAAGATGAAATGTTGGTCAAAAATGAGTTTTTTCACTTGTTCAATAACCAAGGCTTGGTGCCGATCAGGCAGGCCTTGTGCTGAGGGAGTGTCATTGCCTTTAGTGTGTCTGCGTCTGGAGAGATCACTCCTGGAGCCTCTCAGCAGCTGCAAGCGCTTCAGAATCCCATAACCACCAGCCAAGTGGTTGGTGTTAAGGCAAGAACGTGGAGTCCTGAGTCAGCACATCAGGTAAAAAACTAACACCTTGCAACTTGTCAGGTTTATTGTGGCAGGATGCTTCTGGCTGAGCTTTATCACCCCAGTGAGGAATTGGTTAAACTTGAAGAATAAGCAGTTGTAGAAGAACGTGCCAAAGAAGAAAACCGGTAGAAGAAACTACAGCAATTATAGCCAGCAATGTGACTATGTGTAAACAGCACCACGTTACTCACCAGCTCTGTTCCCTGGGTGCTTTTGAGTCAGAGCTGTTTCTTCTACTGACAAAGCAGAAGTTCATGATGGGACAGCCAGCTGGAGCCTGTTCAGCAGCAGAATCAGCAGGTACGTCCTGAAGGCAGAGTCTGTGACTGGTCACCCAGGCTTAGCAGGCCTTGATTTGGCTTCACCGACCATTCGTATTGTTTCAGTTACTGTCCAGAAGATGCTGCTGCAGATGATTTTGTTTTCTGTTGCTTTCCCTAGGTCTGAAGGGGCATCCTCCAGAGAAATCACAGTGCCTGAAGCTACTGTCTTTGTGATGTGGGAGAATGGCCTGTGTTTGTTCTGGCATCCTGCCGTCTGTGAGAACTTCTGCTGTAGGCCCATTGGAAGGTAGGACAGAGCTAAGTTTGTCCTACTTTCTGCTAACATCACCCATCCTTTGGGGAAGAGGGTTGTAGCCCTCAGAAAGACAGGAGAGACTTTGTCTCATGAGTAATTTATGCAGAAACCAGGGACTGTGAAAAGAAAGTGAGCGGGAAAATAACTATCTTGATATCTGTGCCTAGAGTGCAACATCTCCCTGAGTGATTTCCAATTATGAAATGGAGCTGGGGAGCGGAAAGGAGAGCAGATAAAAATACCTGGCTGTAGCTTTGTATGTAGCACGTAGCGTGTTGGTGTAGGGACGGCTGGTGCTGGAGCAGGGCTGCTAGGCTAAGGTCACCTCAGTGCTTCTGCACTGCGCTGGTGGAGGAATGCACGTTACTGCATTTGGTGTCATGGGGCTGCTCCCCAGCTCCGAGTGGAAACTCTAAATGGGCTTTACCAGGTTCTTGGGTGGGCTTGGGGGTTTTTTTCCCCCCCCCTCCTTGAGATGGCCTCTTTTTCCTGAGCATACCCAGGCTGTAGAGGTGGATGAGTTTCAATGCATTTACAGGCATCATATTTTCTTCCACTAAACCCTTCTCTCAGGATCTGTCTGTTGAAGGTAATTTTGCTCGAACCATTGTGCTGGGGTATTTCACTCTTCCATAACTCCTCAAAGGCCACTTGAAGAGCAGGCAGTTTTTGCAAGAAAATTGAGGCAGGGTTACTAGTTTTACCAGGATTACTGTATTATTTAAGATAAAGTAAGAAATGAGGAGCCAAGAGTTTCTAAGCTCTGACACGTTTCCTCTGATGTTTGGCAAGATAGTAAAAAATGTTGTTTCTCTTTTTCCTCCATTTCTTAAAGGAGATGAAGATCTTTTTCTTCTCCAAAGAGTGGTAGAAAGTTAAATTTAGTTCTGCAGTATAATACTCAGATCTCTGGATAGAAGGAACAATGGTGGTTCAAACGAGTAGGTTTGTATGCGGAAATAGACCACTGGATTTTGAAAGGAGGCGAAGCAAGCAGCACCCTGTTTTCTTTAGCTAAAGCTATGGTTGCCAGAGTCCTCTTGGACAAATACACAATTCACATAGACTACGCTTAAAAGTTGGCCAGGCTCTATGTTTGTGTGTCTAAATTTGGCAGCGGGATTATATTGCATTATGGAAAACAACTTTCAGCAGAAGTATTTTTATTTTAAATGAAATCTCCTGCAAACCTGAGGTAAATAATAAAACTCTCGGGGAGGCAACCTCCGAGCACCCTTTTCAGAGCCAACCTGTTAATTTTTCCCCTCTTTCCCAGTCATTTCTGATCTCAAAATAAGATTCCAGTGCCTGGAATCCCACTGCTTAATTATTTTAGGCGGGTGCCACAGATGGGCTGCAATTAGTGTAAGGAATGGAGCTTCTCTTCAAAAGCTGGTAGTACCAGAGCGATGTTCCCATGTACGGAGACCGAAAGATGTGGTTTGAGGCACAGTGCTGATGGTCAGAAACGGGACACAAAATGTCATCTCTCTGCTAAATGTGTCTGCTCCCTGAGCACTCTCAGGACTTTTTGGTTCACAGAAATGAACAGTGCTGTGTGCTTGTGGCTTGAACTTTTCCCATGCTGGAGACCCGAAAGGGTTGTCAAGGCCTGGCCCAGGCTGCCCAGGGCAGCGGTGGAGTCCCCATCCCTGCAGGGATTTCAAAGCCTTGTAGAGGCGGTGCTGAGGGACATGGTTTAGTGGTGACCTGGCAGCGGTGGGGTAACAGTTGGACTAGGTGGTCTGAAAGGTCTCTTCCAACCAAAACCACTCTGTGATGGAGAGCAGAAGCACAGAGCTTCTGGGTGATGTACCATGCAGTCAGGGCCTGAAAGTGCCCTAACTTCTGTACCACAACCAGCCTTGTGTTGATGAGTGTCCCATCATAAAGTTTTGGCAGTAAAGGCAGAGACTCTGCCAGTATGTCCTTCTGCCTGCAGTGAGAAGGAAGGGGTGAGTTTCTGGTTGTGCTGTGGTCGTGGTCAGCCACGACTATGGTGTGGTCAGCTAGCATGCTCGAGGGACACGTGAGTGAGTAGAAGTACTGGACAGTGACGCAGGCTTTCTTCAGCGGCCTTTGGTCCAGTTACTTCTCCCCTCTCCTCATCAGAGCCTACCTTCCTTGTGTAGGATTGACAACTTCCATGGAAACTACCTTGAGATCTGGAATGAAAAAGTGTGCAGAATGCAGACCTCTTTACAACGAGTGCTGCCGAACCGAAAGAGGGGACGCGGGTCTGCCTGCCTGCAGCCTTGGCTTCTGGAATTTAGAAAGTGGATGAGCAGCAGCCAGGTGGAATGTCACAGCCCTGAGCTGCTGCCTTCTCTCACATTTCTGAAGACAAACACACTGGCTGAGTAAACGTTCAAAGTGGTGATTTGATCCCTCAATCATTTCCTCCTGAATCTCGGTGCTGTCTGCCATCTGCCAAGTTGGACCAGAGCTGGGTGTCCATCCCCCGGAGGGGGCCTCGCGGTTTCAGCGTGGATCTGAAAAAGCTTAAAATGCTGCAGAGCTGCAGCTCCCGTGAGAGTGAGTCAGTCCTGTGTCAGAGCTTGGACACCCTCTGTCTCAGGCACTTCATGCTCAGAAGTTAATTTGGAGGGATCGTTTTTCTGTATAGATCTCAAAGTTTTAGGGGTGCTCAGTTGCAAGTGCTTGTCAGGAGCCCTGAAAAAAAGGCCCCTGCTTCCAACCAACACAGAGTTGCTGCTGCTGCCATGAACCTTAGAGGAAGATTGGCAGATGCATGTACCCGAACAGAGCCACCTCCTGCAGTTGTGATTGATGGTATCTCCAATTCAGATTGGCATATTTTCCCATTCCTTCAGGAACTTCATGGTTCATGTAATGATTTTGAGCTCATACCTGCTTTTTTTTTTTTTAATTCTGTGTGTTGGAGATACTTCTGCTGTCAGATTAAGAGATAAGTGCTTAATATTTTAAACAAAATTTTGAAAATATAATTTCCCTGTGGTCTCCTGAAAAGAAGCAGCAGCTAGCGATGACTCTTGTTCACCGTGAGGAATCAGAATACTGGAAAACTCTGAGCGGCAGGAGAGATGTACGGTTAAAAATTAGAGTTCTCTCCAAATTATGTCTGAGTTCCACGTATCAGTGAAGCTTTCCAGAGACAGGAAAGAGATTTTTGTCTGCCTCGGCCCTTCAGTTTGCTCCCTTGTCAGTCTTAGGAGCAGAGTGAGTCTTCCCTCAGTGGCAGGGCTCTCCAGGCTCCCTGCGAGGACAGAGGCAGCACGGTCTGGGAGGAGGGTGCTACCAGGCTGACATGCAGCTGCTCCGGGCTGTGCTCCCAATTCTGCCACTGAGCTGCTGTGTGAGCTTGGGTGAGTCATTTCCTTTTGTGTGCTGTGTCTCCCTCCTGCTCCTGTCTGTTTAGACTACAGATTTTTCCTACCAGGAGCTGCCGGGGCTGTGTATAAAGCCTATCAACGTGGAACAAATAATCACAAGTGTGATCCCACCAATAAAAAGACCCTTGCAAATAGGAATGAAGGATCAGAAAAAAGCGTATAAGATGGTTTTAGGTGTCTCATTTTAAAAGACATTTTAATCAAAACAATCATGGCAAGCTGCTTCAAATTTTTTTTTTTTTTTTTACTAGGAGATTATTTTTATAAAGACCTGATCTTCCAGGTTTCCCTCTTTACATCTACGTTTCCCAAATATATTAAACCGAAGAGAAAACTATAATTTACACCTGCTCTGTGGATGCCAGTGAGGTGCTTCTTTATGTCCCTGTTTCCATGCCTGATTTGGTTGCTGTTTCTTGTTTTCCCACTTCTCACTGGTCAGCGTTTTTTAGGGTGAGGGCTTTGACTCTATGTGCACATCCTCTGTGAGGAAGGGATCTGCCAGTGGTTGGTGCCTATGGATATAGTGAAATACAGTAATGGTAATTTGGTACTTGAGATCTGTGAAAACGCTGTTTGCACATGTGGCATTCTGTTTCTGTGGCTGCCTAGGCAGAAGATCCCAGCTCACTATTACTGTTGTCTAATGGAACGGCTCCTTTAGCTGTAGCGGGAGGCACTGCAGTAACGCGGGCTGAGGTTGAGGAGGTTGTGCTTGAATTAAATACCATCAAAAAAACCAAACCCCAAACAACCACCTCAGTGAGAACATTTATTGATCTATTGGGCTTTAACCAACTTAACCCTTAGTCTAACTACATACGGTCCAGGTGCTTATTTGCAACAGTGTTGATTTTGATGCTGAGTCAAAAGAACTGTTTTCACTGTTGAAAAGATCACAGGGTTTTGACAGTGATGAATGGCCTGATACATGGTATGAGTGGGCCAGTCTGTTCAGCACTAGAAAAACCACCTGGTCAAGCCCATTGATGTGGGATCTACAGAAAGGATGAGGTGAAGAGCAGGAGACTCTGCAGTCTCTTTTAATGAAAAGAGTGACCAAATTTCACCGTTACCTAAAGCTCTCTAGTGATGAGATTCATGGTCTGATGGGTATTTGTAGGACACAAGGTTTATGAGGAAACTGACACAGGTCCATGCTAGTTAGTATAAGCTTGACAATTTGTACCTGCTAAATATCTGCCTCTGGTGATTTTTTGGGCCCATGAATCCGTTTGGCTTTTCTCCCCTCACTGAACCCTGCTTTTTGGATTTCATGTTGTGGAAAAATCACCCAAATGCATGTTTATCTTGGAAAAATAATCTTCAGGCTTCAGTCTGGAAAAAAAAAAGAGAAATCTGTGTTGGTTTCCTGGGCAATTTCTCTGTTTTTGTAACTGGTTTCTATTAACGGTTTTGAGATGAATCCCAGGAATCTGAAGCTGAGTGCTTTCCAACAAGAGGGGGTGTTTAAATATAGTGCCATCCAGAGATGCCGGATGACAGGAACCACGGGGCTGTAGAGACGCCTTACGGCAAAAGATGCAGACAGAGCTCTCTGACCTGTTGCGAGGACAGCACTGCTGGAAGAACATACAAACGCACACGTATGAATCCATGCTGTAAGAGAGCAGTCTGCTTGGATGCTACAGTTCAGCTCCTCAGTTCTGCATCTCCAGGTCTTTGCTAGGCCAGCTGCAAAGCTCAGTGCGTTAAGCAGAAGATCGAAAACCTCTTTAAGATTCCATCTAACTAAATATCTTGCATACCTGGCCATTCACAGTCATTAATTTCTGCTCCAGTGCCTTTGGCACACAGAGAAGTGGAGCTTTCCAGCTGGAGGTCCAGGACAGGAAGAAGTTGAGGGATTGCCTGCAAAGGGCAGCCTCAGATAACACTGTTCCTGCACAACCCTCTCATTCTGCTTCAGGAGCACTTGGGCTAGGACAAAGGTTGGACTTGATGACCCTGGAGGTCCTTTCCAACCATAATGATTCTGTGGGCATAGCACAGCTTAGACCAGTGCACCCCACTATGGGGTGGTTTTGTGGACTTCACCTTTCTCTTTGCTGGAAATGGGTTATCCCAGGAGTATTATTGACTGTTTTCGTTGGTTTTTCATAGCTAGTGTAAAGGGTGTCGGAGATCTGCCATTCTCCCACACTGGGATGTGTATATGCCTCAGCTGCCGCTTTGGTGACCGCATCACAAGTGGTCGCAGTGGACTCCAGTGAAATAAAGCAGAAAAACATCTGTCCGGCCCCTCAACTTGTCATTCTGAATATGCTCTTCAGAGAAGGCAACTCAGGGGCTTTAGCATTTATGGCTAGGGAACAAACATTGTAATGCTGGGTCTGTGAGAGGTCCGTGGCTTGTTGCATCACTGGAATAATGACAGGCTTCACTTGACAGCCCTGTTATTGTGGTTGGGTTTCAGTTTTGTCCTTTTAGTTCACAGCTCTTGCTGCAAGTTGGATTATTTCAGGCTTGCTTCAGGGCTTCATTGCAGCTGAAAGATTTATTTTAATGGGAAAAGCTTTGCGACTAAATGAAGCCTCCCGGGAAACACGCACCCTCTGGTAATTCACATGGTTTTGTGTTACATTGCTCGTTTCCATCAGCAGGCAGCTCTGAAGGCTTCCCCCTACCCACACCAGACCTTTCTTAGAAAGAGGGAGCGAATATGAGCGTGTATTTATCCCTCTTGAGTGTCACAGGTTGATCACACTACTGGCATGGCGGGTTATTTGAGCAGTTCCTACGAGAAGGTAATGGTGTCAGTGTACATGAACCCTGAGCAGTGGTACCTCTGCTTTTCTTTTGCTGTTCCATGCAAAGCTCTATTTCTTGCTTATGTTTTTGGCTTTGCAGGATCCTCACCACTTTTGCCACCATACCTGTCAATTAGCACTCTTTATTCCCGTGCTGTAGCACTCCCTACTACTTTTCAGCTCCAGGAATTATGCTTGCTTCTGTTCATGGGTAGACATTTTCTCCTTTCCTTTGATCATGGCAGAGTACTATGGGTCCTGTATTTAAAGAAGATCTAAAGAAGTTGTTGGTAATTAGCACAGAGTGTTGACAGATCTTGTACATAAGTCCTTGTACTGTAATTTGTGTCTTCGTGTCAACAGAGCATGAATCCTGGCATTCCTGTCTAACACGTTGCATATATTTATAGCTGTGAAAATGGGGTGGAATTGGCCACTTTCCCTCCTGCTTCCCAGGGTTAATGGTTCTCAGAATTGCAATAAAAGGATGGAAGGTACCTCTTGGCATCAGACCTTCTTCTTGATCTGATAACTTGCTCCTTTTTTCTAGACTGGTGGTCTTCAATACAGATGTATTGGGAGATCTTTCAGTGCAACCTGTAGCCATGGAAAACAAAAAACGTTAAAATGGAAGAGGTCGGGAAGAGGAACCTTCCTGGCAGGCATGGCTTTGCCCATTGTTGTTTCCCATAAGCCAATTAATCTCGTGACTCCCGCGCTCTCTTTGGGCAGGGCTTTTTTCCACCCGAGTCACTAGCATCTCATGACTGAAATAGATGTGAAATACGAAATATCTATTTCCTATCGCCATATATTTTGTATCTGAAATAGGGATGATTCTGGAATTGCGGGAGCCTTTCCTGTCCCTGCTAGCCTGATCTGCGATGAGGTGCAGAGCTCCAGGAAGTGAAACCACTTGTGGTGGTGCTGGAAGGTTCTCTCCCTTGCACGGATGACGTTGCTTTCTTTGGACAGGATTTGTGGTCGGGGTAGACAGCTGAGTGTGCTGCAGCGGGCAGCTAAGGAGTGCTACTTGTTTTGAGAATCAATACCCAAAATATGCCTGGGAGTGAGGAAGGAGAGAGGCTCAGGAACACTGGCCAGCTCAGCCTCTGTGGAAAATCTAGTTAAAAATTCAGCTCCTGATTGGGCAACGTGTTGACACAGCTGCTCTTCCAGGATCTCTTTGGACCAGCAAAGACACGGCTGACTGGAGATGGTGCAGAACCGGATAGAGGAAAAGGCAAAGATCTGTGAAACAGTCTGTCCCTTTCCTCCTCACAGTGTGGACCCCAGAGAAGCTGTTGCTCTCGCCTTTCAGTGGGTGATTTTCTTTAGGAAGCTTCAGTAGGTTCAGCCTGAACTTGGCTTCTTTCAATCAGGAAATAGCCAATTAATGACAGCGGCAACCACAGCAATCTGCATCCATCCCAGAAGTCGTGCAAGAAACAGCCAGTAACCTCTGCAGTGCCAAAGCTAGGAGACAGAAAGGTGGAAAAGCAACCTGGAATTGCAGCCTGGAAGGTTCTGCTTGTGGTTAAGAGAAACCAAGGCAAGGAGAGGGTTGCTCTATTGCTGCCTGCGCAATGGGAACAGCCTCTTGCCTCCCAGCCAGACATTCTCCAGACTGTTCTGATGCAGCTGAACAAAATCTGTCAGATTGGAGCCTTTCCTCTGGCTCCCTGGCCTGACAGAGACAACAGGAGAGGCTCCTTCTCCCACTAGACCTGTTGCTCAGGAGCAGGCCAGCACCTCAGCTGCTGTAGATCTGCGTTGTCTTTGTTGCGATGCCTGAGAATCTGGCAGCAGGTTTGGAGTTAGGGACGTGGTGTAGTAGGAGCCTTTGCTGCAGGTCATGGAACTGGACTAATGCAAAGATCTGAGGCTTGCAAAGACAAGTCTCTGGTTTTGCGTTAGGGTTGCAGCTGGACTGGGCATGTGAATGTACAGGCTGTTGGTGTAGCTCTGCTGGTGAGTGTGGGAACTTGCGCTGGGAGTGACTGGATGTATCTAATTACCCACAAACTTCCCTGCTTAATATAAACGACAGAGTTGAACTTTGTGGGGAAATTTTGTGGGGTTCTAATCTGGAGATTATTTTAGAACTTTTCACTAGAAACAAACCAGCAGTTATCTGGGTCTGCTTTGGGCAGCGTGAAGACCTGCTGGAGTTAACAGTAGGCTTTTTTCATGGTCAAATTATTCAATAATAATAGCTCCAGTTTCTTGAAATTCCTTTGGAAGTGTCTAGTTCTGTCTGCTGCTGAAGGAAGGGTCCTGGACTAATTCTGATCTGATTTAGTCTGGATGTTTCCAAAGTTTCCCTTGGTATTTAGATGTTTATTTAGGTTTTTGTTATAACTCTCACCTCTTTCCTGAAATGCAGCTCCTTCTGGGGTAGAGGAGATTTCTCTTCTGGTATACTAGATGGTACAGAAAATGTCAGAAGGAAAAATTCAAGTGGGACAATTAAGTTTGTCTCCATGGAAGGCTGCTAGCTTGTACTTTTAAGCTCTCCTATGAGAGTCCCGCGTACATCTAGCTCTGTTCTGCAGACGGACATTTAAGAATGATACCTTTTAATTCTCTTTCCCCAACATCTTCTACTTGATGACTAAGTTGATTGTATTGTTCAATCCAGTAAACACTGTTAACCATAAACAATAATCTAACAACAGACCACGAGCAAACAGAAAGCTTTACCATAGTTTATTTTTTAATGCATATTAGCAGCATCCACATGTTTTCCTGACTTTATACTCATGTAATTTTCCTGCAAGTCTTGTATTAAGACTCCTGTCTAACTCAGTCACCTACATGGGTTAGGTTGTTAGGCCAGACGGAGCCATAAAGAAACATTTATGCTTTTCGTATCCATAACTGAAAGCACTTTATGGAACAGGACTCAGTGTCTTTTATCATCTTGTCCCACTTGAAAATAAAATACATTTCGGAAAAGGAATTTGGAAAATAAAATTTTGGGAAGGAATTGCTTTTTTTATTTCAGAACTTAGACTTGGATTGATGCAGAAGAGAGATGTCTTTACACTAACAGCAGAGGAGACTTACTCAAACCAGTTCAGGGCTTGTTCTAAGTGGTTCAGCCAGCAGCCCCATTAAGCCGTTCCCAGTACCGGTGAAGGTTGGTGCCCTCCACAGGTTAGGCTGGTAAAGTTTTAGCTGTGTAAATGGTGGTATGAGGGCATGACTTCATTCCATTCCTGCTGTTTGAAGGAGTCTGTCCCTTCTGAACATCCCACTGCGTCTGAAGTAATCCCCTAAACTGAAAAAAAGCCTGTCTCTGGTCTGCAGCTGCAGACTAAGGCGGTCTGGACTTTAGCTGGTCTGGGGGTGTGTACGCACGCAGGGCATACGTAGGTTTCCTTTTGTGAAGCAGTGTTTGGAATTTAAGAATTTACTGCTTCTTTCTCTGCCATTTGCCGCTGATTGTTTGCAGTAACTGTGTTAATACTCCTAATTGTGGGGCAGAGCGAAGTGGGTTATATAAACACAGTGAAATACATCAGTCCAGGCTTTAGGAACTGGTTAATGTAATTTAACAGTCTTTCCCTTGAGCAAACACTGCTGAAAATTCAGTCATCGCTTGACATCGCTGCTGTGTCTTGGCCCTCCTGCCAGGGCTGGTGTTACCGCAGGAGAGGAGCAGCAGTGGTGGGTCTGTCTCAGGTCTCCTGTGGTCACTGCAGTGTGTTGGCTGTTTCTCTTGGTGCCCATCAAGCAACTCCTGGCATGGTTCAGTTCTTGTATGGAAGGGCTGAAAGCAGAAGTTCTCAGTCTGACGCAGCTTTCCGTGCTCTGGCTTCTGTGACAGGGAAACCTGTTCCCCACGTTGCGGTGTTCTGGGGCTTTTAGTTGCGTTCTAGGCTCTTTTGCCTGCGCTGCCCTAAGCTCCTGCATATTCGGTCTTGGTCATTATTATACTTTTGCTAAGGTAGCTGCTATTAAGCCCTTGCTTACAAATCACAGGACAGAATAAATATTGTTTTCTAGGTTGTCTTCTGAGACTTGAGCTTGAACTAAAACCATATGAGGAGACAAAGATCAAAAAACCACTGAAGGCAAAAGAATAAATCCGGCCTCAAGCAGACAGCTGGGTGAGTGTCAAACAAAGGAAGGAACAGCTGGATCAAGTAAAGCACAAGGAAAATTAGTTCCATCCCTAGGGGGAGGGAGAAAAATTGTTTCGCGAGCCCAGAGCTCTGTGGAACCAACTTTACCCGATAAAACCTTTACATCAAAGTCAGGGGCAGACCAGAAGGTCCCAGAGGGAGGGGAAAGAGAAGAGTGGGTGTTAGTCGTGATTGTGCAGAAAGCGTTAGGGAAAGGAGGTGGAGTGTGAGTGCAGGGGGAGAGCGGACTGGGGAGGTGGGGAATTGGAAGTTGTAGGTGGAGTAATGCTGCAGAATATGAGCTGCTGTCCACAGCTTTCTGGATGTAAATTGATGAGGTCATAGTGTTTTCCAGTTGCAAAAAAAAAAGTTTACAAAAAAAGTCTTCAACTTGTTTTTCAAGAGAGAGGAAAACACGGAGAAGCTGAAGAGATGGAGCAACTAGCAAAACTCCTTCTGTGGCAGATTTTGCTTCAGCAAAGTAAGCTCCTGGCTGATCGGCACGATGTGGCTTGTTTTTATTTCAAGTGCAGAGGACGGGGCTGGAGGGTAGCTAGAAGATTTGGAACTGTTATGTTTGTAAGATTTTGTTCAGATTCCTAAGTTAGCTGTGTTTTCCTCTGTGAGGGGTGGGAATCATGGTTTTCTCATGCTTTTTGGAGAGGAAGGGGGAGAGAATGGTGAAGTGGTCGAGGTCGTTTAAGCGGTACTGCATTCAGCATGTTCGTGCAATCTGTGTTTCCCTAGCAGTTACCTAGATCAGCAAGTCAAAACCAGCAAGCTTGAATGTGAGCACAGTAACACTTGTATAGTTAGATTTACAAGGTTATTTTATACTTTTGAAGAAGCAGAAACAGCTGGTGCATATCTGTGTGAGTGTTCAGGGTGGAGGAAAAAAATCAAAGTGTGTGGTTTTTGTTTTTCCCCTGTCAGCATAAAGACAGAGACATAGGAATTCACTTTTGGTTAAGGTGCAAGAAAGGGATGGGGACAGGTCAGATGAGCTTACAAGAACAGAATGGCTTGTGCCTTTTCCTTAATCATAGAGTTTTCTGTTAGAGCTGAAAGCAGATTCAGGGTCCTGAGCCTGGCCCCAAGCTAAACAGAGAAACCCCAGAGAGCCTTGGATGGCAGGAGAAGATTTGAGGATTAATTGCAAAAACCCAGCAAATCCACACTTGCAATGCTTTGGACTCTTAAGGAAGGCACCTAAGAGCAAAGGAGAAATTACAGTATGGAGAGGCTTCAATCAGGGTGCTGACAGTAGGAAGTGAGGAGCACAAGGTTTTTGGGGAGTGGTGACCACCCTGCTCTTCACAGCCCTGATGAAAGGCTGTGGCTGAGCCACCTGAGCCTCTCGGAATTCCTCAGTACATGGGTGGAGTATGCTGAAGAGTTCTCAGTGTGGTCCCTAATTAATCTGGCTTCCATGTTACCACATCATCCCCAGTTTTGCAATGCCTCAAGGCAAAGTTTGGAAGTTGGCAGTGTGTGGGACCATCACAGGGACAGAAGGGTTAAAGTGGCTCGGAAAAACTCGTGTGTGAGGGTGGGTTAAGCCTGGAGGAGGAGGAAAGACCACATATTGTATCTCAGGAGAACCAACCAGTCGAGCTACTCCCCAGTGTGGTTTAGCCTGTTGGCAGAGCTTTGAGGAGCACCCAGGGCAGGAATAGCAGGCTGGTTGCTATAGAGCAGCAGGGGAGCTCCGTAGAGGCAATCTAAGGATGGATGGTCTCTGGCAGACTTTTTTCAGGTGTATTTTGGAGAGAGAACTGTCGGCATGCCCGGCAGCCCTGATGTTTGAGTCCTGCTGTCCACACACAGATCAGGTTATGAGTGAAGATGGGAAGGGGAGCAGGGAGGAAATCTGTGCCGTTCTGTATTTGCTGTGAGATGATCCTTTCTGGAGAGGAACCACACCCTCAAGTGTTAATGTCTTGCAGGGAGGAACAGCACTGTGTTTGGAATGGCTCTACTAACTATTCTGTGGGCCTGGAGCCAGCGTGAAGTACACAGAGCAGAGAAGTGTTTATAAGGCTGGGCTAATATGGGACTGAACTGTCTCTGAGAAAGTCAGGGCAAAGCTGTGAGGGATCCTGATCGTGCAGTGGCTGAGATGGTGATTGGTGTCTTGTACAGACAGAAAGATTCTCCCTTTCTGCCAAGGCAGCACATTCTTGTGTTTTGCATGTTCCTACCTGCAGGGAGGTGTTGGAATTGCTGGGACTAGATGGGTGGGTAAGGGCTGTCCAGTCCTGACATTGTTTTTGAAAGCAGAAGACTCTGCTGTTGAGAAGGTTGTTCCAGGAAGCCTTTAAAAATAAACAAACAGAGCCTTAGATAAAAGTCCGGTTCAAGGCCTGGCTTGACCACCAGTTGGCTTGTAGGAGAAACCTTGTTTTACTGAACAGCTTAGTCTTGCTGTCCTGGGCCAGTGGGGCAGGTAGTGAGCGCGAGAGGTCTCACACTTTGTCTCTCCTCCTTTGCCTCTTCAAGGTGGGCCCAGTTGTTGTTACTGGTCTGTGAGTATTAAAAAACTGGCTACCAGAAGAGAGCCGAGCTCATCTGTGTAGCTGTCACCTTGATGCCACTGCATCATAAGCCATCATGGTGTCTTAGATGCTGGGTCAGCTCCCTAAAGAGTCAGGATGGAGCCACTGCCATTCTCCAGAAGTATTTGGAAATAGCTTGGTAGCACAGGCTGCTGGTTTTGCAATAATTGTGTAATGGCTCTACAGAGACCATTAAATCCCTTGCATAGACAATGGGATTTATTGGAGAAATAAGGAATCTGACACTTAGAGATTTTGTGAAGAACATGTCCCTTCTTTAGGACTAGGCCAATCCCTCTGTGCCCCTAATGTAAAGGTGATGTCACTTCCTTTTTCAAAAGAAGAAAGAAGCTGAGACAGGTCAGGAGGTACTAAGAAGGTATGTAAAGGAATGATGGCTTTCATCCTCCAGTGTGAGGCAGGAACTCAGTGGTTTCATTACACATGCCTCTAACATGTGAAGCAGACCCTCTGCCAGCAGCTGCCTCCAGGAGGAGAGAAGTGGTGGTGGTGTTCAGGCAAGACTTGAAGGACAGTTTTCTGTTTGAACTGCTCCAAGGACACTGCCTAGAGAGCTCTTGGTGTGTAATGTGTTTCTCAGAGCCCGAGGCTTTAACTTCTAGTTTGTCTGCAGTTTTTGTGGCTTGATTCTTTACTTGAAAAGTGGATGGGATTCAAGCAGTAAGAGCTGGCTCTGCCTTTTACAGGGGATTAGGAAACGCTTTTGCAGGCTGCTTTCCTCTTCCTATGTTGTTAAGACCAGCAGAATACCTCTGGGAACCTGCTGAGAGGCATGTGCTGCACAGAACATCTCAGGGCACACCATATAGATGCCTTTTTGTTGGTGTTTTTTTTCGTGGGTACATCACACAGAGAGGAAAAAGTGATTATCCATCACATGGAATTTGAAATTCTAAAATGAAAGCTACAGTGATTTCCGTGTTGACAATTATTAAGGTATTTGGTGGCTTTCAGGCTCCAGATCCTGGAGTCCTGTGATTACAAAAGTCTGAGCTGTCATTGGGTACATAAATACTTCTTGATTTTACAGGTCCAAGTTGGGAAGTGTGACTCACCAAAATAACTGCCTCCAGTTTGCCCCGGTCCCTTAGTTCATAAGCTGTCAGCTTTGCTGGATTATGGCTATATCCCTGCCTTTGTTCAGTAGCTACCATGTTATTCAAACAATAACTTTAAAAAGCATGGCTGGGGACACCTCTTGTTTGCTCTACTTATCTCACGTAGCACAGGGAAGAGACTGAAAAGAGAAAAAGGCTTATTCCTTCATTAACTACTGGTCTATGTTCAGGTTATTGAAGGTCAGTTGTTTTAAATTCCATTTTCTCCAGACATTCAAGAGATCAGAGACATTCCAGATTCCTTAGATTTCTATGTGATCTCATTTACAGCCATGGGAAATCAGTTTAAGTCTTATCCATGGCCTGATGTGTGTGTGCAGATTTCCAACATCGCTGAGGAACCAGAACATTCAGTTCTTCCTTCTTTTGTCTTGTGGAGTTCCTATGCCTCTTGTAAAGACTTCTCCTTTCTTTCCCTTCTATAACTTCACTTACTGGCTGATGTGCCACTCTTGTTTGGATAGTCCCAGACAAAATGGTAGGTGAGAATATGAATGATACCCTAGGGCAGGCTCCAGACCGGAGCTTCTGTCCAGAAGCTGTGTGTGCAGGTGAGGGTGCACCGACAGCAGTGAAAACCCCTTTCCCTTCCATGTCTCATCCCTGTGCCGAGCTCCAACACGATACTTAACTCTGCTTTCACCTTGGGTGGGTTTAGTTCCAGCGCATAATGTCCCTGTAACCCTGGGCGGTTCAGCTTTGCATGGCAACACTCAGCAAGTCAGAACAGCAGTGTGGTAAAATGCAGGTGGGGCATCCACAGACTCTTCTCTTTTCCCAACAGAAGCAACATCTGGTCCCTGAGGGGCAAACCTAGAAAGACCCTGGAGTATAATTGTCAGGTGAGCCAAGAGGGCTCCTGCCCAGCTTCTTAGGGAGCTGCTAGCAGAAGCTTTCAGAGTGGAGGGAAAAAGGAACCGTCAATACCCACAAGACAACAGCTTTTCTTATCTTAAAGATGTGACATTACAGGCAACTTCACCGCTTCCTTGTGTTACAGAGAGTTGTGTTTGGAAGTGTGCTGGAGAAACGTGCGTAGCTGATGGGGCTCCAGCAAAAAGAGGCCCCTGTGGGTGGGATGGGGAGGCAGGACCTGGGTGGTCCGTACCATGCCAGGAGGGCCAGCTAAATAAAAACTGCACAAGTAGGGGTTAGTGCTATTGTTAGCTTAGGGCTGCGACAGAACGCTGAGCAGAGCGCCCTGGAAGGCTTAGGTGGATGCTTTGGTTGGTTTGTGGTGCTGCGTTTGGGCTCAGTGTTTTTTACATTAACTTGCAAGAGGAAAGGAGAAAAGTGAATGCATTCCTCTTGCTGAGCCAGGAGAGGATGTTTCTGTAGCACCGAATCAACTTGCTGTTAAGGATCAGAAACGCGAGACTCTGGAAGCAGCAGCCGTGCAGCCAGCCAGCTCGGACACCCCTCCCTAGCACGCAAGTGGCGGTTCCGGTGGTGATCCTGGGCTGTCCCCTTGTCACAGGACAGACAACACCAATTCAGGCACACTGGCATCGCTTTGTCACCCTGATAAAAGTGGGATTGTGCTGGGAGCTGGTTGTGCTGTCGCGACTGAGGCTGCTTTCTCCTGAGAAGGCTGTTTTGGTGCTGTAAAGGAGCTTTGTGTCATTCCTTTGTTGTGCTGAGCTAAATCTAAGCCCGGGCTTCCAGAGGCAGAGGCTGGCAGCTGCTTGTGTTTTACCATCAGGCGTTTTGCAGCCTATTGGGAGAGACCATCAAATGATGGAATTGTAACGCCTTGTGTGTAACGTGCATCCAGAGGAGTACAGACTTTGTCCGAGATTTATTTATTTATTTTATTATTTGTGGTGCTGAGATTATAAATGTAGAGAAAATAAGTTAAATTTGGAGCGTCTCAGAACTGGCAGTTCGGCAGCCGGTGCTGCTCATTGGTGTTCTCTGGTGTCACTGCCCAGTGTTTTGTGATAGGAAAAGGAAACAAGAGTTTATTCTCAGCCCATGCACTGGGGGTGTGGTTAAAATAGCCCCGGTCTGGAGTTAATTTATTATCTTCTGAAATGCATAAATTCCAGGGCTGAAAAAAATCACAGCTTCTGTCTGGAGGACATTGTGCCTATGACATTAGCAGGACAAAACATCTAATGATCTTGCTGGAACCCGCTTGGGCTTGACTGGTTAGAGAGATGAATGTTGTCATTGTGTTGGGAATCTGAACTGGGCTCTCAAAGCAAGATGCCAGGAGACCTCCCAGACCCCTCCTACACAAAAAGCAGAAGGGACCAGACCAGAGAAATGAAGAAACAAAAGCTTTAGTTCATTTCTTGCAAAGTTCTTCCTGCATAGATCTGAGTCACGTGAGTTGCAGAGTTGCAGTTGCATCCGGATCATTACAGTGTTGACTGTGCAAACCAGGAACATGAGCAGGAGAGGCTCTGGGGGGTACATTCCCAAAGCCAGGATGCGTTTGCCCAGCAGAGAGCTGACGACAGTTTGTGTCATAAGTGTGAAGCTCAGCAGCTGAGTCCTATCACTCCTTATTTGACAGAGAGACAGCATACTGCGGGGTCACAGAAA
The DNA here is from genome assembly GCA_013400335.1 of Eurystomus gularis. Taxonomy (NCBI): domain Eukaryota; kingdom Metazoa; phylum Chordata; class Aves; order Coraciiformes; family Coraciidae; genus Eurystomus; species Eurystomus gularis. Next base: position 58,230 of record VZZY01018432.1, read on the forward strand.
GCCCTCGATGCATTAATCCCACCATCAGTTTTTGAGGAGTTTGTTTTGGAGTCTTGGAGATGAAAGTTATCTTTTGGCCTTCAGTCTAGTGCATCAGCAGTGGGGATCCACTTCCCTCTGCCTGGGCAGCAAACACCACCAGAGAGGTGGTTGATGCCCCATCCCTGGAAACATTCCAGGTGAGATTGGATGGGGCTCTGAGCAACCTGCTCTAGCGGAAGATGAGTGGGATGTAAAAATCTCTGTGGCTGTAGAGGGTATGAAATAAAGACATGGGCTGTACGAAATTCAGTTGCAGGCTAAGCATCCCCCGCAGTGCTCTGAAGCTTAAGCTGGTTGTGTCAGGCATTGTCTTCTGCTGCAAGTGTGCAGTGTCTACTGCAGCGTGGCCCAAGCAGGGTCAGAGCCTCTGGGCTTAACCACAATACACGTGTTAAATAACTATATTAATAGAGAAGAGATGAATAGATGGAATAACAGAGGAGACGGCTGCTGACTATGGACATATTTGTCGTTTTTTCTTCCTTTTGTTGTTAGTAACATTCTTTTCTTTTTCTGCTTTGACAGGTTCTGTTCATTTATATACAGGTGAGTGACGTCTTTGTAATCTGCCTGAGAAAGACGAAATGAGAGAAAGAAAAGAGAAATGGGAGGGACCCTAATTCTGTGACGTGCAATGGGGTTTTCCTTGTTAACTTCTGTAGACATGACCAGTTTATTCCATGAACTAGTATCTCTAAAGTTTTATTAAACTGGGAGTTAGGACTAGGAGGGGTAGGTAGGACAGGTCAAATCTATAACCCTGCTAATAGACATTGCTTTCACCAAATGAAATTGGTATTTTTAAGTGGCCTTCTGTCATATTTCTCCATGAGAGAGCTCTATGTTGGTCTTGAAAGTTACTTTTTTGGGGGTGGAAGGTGTGCAGAGGTTCTAGAACAGGTCAGAGTCCTACTGTAGCATCTTCTTCATGTGCCATTAATCTGCTGACTCTGATTTTTGTTCTTTGCTCCTGTCTCTCAGTCCCAGCTGATGCCTCAAACCCAGACAGTGTTGTAGTGTCAGTGTTAAACATCAGTGCCACGTTGGGGTCCCAGGCTGTGCTGCCCTGCAAGAGTTACCGCATGGTGTGGACCCAGGATCGGCTGAACGACCGCCAGCGTGTAGTCCACTGGGACGTGCACAGCACCTACTATGGAGACAACAAGATGGAGAGGCTGTGTGACATGTACTCGGCTGGAAATCAGCGTGTATACAGCTCCTACAACAAGGGGAGGATATTCATGCACCGGAATGCGTTTAGAGATGGCAACTTCTCCTTGGTGATCAAAGGTACTAAACAGCATCTTCTCTCCCTTTGCTATCTGCAGAGTGGAGGATTCATGGCTAAATCAACTTTGTGTATTGCAGTGAAAATGGCTGTTTTACAGAGCATTTTCGGTAAACAAGTATCAGTTCAATGAGGTTCTCTGAAGCACTGGCAGTAGCTTTATTTCCCTTTGAAACAGTCCCATTTTCAGAGAGAATTGCTAACAACTCATTGCCTGAAAGTCACTTGGGCATCTTGTGGACCTCGGTTCCTGTCATTCCTCCTATGCCTGCTCTCAGCTAAACTTTAATCAGCTTTCTCTTTCCATGTGCTAATACAAACACGTTCCACACACGGGCAAATAAACTGAACAAATTATGATATTGGGTGAGATGAGTCTTCTCTGTTTAGCCTGCCCTGGTGATAAGGATGGGCTAGAGCTAAGGTATATAAAGGCCCTTTTGCATCTGTACAAGCACTTGGGAAACAACAGTATAAATGACAAAGGTAATCATTTGTCTCAGTATAAAACATTCCAACTTCCTCTCTCTTCCTTGTACTAGATGTTGCTGAGAGCGATGAAGGCATATATTCTTGTAGTCTTCACCATCACTACTGTCACTTATACGAAACTGTGAAAGTCCAACTGAGCATCACCAAGAAAGGTAGGTGTGGCAGACAGCTTGGTGCTCCTTTCTGCAAGGGACCTGGTCTGGCAGCCAGAGTCCAGTGGCCACCAGGACTCTTGAATTCACACTGGGGCTTGTGTCTGATTCACTGTGGGCCTTGCATGCTGTTCTGCTAGAGTGAGAGTGGTGTGGGTGCAGGGTTTTGCCTGTGCCTTCTCGGTTGCAGGATCAGAGCACAGATGCCACAAGAGGCTTAGAAAGCATCGGGAGATGGTGGTGCTCGCTGTGATATTTGCTATCAGATTGCCTGAGTTTCAGAAAATTCATTAAATGTGTGTATTTATGAACCTTTCTCCTTTCTTGGGGTGTGCCAAACATTGTGTGGAGCCTGCTAAGTTAAATGTTTAATCTAGGCAGTCCAATTAGCTCCAGCAGTAGAACATCTCTCGTAACAATCCATCATCGGTCAGCTTAGCCACAAAGATCTGCCTTGTACATTGGTTGGTGAGCTTACCCTGAGCAGTCTGTAGTTAAAAACCCTCCTCGTGTTACCACACCTTAACTCCAGCTCTAAAAACAAGCTTCTAAGGGCTGTTGGCAACTGCAGTGTGTGCCACCCGTGCCACCCGTGCATCGCTACCGTGTCATTTAAACTGACCTTTGTGTAATGCACAAGTGAAGCTGCTGGATGGGGCTGATTGTGCTGGGAAGCTCTGGAAGGGCTGGTGGGATAGTGGAGATGTGCATCTCTTCTGTTGCTGTTCTCACAGCTTCTATGTGGTAAAAACACCCGGGCAGGCTTGTGAGCCCCAATCTGCTCATCTATGTTTTGGTTCTTCTGTTATTCCTTTTCCAGAACAAAATATAAACCAGTGCTTCTTGAACTCCTCCAGTAATTAGGGCATTTGTGGGTAGAAAAGCATTTCCTGCTGGGAGAGTTGGGATACAGCCTATTGGAGATGGAATCTGTTATTCTCGTTCCATTCTTAGTCTGCAGAGAGAATATACTTCCTGCTTTCTGAAGCAAGAGATTAACTCTCAGCTATAAGGAAAATACAGTGGTCTTGCTTCATGCACTGGCCTTGGATGTAGAAGACGAAGGTGCATTTCTTTTAGTAACTGCTGAAGTAAGTGTGAACAAGGCACGCTGCCCCTGTGGCACTTCAGGGTCTTCGGAGGGGATGTGCTCTAGGATTGCAGGGTCTTGGGCAGGCCTGGGTGTCCTTAAGAGTAGGACAAGTGTGTAAAAGATGCTCATACCAAGGCTGCACAACTTGTCTCCACAGCTGAGGATGAAAACGAGTACTGGGATGGGGAAAAGCCTGTGATTGTTGCCCTTGAAGGCAGCACAGTGACGCTCCCCTGCGTGAACCGTAACCACATCTGGACCGAACGGCACAGTGAAGAGGAGCAACAAGTGGTCCACTGGGACAGGCAGCCCCCGGGAGTCCCTCATGACCGGGCTGACCGCCTCATTGACCTGTACGCCTCTGGTGAGCGCCGATCTTACGGACCTCTCTTCATTCGTCAGAAGATGAACATCACTGACACAGCCTTTGCCCTGGGTGACTTTTCCCTGCGGATTTCACAGCTGGAAAGTGCAGATGAAGGCACTTATTCCTGCCACCTGCACCACCACTACTGTGGCCTGCATGAGCGCAGGATCTACCAAGTCTTCGTGACGGAGCCAGTGAGAGAGAAGAAGGTGGTGAACCTCACAACTCACAACATTGCCCCAGCCATAGGTAAGTGGCCTCTGGTTCTCCTGACTGAGGAAGAGATAAATAAATACAGTTGTACCTTTGAGCTCTAAAGAGCTCGGTAAGCCACAGGACAGGAGTATAACACAGTGCTCCCAATCATCGCCTCAGGAGGCCTTTGCTCCAAATGCCAAAATGTCCTTGCCTTTCCTGCCCCTCCACAGCGGGCACTAGTGTGTGGTGTGGTTGTTTTGGAGCGATTTCCATGACATGGGTAAACCTGGAGCCACACGTGTGACCATAGTGAGGAGCCCATAAAGCCACCTCAACTGCACTGCACCAAAAGTGGAGTCCCACCCATCAGGGCTCATTACCCTGCCTGCGCTGCTGTGGTGACATCATGTCCAGCATCTGTTTCTTTGCTCCAGGGCAGTTCTGCAGCCTGTTCTGCTCTGCAGTGCCCACATGTCCCTAAGGCAAACAAGCTGGTTTTCTAACAGGCTCCCTTTCCTGGTTGCTGTTATGGAACAGGAGAAGGTGTGAGGCCGGGGTCAATTCTGCTCTGCTTTTGCTGTTGTGACATGCCACTGTTCTTACTGGTGTAGGTCGTGAGTGTTCCTTTCCCCTTTGCACAGGGGTTTAGGCTGTGCAAGGTGCCAGACTGTACAGAATAAAGCACCAGGAATTTTCCTCCACCCTTCAGCTTTTTTTTTTTTTTTCTCAAGCCAATTTTTGCATTTTCCACTGCAGTGAGCTATCACCTGACAGCCTGTCCAAACTCAAAACCTTCATACCTAGTTCAGGCAGAAAAATAAAAATCCCAAGTTTAATACATTTCTTTAAGTCTTTTGAGTGTAGTTCCTTATTAACATTTTGAAATATTCGTTGTGGTTTAATATTTATTGGCCGCTTCATATGGAATTTTAACGTGCTTTGTGCGTTTTTAAATAGGTCTATTCTTCTCTAGCAATTGGCTTTTTCAAGTCACAAAAACCTAAACCTCCCTCCTGGGACTGAGGTTGGTGTCCAGACAAGCCAGGCGGTACTGAAGAGAGGTGGCTGTGGGAGCTGGGCTGACCTGGGGACCAGGACGTACAAGTATCAGTGTCCCTGCCTGTGCCCCTTTTGCTGCACTTGAGCCCTGTCTAGATCACACTGTGCAGATGGGAAGTAGATCTTGGTTTTAGTTGCCCACCCAGAAATTGATGCTTCTCCTTCTTGGATGTTGTTCCTGAATGTTGCTGAGTAGTTACCTACCTGCTCAGAAGTTAGAACTTATGAGTAATTTAACCTGTCAGGGCTGTCTTAGTTTGGCAGTAGTGCCCTCACTGCAGAGGGATTCACCTTCCTGAGAAAAGCCATTTCCACTGTCCGAAAGAACAGCTTTAGAAAAACTTGGTCCCCTATGGGCAGTGAACACTCAGCTGGTCTGAGAGCACCACACACAAAAATGTGCTGAGTCGGTGGGAATGTGAAAGAAGCTGAGACATCCGGAGCATCTTTTTCCAAGCCACTGCTGATGAGGAGCCTGCTGGGACGTGCCCTGGTTGTGTGCAGCTGGAAGGGCTGGGACATTGCCCCATTCCATAAAAAAAGTATAGAGCTCTTCTGGGCATACAGCGTAAAGCCAAAATGAAACATCAGGAGATAACAAAAGCAAAACAATGAGCTTTTTGAGCAAGCAGCTATAGTTTCTGGCATAGCTCCAAGGCCCAGAGCCATTTCCAGATGGGAAACTTCGTCCTGTTTTGAATATAAGCACAAGCTCCGTTCTGCTCTCGGTCTCAGCAGTATAGATGTGCTGTATGTCTGTAATTCTGTGCGTTTTTACTCTGCGTTTGCTTTGGAGCGAGTGACTGTGGAATGGCATCTGCTGCGTCTCGTGCTTTTTGCTGAACTATTCTCAGTCCTTTGCCAGCCTTGAAAAGAAAATGGGCCACGTAGCCAGCATTTGTGGAGAGCTCTCTTGGTGGAGAGCTCTTCATTTTTCCCAACAGAGGGATTTGACCCTTGACGCTTTGGTAATGTGAAGGTACCTCTGTTCTAACACTTTTTTTTCCCAACCATCAGAACGTATTTTCCAGTAGTCAGACCAGGTCACGTGAGAGAATTGGAGGCAGACGGACATGCTGTGAGGAGAGGTTCTGAAAGATCAGGTCTTGGTTACTTGACAGAATAAACCTTCATCACCTCGGCTTAAATTCTAGTATAACACTAGGATGAGGAGGAGAGTCCGAATTACCTTGGTGAGACTATTGTGGGCACTGACATTCATTGACTGAGTCAGCTGTTACTCTGTGCCTCAGTTTCCCCAGTGTAAAATGATATATGGTCTGCTGCCTTCCTCGTGATGTATTTTGAAGTCCACCAGCGATGCTTTGTCGAAACACTTGTATGACAAGAGTTTTTAGTGTTACTTGACTGAGCAACCCAAGGAGGCCTGGAGTTACTGACTCTCTGTTTCCGCTGTTTGTTATTAGAGTGACCTCTCCAATGTTGATTAAAGTTTAACTCAGCTCCTCCCCTGTCTTGCAGTATTGTGGGAAAGCAAAGAGCCAGGAGCAGAATGCATTTATATTTGCTGACTCCTGGCTCCACAGCTGCTCCAGTGGCCACCATCTCATTATAGCAGCTGCTGAAGAAGCCCTTCATGATCCAGAGATTTGTGAAAGTAGAACTGTCACGTAGACTGTTCGCAGCTTTGCATGTGGGTTTTTTGGTTTGGGATTTTTTAGCTTAGTAGTGGTGAGAAACACATGCTAGTTTTCAGCACTGTAGCCAGCAAGCACACGGCATCTGGCAGTGCCAGTGAAAAGTGGAGTGTTGCTGGAGTGCAGGGCTGGGCTACCAGAACACAGCGTCTGCTGAAAGCTCTCTATTTTTCTGGGACTGCTGTTGGCATTAGCAAACAACCATCCCTAGTTTCAAAGTGTTTATTTCAATCCACTGTCATCTTACTTGATGTTATTGTTGGTGGGTTGGTATTTTTTTAAATGCTGGAAACAAACTACCTGACAAACTGGAACCAGTCGCTATGCCAGCAGTTCCAAAAATGTCAAACATCTCTTAAATGGTACTGTGGCTTTGGGGTGTATTTCCTCCCAATTTCACCTTATTACCTCTAATTTACAGGGTTGAACTCCCAAGAGAATGGGAGGGCAGAACTCTGCCCTGGTTCTTGCCTGGTGCTCTGCAAAAGTTCCCTGTCAGGGAGAAGGTGGCACTTTCAGCTCTGTTTTGAAGAGAAAAGCCTCTCCCGGCACAGGGTTTGCAGTCCGTGCCTGGGCTGGATTTGTCCACTTCTCTGGCTAGTGCAAGTAGAGGAGTCGCTTCCTCTTTATATGTGTAAAACATTGACCTATTTATTTGAGATCTAGAAAAAATGTTCCACGTAAAAGTTTTGAGTTACCTTTCCCTGCGCTGTGGAACTGAAATGCTGCTGCACCCACAAATGGAATGGAACCTTGGCTTTCCTTTGGGGGTTTTTATTTTATTTACTTTATTGATTTTTATTTTATTTAAAAGGAAACTCATTCTTTGGCATTGAAAATTCTTCCCGCTCTGTAAATTATAACCCTTGGCAGGGAGGGGCTGCTTCATACTTTAGCTGTCTGGAGCCGAAGCAATGTGGTATGTGTGTTGTGAGGGACCCAGAGGAGGGTTTTCCTGCAGAAAGGCTTGGGGCTGCCTAGTGTGGCTTCTTTCTGGGCTCCCCCCCTGCGATAAACAAGAACACCCCGATAGCAGGAAGGGATGTGCAGCTGTGACTGTTAATACTTCCTGTAGCAATAGGACGAGGGGCTGTGACTTTAAACTAGAGAAGGGCAGATTTAGATTAGACACTAGGAAGAAGTTCTTTGCTGTGAGGGTGGTGGGACACTGGCACCGGTTGCCTGAAAAGGTGGTGGAGGCCTCAACCCTGGAGACGTTCAAGGCCAGGCTTGATGGGGCTCTGAGCAACCTGACCTAGGTAGAGATGTCCCTGCTGACTGCAGGGAGGCTGGACTAGATGACCTTGGAAGGTCCCTTTCAACCCGATGTATTCTATGATTCTATGCTCCTGGGAAGTACAATGGTCTTGTGAAGAGCACGGGCATGTTCCATCTGACAGAGGTGCAGTGTGTGCTAAGTTAGGCAGCCATTTGCCCCTTACTTCATGTGGCTCAGAAGAGTTCCTCCTCCTGACTCATGCCACTGAACATGCCTTTTGTGTCCTCATGTGGGCCCACATGTGAACATGCTTTGCTTTGGGTGCCAGTTACAAGTATCGGGCTGTTTTCCTTTTCCTCTGCCATCAGATCCAAATGTTGTCAGGGGCCACAATGTGATAAACGTCATCATCCCCGAGAGCCGGATGCACTTCTTCCAGCAGCTGGGCTACATCCTGGCGACTCTGCTGCTCTTCATTGTCCTCCTCATCATTGTCGTCCTCGTCACCCGCAAGCACCGGCAGAGAGGTGAGTGTGAGAGAAGACCAGCCCCGCCGTGCTTGGAGGGGCATCCCCTGGCAGCAGAGCTGACTCTGCACGTAACCACTGCAAAGCACAACGCTGAAAGCAGCCATCCTCTTCTGGAAAGCCAGCGGCCTGCGCACTGGGGAGTCTTCGCTGGTGCTGGTGTCAAGAGAGATTCGTTAGCGTGGTGTAAAAATTTCCAGGCCTTGATTTGAGGAGTTGCTCTGTTGTAAGGGGGGAGGAAATTAGAACTGCTGGATAGTTGCTCTTTACAAGTGGGTTGTCTCTAGAGCAGAAGGCCCACACGCATCTCTCAGGAGCTAAGGTGGGGATTAGCACCAACACAAAACGGGGCTGTCTCCATGACATAAGTGGAGTTGCTTTCCAGTCACAGAGAGGACAAACTCCTGTCCCTGGCCTCTGAATGGACAAAGAGGAATGAGTGGAAAAGAGGAGCCTGAAATCATCACTCCTTGCAGGGTGGGGTGAGACAGAAGTGTGCTTAGATACCTGGCATGTGGGAGGCTGATGGTGGATGCAGGTCTAAGCAGTGAGCTGGCGATGAGCAAGTGCAGCTCCAGCCCACAAGAGATGACAGATGTGGTTAATATTTTTCTAATAAATGGGAGGTGGAGAGAAATGAAGTATGGTGATGGCTGTGGTTTCTCATGGCTGGTCATCCATAGATCTGGGAAGACCACTGGAAAGCTGCTGAGTAGAGGAAAGGGAAGCTCCCTGTGGCAGTGGAATGTGTGAATTCTTGTGTACTGGAGAAATTGTGAAAGTGACCGTTGTAAGCATCACAAGGAGCACTGAATAAGTACTTGGTGGTGTTGTTATCAGTTATCTGGGAGGGCTTGGTTGGACTGGACAGGTCCACTCATTCTGTTTCTTCTCCCTGTTTAGGTTATGAATACAACGTGAAGAAATACGGAGAGTGAGTATAATTACAGGGTCTATTATTTAGGATTAGAATGTATTAAAATGAACTCACAGGACCCAACTCTGAGCTGTCATTAAGAGCCTAAACAAGCCAAGGATCTGGTTAGTATGAGTACAGCCATGTAAAGCAGAGGCTGTTTGATATTTGTTGTTTTCCACCAATTCCTTTGCAGCTTTGCATTCTAGTTGTTATTAGTGTAATGTTCCCAGGAATACACACTTGCATAATGATTGTATATGAGGGAGCTGCTTCCACGCTGTCCGAGTACAGAAGGAGAGGGGTTTGTAGGGCTGGTTTGGTGATTGCGTTTCCTCTTGTTGTGCTTTGGGAACTGATTCACAGATCGTGTTTCTGTGAGATGTCATTAGGAGTGGTGAAGCAGTAATGCACAGGCCTACTGTAAAACCTCTTATGAGATGGACCAAGATCCCGTAGCTGGGTTACTTTATGTTTTATCATTAAAGTGGGAGAGACGGGGAAGTTCCAGTACAGATTGGCTCCCCGTTATTCTGAGCTCTGGGCAGACAAAAAGAGCCAGCTGGCCAGAGGTCTCAAGATGTTAATAGAAGAGACGGTGAAAGAAAGAGAGAGGAGAACGGGATTGATTCCTTCTGGCATCTGTTTGGTACCTTAGGAGCAAAGACAGGAAAAGGACCCATGTACAACGGCGGCCAATGCTGTTGTCTACCTGGCGTGCTTTCTTCAGGGAAGCTTTGTAGAAGCTAGAAAGGATTCTGTAAGGATTGCTGTGAAAATCACCAGTACGCAATGAATTTTTTTTGTTCAAGTTTTCTCCAGTTATGTAGCAAATAAACAGTGTAAATTAAATTCTCCAAGTGGTACTAGAAAAGCTGTTGTGAAAGTGTGAAAGGAGCTAGTTATTAAAGGATGTGACAATGCCATTTTCCCCGGTTATTTCTTTTTCAGGAAGGATGTAAATCTTAAAGAATTTCCAGTCGACACAACAGATCTGACTCAATACAAAAGTGAAGACATCAGGCTGGGTATGTGTCAACTAGCAACTCTTTTCAAATAGGTCAAAACCCATTAGAACTGAGGATTTTCTAATGGTGTTTAGATGCCCCCTTTGATGTGGTTGAGCCTCCTGATTTTCAGTGGCATCTTTGAGAATCTCAGTCCACAAGTCAGTGCGAGCAGGGGGACTGCAGCTGGAGAGGGCAGTCCTGACTTTTGAGGCTGACTGATGAGGTTGGTCAATAACATGCATCGAGACAGCACCTAGGGAAGAGGTTTCCTCAAATTTAAGAGAGTTGAGTTTATTATGTGAATATTGATCAGGGGTGTCTTGCCTTGGACATGGAGGGGACTGTCTGTAAAGCAAAACTGATCCTCTTTTCTGCACTACCCTGAGATTCCTGAAGATTTGCTGTGCTGCCCAATTTCATACCTGCTGTAATTTGCCATATGTCAGTGAACGTGCTGATAAACCAGGACACAATTGAGTCTGCCCCTTTTTTTCCTCCATGCACTCCCAGTAAAGGTGCAACCTTTAAAAGAACAAGCTGACAAGCTTCAGGTCCCAAGCTACAGGATTGCTGTGTAAGGGCCCCTGTAAACGAGAGGTGGATACAAAATCTGGAGTGAAGAACAATGGAATTGCAGAGGATGAGTTGCAAACCAGCAAGTAGATTATTCTCTGTGTGTCTCAGGAGAGCTCCTCTGTGAGCAAATTCTTTGAATAACTGCATCAGTCACCCTCAGGTGAGCTTCGCATAGATAATCCAGAGCTTTTTGTTACATGCTGGAAGAATTGGCGGTGCTTATGAGGAGCAAGAAACTGAAGTATGAGTAATTAATTAGTGCCAGAGGCTGAGAGTAAGTTGTAGCACCTTACCTTTTCCTGCTGAGTGGCTGAGTAACTCCATGAGTTACTCCTAGAGATGTGGAGATGCCAGGCCTAGAGTGCTTCAAGGAAGAACCAGTCACAGTCTGCCTTGCCTCTAAAGCTTTGTTTTCTTTTAATGACTGTCTGAATTATACTCTCCCCTTACACAGATTACAAAAACAACATCCTGAAGGAGAAGGCTGAGCAAGCCAGAAGCTTCCCAGCAAAAAACATTGATTTAGACAAAGGTAATAATGACTTGCTTCACCCTAATTGGTGGCTGTAGGAACCTTGTGATGGGTTAAAGGAGGGAGGAGGGAAGAACACGGTTTAGCAGTGAGCTGACCAAGCCGCAGCTGAATGAGGAATGATAAACATCATGACAAATGACAGCAGGAATGAGAAGCTGGTTCCCTTCCTATCCTTTCATCATGGAGCCACAAGATCCAAGTAGTGATTTGGCTCTTGGCGTGGCACTAATAGAACTTTTCTTTATTGGAAAAAGAATGCCTTGCAGGGCTGGAATAGTGCATTCTGTACTGTAACCTCAGAGGGAGATGGATCTCAAAAATGTCCTGGCATGGTGTTTGAGAAGAAAACACTGTGCAGACGAGAGTGGTTTGAGTTGAATTAATGTATGGGTAATGGGTTGTCACTTACTTCATCCAACAAAAGCAAACAACTCTCCTTCCCGAGGGGCTGAACCTCCTTTTGCTTATCCAGTATTAATCCTGAGTGTTACGCCTCAGTGTGTAGAGTCAGAGTTATGGCAAGCAGTGCTTGTAAGAAGTTGTTAGGTTCCATGGTAGCTTTCGTAGGCATTTAGAATAGAATAAATGTGACTGAAATTATATCAAGAAGAGAATGGTCTGGAGACTCCATGCCTTAGACCTGCTGTTCTCGGTGGAGTTCTTATTTTTTTACCTACCTTCTGCAGAGATGATCTGTGCAATTAATTTATACACTGCAGGTGGTCACTTGTCACTGTATAGCCAAGTCCATATTACAGTGCGCTGCTTTGCATGATTCGAAATCTCTTCAGGTACTGACCTTCATTTCAATTTGCTTTCAGATTTCAGGAAGGAATATTGTAAATGAAGACTTTCCCAAGCTGCTGGCTGGACCAGAAGCTTCAATCAAAGATAGATAAATGGAAGAGAGAGGCCTTTTCTCAATACCATGTCCCTTCAGTTACCATAGATTTCCTTCACATAGACTTTCTCCCCACTAGCAGAAGGGTATCTGCAAATGCTTCTTGAAAGAGTTAGACTGTCTTGTGTGCACTCACGATGGGTCTGGGGTGCCTTTTTTTCTTCTGTTCTCCCAATCCTCCATTCCCCTTTTCTTCCTTGATATTAGTGTTGGTTTTATGCATCAATGATTTTTATGAGCTGAATCAGCAGACCTTTTGCTTTGATGTTACTGCTTTCAATAAACCAACCTGCATCACTAATCTGGAGCCATCATTATACCAGGCATTTTTTTCGTGTAGTGTATTCATTAGAAGAATAATAGCAAAGCCTGGTGGTGATCTCTCAGGCTGGCACAAATCGCTGTCACACAGCACTTTACGTATTCCAGGTGAAGTACAAAGAGCACACTCCTTCACCAATGACGATGTAAATACCTCGTTTTATGAATGGGGAAATGTCAATATCCTCATTTCACAGGGTAACAGAAGGCACTCAAAAGACTTAAGGGTAGGGCCAGGATCAACTCCAAAGAACTCTGGAAGCCTGACCCTGAATTTCTCACTCTAAGCTTGTTTGTTGATTTGTTTTTGTTTCAGCGCAGACCAAATGAAATTTGGCATGAGCAGACACTGGAGTTGATGGAATTACAGTGCTGTAATAGCAGTCTCAGTTAGATCAGAACCAGAAACATTATGGAGAGGGCTAAACTCCTGTGTGGAATCTGGAATGTGTTTTTCCTGCAGTCCTTGGGTGGATCCAGGCCACACAGAGCTTGTGTGTGCATCCAAGCAAAGGTATGATTACAGCTCAGGTAGACAGACTGTGAAAAGGAATAGCTTCTCATGAGCAGACTGTGAGGAACAGGAGTAACAGGACACTCCACCAAAGAGCCTGTCAGGAATTTTCATGGGCCACGGTCTCAGAAGGGAAGTCAAGGAGGGAGACGAGCCCATTCTTGTGGATTTTGATACTGTTTTGGCGAGCAGATACTTGAGGTAGCAGGGCTGTGGAGTTCTGTGTATGAACAGTGTGTCAAGTGTGGATGTCCAAAAATTGGAAGTCAGTAATTCAGTGTTGTAATCCAAGCAAGTTAAAGTGTCAGGAAAGCTGGAGGGTATTAACAGTTTTACACGGCTCCTCTGACTATTTCCCAAACCAAGCCCACCTGTGGTCTGTGGGGCACCTACACCTCCTGTTTTTTGTGAGCATGGCGACAGTGGCTTGTGTTCTTGTTGTGTAAGGGTGAAGGTGGCCAAGGGTCCTTGGTGGTCTGAAGAGAATGGCAGAGGGAGGGATTGCGCATGGGCTTGGTGACTGAATGACACTGGGGTAGGGTCTCCAGGATGTTGTGGGTGGTGGAAGTGTGAAGAGGAGCTTGTGTGGAACCGCTGTGAGGGAGGATGTGAGGATGTCAGGATGTCAGTACTTCAATGCACACTTCTCATAAGAGTGGGAAATGGACCATGTCAATTTTTGTAGATATTAATAATTCTCTCTGTTAGTGAGGACTATGTTAAAGAACACATATATTGGGGACCCTTATTTTTAATGCCTTCAAATATTAAAAATTTTAAAAATAGAACAGTAGTGGTGCAGTCAAGCCTCCCTAAGCTACAGCTGGGCAGATCCTTGCCTTTTAGTTTGCTTAGCCCTTCCACTGCTCTCTGGACAGTTTTTATGATTTGCAATTAGCAGCTTTTATCTTCACTTAAGATTCACCCCTACAAAAGTGCCCAGGCTTAGCGGACCCATGGAGAGGAGGGTCTGGGGTTGGGCCCAGGTCCTTCTTTGCCTGTCTCTTCCCCAGAGTAGATGGGGCAGCCTTCTCAGGCTGCCTTTGGCTGGAGCTGGCTGAAGCCCAAGCTGCATTCCTGCAGGTGCATAAGGCTGTGCTGGTTATTCCATCAGGGTGGCAGAGTCTCAAGTAATTGTCATTAATGTCTTTCTCCCTCCCTTTCATGTCTGTGAGTCAAAGGCTGGAGATCTTTATTTGCCAGTTCAAATTGCTTAGCACAGCTCATACAGACACCCGCACAAAGTGGGGTTACTCATAAACTCCAGAGGTGTTTAAATATTTTGCTTGACTTCTAGGCTGCAAAATAGCTTATGGGGGAAAAAAAATTAATATGTTCTCTGAAACAAGCAGCAGGCACAGCTTTATGAGTTCCTCATCCTTGCTTTGATCAGTGGTTTGAATTTGGGTAATGGACAGACATGCCAGTATAACCCTAGACTGATCGAGATGGGAGTCCAAGCTGAGCTTACGGCCCTTTTTACTTCAGGAGAGGCAGATGTCGTGCGATTGGGCTGGTGATCAGAACAGTGGCTTTCAGGAGCAGCTTGCCACATCCAGGATGTAATTTGGTATGTTAAAATTCCTTCTGAAAGAGATCCAGGCAAGACTGCTGGATAACCCATTGTGTTCTCAAACTGATGAAAAAGGAGAAGAAGAAAACCGAATGCTAAACTGAGGAGTTTTGTTTATTTCTTAATACAGAGGAATTTTCAAAGTCTTTTTGCCCTTAAATACTGGTGAGAAGCCACTTGGGTCCTTCACACATGCACTTTGTATTCTGTCAGTCTTTGGCATCATGAAGTCTATGTAGAAGATGTTGCGTGTGAAAATGAGAAGGCTCGACTGGCAATTAACTGTGAGGCTGGGGGCAGGACCACTGTTCTCTGTCCCCACTCTGCCATAGACTAGTGCAGTTCTGGACGGGTTGGTTTTCTTTCCTTCTGTCACCTCAGCCTTTCTTTCCCTACTGTCTCTTTCTCATTTTTTCCAAGTTACTATCTCATAAGACAGTAACTTGCCTCTCATGGAGAAACAACTTTTTAATATGTGCAGCACTTTGTTAAAGGTGCTTTGCCCGAATTATTCCAAGTGATGTTCTCACTGTGCTAATGGAATGCTGCATCTTGATCGGCTCCTGTACCTGTTGCTTTGCAGGCTCTGGGCAGGCTTTGCCTCATTATAGTCTCCTTGGTTTTAGGTTCAGTTAGTTAAAATAATGATAACCCCTAGTATTTATATATCAGTTACTTCCCAGTGAGTACTCTAGCTCAACGAGGGCAGAGAAATTAAAGTCTCTTTTAGGGTAGCGTATGGACTGTAAGCCCTTGTGGAACAAGGACAGGGTGTATGGCAGTGACCTTAAAAGGGGTTAAAACCGAGACTAGAACTAGAGCCCCCTCTTTTCAGCTCCACACACTCTGCTTCCTCTCAAGACTGAGAGGATTTGTTCCATAAAGTTTACTTTTTTTCCTTTGTTGTAACAATTAATTTTCATTATGATTGTTACTTCACTTCTACTATTTGTCATTGTTGTGTAACTCTCCTAAGATTTCAGAAATAAAGGAGAATGTAATGGAGTTTGAAGTCAGGTTGATTTTATTTCTTGCTCTTTGGAGATGCTGTCTAAGCTATTAGCCAACATTAGCTAATTCTTCCCAGTGGCTGTGCTTTGTGTTTCATCTCGGAGCAGCCTCAAGTTCCTGACAAAGTGCAGATTGGATGCAATAAGTTATTCCAGTGATTTCAGTGTGGTTTCCACCCTGGAGCTCAGCTTTGTCCGCAGCCTGGAGCTCAGACGTTGCTGAGATCCTGGAGCCTGTGTTTGCCCAGAGATAGCAGGTAAGTACCAAATGATGTTCCAGCTTATGACAGGTTTCTAGTCACGAGGAGAGCCAGCGGATGTGGAGGTGAAATTGTCTCTTGTATCTGATCTGCAGCCACAACATGTGGCTTCCTGTATTGTGGACATTGTTTAGGTAGTTTGGAATATATGGTTTTAACAAGGACATTTAGGAAAGAAAACAGGCGCTAACATGAGGGGGAGAATGGAAGCTAATGTGTACTCTACAGAATTAAATGTTGTTGGAGTGTTTAAGACAGGATTAAGTTTTCCAGCATACTTGTACATTTGATAAACATGGGAAAAAATTAGAGCATTTCCTCCACTGTAATTTAGACAAAGCTGTTAACAGAGTATTTCTGTTGGGGACAGCTGCAGTTTTGACTTCATTTTTCAAGTGCAAAGCACCAGTTACCTTGACCACGTACATTTTCTGGAAGTCAGTGGCTGGGAAGCTTGGACTCAGATGCTACGTGGAAGCGTACAGCAGAGGCAATGCGTTATGGCTTTGTTGTGTCAGTATCCTTCTCCTTTGCCAAAACACACTAGGAAGAATGAAAGCATGGATCATAATTGAATAAAATGGGTCAGACCAGGTTGTTGATTTAAAATTTTAGTACTTCTTTAATATTTACTGAGAGAATAGCAAGCACCTAGTCCAAACAGATCATTAAAATAGGCAGACTGCACGTGAAATACTTCAGACAGCACTGAAAGCAGCTTTCGTAGCATCCTTGAAATACCTTTTTTGGTGGTCACACTGGCATAATTGCTCATTAACAAATAGTCCTATAGAAACCTCTTACATAGAATTTAGAAGCATAAAGGACTGCAGAAAACTGGCAGTTCTTACAGAATGAAGGAAAATTGTCTCTATAAGCTTTTTAGAAAGTTCACGATATTGTCAAGACCCTTTTTTCCAGATGAAAATGACAACCAGTCACTACTAAATGAATTTAGGATTCCGTGGAATCCATCCTCGAGGTGGTACCAGGTCACTCGAACTCCGTTGTCCTCCAGTCTCTTCTTGTAAAGCAAGCCGTCGTCCCTCAGCACATCGTACTCGCACGTCAGGATGAAAGACTCGGGCAGCTGGTGAACAACAGCGTCTTCAGCTAACAGCGGACACAGGTTGGGCTCGCAGAATCTTTTCACTGTCTCATAAATTTCAGTTGTACAGTCAAGTAGCACTTGCGGCTTGTAGCCTCTGACCTTAAACTTTTCAGGGATGATATCTGGACTCACCCACTTTCTATAATTTAATTTAATATCTGTAGGAATATGGGAACCCTCCAAGACCTCTTCTAGGTTGGATGCATTCCCATTTAGGTACTGTAAGACATAGAAAGCAGCACGTTCTCGAAACAGGAGAGGGACTCCCCGATTCTGCTGGTAAGATGGTAAATTGAAGTCCAGTGCCTGAAGGCCTGGGTAGATCAGGATCTGAGCACGCAGCCTGGGGAGGTCGGGTCTCCCTGCAAGGGTCTGGCTAACAGCAGCTGCCAGGTTGCCCCCAGCACTGTCCCCACAGACAGTGACGCTGGCAGGATCCACGCCGTACTCCTCTAGATTCTTCATGAAGTATATGGTGGCATTCAGACAGTCTTCATACGCAGCAGGGTATTTGTGTTCAGGAGCTAAACGATACCTAAGACACAAAAGGAGACCACAAAAGAAAGAGAAGGAAATACTAGTTTTAAATGTATTGCTGATAATACTGGTTCCTGGAAGCATCAATACCCTGATTACCTCAGAATTTTCCCTTTCTCCACAGGCTGATCGTAAATAAACTGTGGCTAGTTGGGCCAGGCAGTACAGATTGACTTGTTAGGTTATCATCTGGTTCAGGTGTTCCGCAGGTCTTTAAGAACACGGGAGCACTCAGTGCCAGCTATGGCTGGGTTTTATTGACACTCATTTAGTCATTTTATGATTTAACTTTCCACAGATGGGCTACAAATGGCAATACTCCTGGTTTATGTCTTTGTCACAGTGCAGCTATGTCCTCATAATCCAATCGTTATGGCAGTTTATTGGTGATGGTATTAGCTTGTCATTCACGTAGTGCTTCCGTAAGCATCAAGCAGAGCTTCCTTGAATAAGGGTTAAGTAGAATATATGGCTTTCTATCAGTTTACTATCAATTTTGAGTTTGGGATTTGAAACTTTGATTCAAAACTTCGTTTTCCAGCTAGATATCCCAAAGTATTATTTGTGGTGCAGTCAGATAGTGAAAACTTAGCCTGAGTCCTCCTTCAGTGGCTCCAAACAAGAGCAGAGTGAACTTATAAATCGTGTGATGGCAAGTCCCACAGAAACACATCTCTGAGAAGGAAGCTACAAGGTAGTAGTTGCACTCTGGGAAATAATCTCTGAAAAACAGCATGAGGAAAGACTCACCCGACAGATACAACCACTGAGTCACTCTCTCTGGCGATAGCGCGACAGAGCTTTTCATGGGTCTCTGGAAAAAAATATATTTGGTAGGTTTGGAGTTTGTTTGGGTTTGTTGTTTGTTTTTTTTTGCTTGAGTACTAATATTGTCTATTGCATAAGTCAAAGCATTGCAAGAAGAAAACAGTCTGCTTCTCTCTGCCCCTTCCTATATAGCTCCTCAGATCTTTTGTACGCCCTCATCTTCCTACTTCAGTATTTGCTTAGTGTATGTTTTCCCCCTCATATTTCATTGTCCATGTCTTTGAGAAAAATCACATAATTGCACAGCAGATGCTTCCTTCTGACAGCGAGACTTAGGAGAGTGCATCTGTGGTTATACTCAAACTTCATAACTGCTGCAGGTCAGCATCACCATTTATGGAGTAGATACTTCTTGAACTCAGTTACAATATTTTTTCTGTTAGATGTCTTACCAAGACTTCCAAATACCCATCCTCCTCCGTGGAAAAACATAACCCCTCTCCTCTGGCTGGCACATGGAACTTTAGGCTGATACATCCTCACAGGCACATTCTCAAACCACAGGTCCTTGATGAACAGCTTTGGGTCCACTCCTAGAGTCTTTCTACCTTGCACGTACCGGACAAAGCCAACCTGACTGCAGATGCCAATTTTTTCCAAAATCTTTCCCTGTTGAAAAGCAAAGAGAATAAGGAGCTCACTCAAGAGATTCTGTAGTTTCCGAAGTAAAGGAACTGTGTAGGCAGTATACTTGTGATCTCCGAGTCGCATATTTTAGGGAAGTCATAAAATATTTGAGGAGTTGTACAGATAATAGTACAACTGAACAAATAACAGTAGTATCGTGAGAGGTTACATGAGCAGCAGCGTTCACCGAAGTACATAGTCCCAAACCAGTGCAGCCTTAGCAGACTGCTGAAATCTCTCCCTTTGCTTTTGCAGCGGGTCCTTTACCTAACAATGAAAACAAGTTGGGTTTTCACCGGTTATTCTGTTCCTGCCCCTGAGAAGATGTGTAATTCTGGGGCTGATTTTCATAATATGGGCAGTTGCCCAATGTCAGGTTAATAAGTTGAGGATATATTTGATAATTGCTTTTTGACTCATCTCGGAAGTCATCACTGATGTGGGCAATGCGCTGCCAAGAAGATCCTGAGATACTTCCTAGGCCTACGTTTCTTTCTGTACACAGTAGTGCTAGTCGTGCAAGACACCAGAAGATGAAAAGGGTACAAATGAGAGCTACTGTTCCAACATAGCTTTGCAAAAGTAAAAAGAAAGGCATAAGCTCTATTTTGAAATGCATTTTTTCATCATGTAGTGGTCAAATACTTCAGTCCTTAGGAAGATTTAGATCAAGCTCTTAATATTCCATATTTTGTTATGAATATTTCTTATTAGGCTGCTGCATTTGTATGGATTGTCCATAGCGTGACGACTCTCAGTATATTTACCTATGAAAGACTTTATTGACTCCAGCAATGTTCTCCGTGCCTGACTTTGAGGCTTCAGCTAATACATTTTGCAACATACTGATTTTAATTCGTTACAGAAACGAGTCTTAGTGTCCCTGATTGCACACAGATAAGATGATTTATTCTTTTGTATTTGCTATTTTCCAAGCAGAAATGGAACGACAACAAAGAATGTTCTTGCTTTTACGTTCCATTTCTGTGGTTCCGTTCCTGCTCTGTTGTTTACAGTGCACAGTTCTGCTTTATGGGGCAAAGGGTGGTATGGAGATGGTAAAAGGAGAACTGGCTTTTCCAGCTGCTTACGTGAAGCATACTAATCTCTTTCTAATGACAACTTGTGTGCAGCCAAAGCATGAGAATATATATCTGGAATTCTTTACTGTGGTCCACTATAATCTAAAATATTTCTGACTGATTTTTTTTGCTTTCATTTTAGTTTGTCCCTCTTGGAAGTGTTTACTCAATTTATTTATTATACGCACGGCTTCTGCTGTCTCATGTATTTCTAACACCTTCTCTCGTCACAGCATCTCTACATCCAGCACTGCATGGAAATACTCATGATTCAGTGAGATCCTCTGTCAGCAGAGATCAGAAGGTGAGTGCTGGTGAGAGCTTCAGCTCCCGTGGAGTTGTTAACTTCTTGCCCTTTTACCTGAAGAAACTAAGCTGGCTGGAACCCCGCATCAGACGAGCCTGCTTAGTGGCTGCGAGAGTTACGGATACATGTTCAGGAGGGGTGGAATTCCTTCAGCTCCTCTTGAGCAATATTACCTCATTTTGTCACTTGTGTGACAAACACCTCCTCCTTCCCTAAACATTCTGGAATGTTCTGTTCCTAATTTTATCTTCAAAATAAATACATCCCCAAATCCAAGAAAAGCTCGAAACTGTGGCCCAGAGTAATCTGACATATTGCAAACCTAGAATGGAAATATAAATGATCCACCAAGTATACACAACATTAATCAAATTATTGCTAGGTTAGCACAGTTCCCGTAGAAGCACAGTCAGACTTTTCAGTACTGGTGTTCACCAGTTTCCAGACTGCCTAACGCCTGAGCTCGGCAGGACTGTAATAATGGTGGGGAGTGTCAAAATCCAATAAGGTTTTGTTAGCAAAACTGAGCTTCTGACTACAACATGCAGCATGATAGCTATGCCCTGCTCTGCACCCCGAAAAATAATTGCAAAGCAGGGTTCTGGCATTGCATTATTTCAGATCTACAGAGTGACCCAGAAATCTTCCCCCAGAAATGACACCAGGTTAACTTACCATCACGGCTGTGCTTATTAAAATGATATGAATGATTCGGAGCTTTACAGGCTGATTCACTCCAGGAGGAATTTCCGAGTTGGATAAATCGAAATTAATCGCCCCCATGACCAACAATATAAATCCAGCCACAAACACCCCTAAGAACAACACCAGCAGTGTGTACACAGCGGCCATTTTGCTGAGCAGCAGAGTGGTCTGAAATGTCTTTGATTTGACTTTCCCAGATATCTTACTTCCTGATTCTTTGTTCATTGTCAAATTGCTCCAGTAAAAACCTTTCTCCACCCTTCTACAAACACATTAGTGGGTATCTTTCCTTCTCACACTTTCTTTCGCCCCACCCCGCTCCCTTTGTTGCACAAAAGAAAAGTTGATCAAAGTCATGAATTCCTTAAAAGCATCATTTCAGAATTTTTGCCAGATCCTCGTTCTAAGCTGGGAGAAGAGTGTTATGAGTAAATTGTGTTAACATATTAATTAGAGGTGGAAAATGGATGCATGGCGTTTGTGTGCTTTGAGTTTGTGGCATTATAAAACACTGTTCTGAAGAAGAGTTTCTCCAGGGTTGTATAGTTGGATAGTCCGTTTGGCTGGTAAATTAATTACGGCGTGCAGCCCGGATTGGTTGAGGTAGAATTAGCGAGGTTGTGTTCTCTGCCAGTGCTGCAGCGTTCCTTTCCGTGAGGTGTTCGTTTCCGTTTACCAGTGAGTGTGTGTTTGGCAGATGTAACTTGCTCTTGTAATGGATTTATTTCAAGTGCTAATTTTTTAATTTTTTTTTTGAAGCATCACAAAATTGCCACAGTGTTACAGTGAGAATATAATATAATATAATATAATATAATATAATATAATATAATATAAATACAGTTGTGCTTCTCTACCTTCTGACATCTGGATCTTCAGAACTTTTTCAACAAATGTAGTGTTGTTACACTACATTCTTGAGCATAAGGTAACCCTGAAAGACAAGCAAGGAGTACAGAAAGGAAAAGAAGTCTCACCCCTGCACGTCCCTAACATGTAGACACTCATTAAAGTTTAGGGATTTCAGTTTAAGTATCGAGTTCCAAAATGAAACAACATTTCTCGGATTCCAAACAAAATTCAAAGCCATACTAGTTCTAGTTTAGAACCCTTTCTTTTGACTACACAAAGTGGATCTTTGTGCAGACTAACCCTAGAAATCAAACTGCAGATCAGCAATTCCAGTAGCTGACAGAGAGCTTCGCAGAACCTCAGTCACTGGGCTCGGCTGATGCCCTAAACACCTCCTGTCTCACAAGGGCCAGAGTAGGTCCCAGTTGTTGTCTTCAGCATTTCTGGGCAGTCACAGCATCTTCAGGAAGAGATGTTCTTGCTGCTCACCTTGAATGCGTGCCCGTCATGTGAAGGTGCAGGAATTGCCAGAGCTGAAGTGAAGCGGTCTGGGCCGGGTGCCTCACTTTTGCCTCTTGATCACATTGGTGTGGTTTTATAATGTTTTTTAGAACGGTGGTACTTTAAATGATCTTAACATTTGTTTGAGAGTCACTGAAGGAGGAGAGATTAGGAAGTATAAAATGCAGTCAAAATTCAATAGTTAAATCAGAAGTGTTTACATTCTTTGCCAAGTATAAATTCGCCAAGGATGAGGTAAGACTTGCATCTTTGTCCTGAAAAATACTTTTATAAACTGTTGATATAATTCACCATGCTATCCATTATCTTTTTTCCAGATAAAAAGGAAAAAATCCCATAGCCAAAAAAAGCTAAAATTCCATGGAAACCACCCTCAGAATGATACCAGGTTACTTGAATGCCGTTGTCCTCCAGTCGCTTCTTGTATAACAGCCCGTCATCCCTAAGCACATCGAACTCGCAGGTCACGATGTAGGATTCGGGGAGCTGGCAAATAATGGAATCTTCAGCTAAAAGTGGGGAAAACGTTAGTGCTAAAAGTTCTTTGATTGCTTCATGGACTTCAGGTTTATATGGAGTGGATGTCTGGGGTACGTAGCCTCTAATCTTAAATCTGTCAGGAATAATGTCAGCACTTACCCATTTTTTATACTTCCATTTCATACTCTCAGGAACGTGGCAGTTTTGTAGGACATCTTCCAAAACGGACGGTTCTTTATTAAGGTAACGAAAACAGAAGTAGACAACTAGCTTCCGAAACAATATGGGGACTGAAGCATTCTGCTGATAGGAAGGCAAATGAAAATCTAGCCCCTGTAGTCCTGGATAAAGTAAGACCTGAGCACGTACTTTTGGGAGGTCTCTTTTATTCAGCAGTATTTGGCAAATAACTGTAGCAAAATTAGCTCCACAGCTGTCACCACTAATGATGATGAGGGTGGGATCCACGTGGTACTCTTCTAAATTCCTCATGAAGTATAAGGTGGCACTGAGACAGTCCAAATATTGCCCTGGGTACGGATGTTCGGGAGCCAAACGATAACTGAAATGTCAAAGATCATAAAGTCATTTAAAAAATCAAAATATTTTTAAAATGTTTTTCAGAAGTGTTCAGCTGTGACTCCATTACCACCAATACCTCTGTGTAAAAGTAGCACTTACCCAACAGACACAACCACCGCGTTGCATTTTTTGGCAATATGGCAGCATATTCTTTCAAAGGCTCCTAAAGAGAAAGTGTATCAGAAATGATGTTTTACCAATCAAATCTCCTTCGGAAATGACAATAGAGATTTGTGAACATAGGCTGTGTGAGAGACACTGCAACATGAGACTGATGAGTAACTTCTGTGCAATGTGCTTTAGGTGTTAATGTATTTTCTGGTTGTTGGTCAATGGCTGTTAGGACACAACGTGAGCATGGAAGAATGGTAATACTAGGGAAAAAATAGCCTGTCTAGGCTGGTATCACACCTCGGGTGGTGGTCAACTAAAATGTCTAAGGAGAATCATAAGCTGAGGGTGACATTTAGTAATAAGCATACAAGAAGTTGAGGCTCAGGGCGCTCCTTTGAGACAGAAATGGTGTCTTTGTATTTAATGCCTTTGATTAATGTTTCTTCCCTGAATTATTCAAACCCACGATTATAACAGGAACAACTTGGTGTGGTGCAGAAGCCCATAGCTTGCTTATGAAGGTGTGAAGAACCATTTCTATTTGCTCATTTTGTACCTGGCATTTGCTATCATTTGGTGATATTTACCCTTGCGCTGTAAGACATGGTGGATAATCTTTCCCTGTTTAATTTCTCCTGCCACTCATGATTTTGAAGACATTCAGTGTATCTGTCTTTATCTGTCTTTTCCAGTCGTATTCACTTACTTGCTGTGCAGAAGCACTTTCCTCACCTGTGCAGCCTCTCCAGTCTTTCCAGTACTGCTGTATCCTTCTGGAGCTATGGGAACCAGAACTGTGAGCAGCACACTATGGTTAGATGTACCACAGACTTATTATGGTGGCATAAAGAAGTTCCCTGTTTCAACCCTTATTAATAATAATTATTGTTAGCATTTTGTTTCCTTTTTTACTTCTACTGTGCACTAAATCAACATTTTCAGGCAGTTTTCTACCATAAACCCAAGGTCTTCCCACAAGGGAGTAGTCTGCCCAGAGTCCATTGCTTTATTTATAAACTTAGGGTGTCTTTTCATCTGTTTGACTTCTCTACACACCATTTCACCTCTGATTTTATTTTCTAATCTTTTGCTATCATAAAGACATTCTACAGTTTTTCAGCCATCCATTTACTACCTTGAAGGACTTAGTATCGTACTAGCTTTCACGATCTTTTCTGGTTTTGAATATATTGATTAGCACTGGGCCTTAGTTAAGGTACAAGAACCTCCTGTGAGCTGAACTTCCCTTGCAGTGACCTAAGCATACACGTTCTGTTTTAATGATGTCTCCTTCTCTGCCCCAGCAAGCTGAATCCTTCTCCGAGCTTCAACAGGAGGAGGAGCAGGGTCGCTCTGCTGTTAGCTGACAGCTGATTGAGGGCGTTCTGGATCACAGCTCTGGATTTAGAAGCCTCAGATCTGCTAAGAGCCGCTTTCAACTGCTTCGCCATAGCCCGAAGGAAGTAGAAATTTGGCTGCCCTTAACTGTGCGCTGGACTATGAAGTCCACATGGTGCTTTGCAGTTAGTGTGGAGGTACTGTATTAGGACAAGAGGAAATGGCCTCAAGTTGCCCAAGGAAAGTTTAGATTGGATATTAGGAAGAATTTCTTTACTGAAAGGGTTGTCAGGCATTGGAAGGGGTTGCCCAGGGTGGTGGTGGAGTCCCCATCCCTGGAGAGATTTAAGAGACATGTAGACGTAGTGCTTGGGGATATGGTTTAGTCGAGGACTTGCCAGTGTGAGGTTAATGATTGGACTCGATCTTAAAGGTCTTTTTCAATCTAGGCAATTCTGTGATTCTGTGAGATTGCAAAGACTATTGTCATGAGGAAGGACAGGTGAGCTATTGGCTGATACATGTCTGAAGGTGAAAGTGTAACACTTTGGGGTTGATTTTAAAAATAAAACTTGCTGATTTCTTACTGATGCTCCCAAACGTGCCAGCACCTCCATGAAAATACAGTATTCCTCTTCGTTTGCCAGTAGGTGGCCGTCTAGGCTGATAGATCCTCAGCAGTACCTCATCTACTTTGAGGTCTTTGATAAGAAGTTTCCAGTCTCTCCTGGGCGGTATTCCATCTAGCACCACTCGCAATAAGCTCAAATCACTGCAGATCCCTAGCTTCTCCAAAATCTTTCCCTGTTGAAAAGGAAGAATTCAGAAGAAGAGGACTGATGTAGGCTTGCTTCAGAATAGACGGTGTTATTGTGTGTACAGGCAGTTCAACAGGTACATTGTACCGAGAGTCGCGCTTGTAATTTCCATGTGAAATAGTTTTCCTATATAAAGTGGCTGCAGTTTGACAGATACACTGAAAAAGCTAAATAAGCTTTAAAATTTAGTCATAAAGGGGTTTATGGGTTAATTGAACGTGATTTGGTTCATGTAACACTTACAGCCTTCAAGGGGGTGAAGTGCTGCTGCTTGTTTTCTAAGCCATTATCTTCCAGCTCCCAAATATCCTACCAAAATAAAAGTGAAATCCCCCGTTTTAAGAAAGTTAACTTACCGCCAGCATGGTTGTAATCAGCAATGAATGGAAAAAGCGAAGCTTCAGAGGTTGGTCAATCCCAGGTGGCAGTTCTGAATGGAAAAGGTCGTAAAATAACCCCCCCAAAACCACTGCCGGTATTAAAGCAGGAGAAACGACAACCAGTGCGATTATCGCTAAAGGTGTGTAAAGAGATGCCATTTCACTTCAGCAGAGGTGACGGCTAAAACCCCAGTGCTCTCTTAGCCTTGTTTCCAAGTGAGGTGTCTTCACAGGAGACTAAGCACTCACTTCATAAGCAGAAATAAAATGTTTATTAGTGTCGCAATCCCCTAATTTTCTCCACCCTTCTTTTGCTAATGAAACTATTGACAGCACTTCCTTGCACTAGATAAAAGGGGAAGGAGAAGTTTTGACCTTTTACAAAAGGTGGAATTCAAAGTCTGTGGAATTGATTTCTATCATGATTTCTTCTCTAACAGAGAGAAATGACTGTTCAGAGGTGCCCTTGGTGAAGGTTGTCTCTGGTTTGCTGTGGGCTCCTTATGGATGGACATTCCTGTTGTCCATCCTTTGATGGATCTGATAGAGTGGAAGGAGTATTTTTTGCTGTCTTTTTATTGAAGAAGGAACAGTTTGGGGGTTTTCTCTGCTTTTTGATCTTACTCACTGGCAGTTGCCTTCAATAAGAATCTGTTGTGACACTCTGAACAGA
Organism: Eurystomus gularis; assembly: GCA_013400335.1. Lineage (NCBI taxonomy): Eukaryota > Metazoa > Chordata > Aves > Coraciiformes > Coraciidae > Eurystomus > Eurystomus gularis. Next base: position 84,897 of record VZZY01018432.1, read on the forward strand.
AATCTTCCACTTATGCATTACAGCCCTCCTGTTGTTAAAGAAATGTTTGTTAAGTAACGTTTCAGAATAATCTTAATATTTTACTCTTAAAGCATAGTCGGAGTGTGCTCAGGTAAAGCATATCCTACCTGTGTGCTGTGTCAGCACCTGAGTCCTTCCTCCCTGTCCAGTTACCACAGTTTCCATATTTTTTGGGAATCAAGTGAATCCCATGGTCTTAGAACTACTCTGTTCTACTGTAGATGCTCATATTCACAACTGTTTCATGATAGAGAAGGGCAACGAAGCTGGTGAGGGGTCTGGAGAACATGTCTTAGGAGGTGCAGCTGAGGGAACTAGGACTGTTTAGTCTGGAGAAGAGGAGGCTGAGGGGAGACCTCATTGCTCTCTACCACTACCTGAAAGGAGGTTGCAAAGAGGTGGATGTTGGTCTTTTCTCCCAAGTAACTAGTGATAGGGCAAGAGGAAATGGCCTCAAATTGCACCAGGGGAGGTTTAGGTTGGATATTAGGAAAAATTTCTTTACTGAGAGAGTGGTCAAGCCCTGGAACAGGCTGCCCAGGGCAGTGGTGGAGTCCCCGTCCCTGGAGGTGTGAAAAAAACATGTAGATGTGTCACTCAGGACATGATCATGCAGGTCATGTTAGTGATGAGCTGATGGTTGGCCTTGATGATCTTAGATATCTTTTCCAACCTCAATGATTCTATGATTCGATGATATTTGGTGCATTGTATTCCAAAATGTGCCCTAAATAATCCTGTTGCTGCATGTCACTTTCCTCCTGATGCTTGTTCAGAGATTCTTCAGATGTTTCCAGGCTACTGAGCCATTCCTGTACCTGCAGGTGCATGAGTGGAAGTAGCTGTGATTGCTGTCAGCCTCTCATGTTTCCAACAGCCAGGGGATTTTCAGTGGTTTGAGTATTTTTCCCCAATTGTTATATTCCCTTCCAATCCACTCCACAAAGTGAGCACTTTACATCTTTGCAAACAAAAAGGCTTTTTCTCTTTTTGGCAGTAGATAAATATCCACATAGGCAAAAAAGCTGCCAGTGGTAGCTACTTAAACTGCAGGTGTTTGTTGATACGTTTTGCTACATCCGTTCTTCTTTCAGTGAGCTCATTTGCAAAACCCCAGCCTCCATCAAATCTTCACCAACCCATAGATGGAACAGCCTTGCATTAGCTACAGAAGAGTCAAGAGATTCCACTGAACTGGAGATAATGAACACATCCTGGAGTTTGGCATTGTCCTGTGTGTTATGGGTATGCATATGGTTCTTCATTCTCATAAAACAACTACTCGGAGCTCACAAAATAGATACTTTATTCATTGAATCTAGTGTTGCTGGAGACTGACATGTTTAATATATCAGTTAGTGATAGAGAATAGATGATAATTCAGTAAATTCCTCCAATTTTCTCACCAGTGAGCCTTTATTTATGCAAGAAGCCACCTCTAAAATTGATTCTTTTCTTAGATTCTCAGTGTATTTCTAATGGTCAGAGTAATAATGGGAAGGCAAAGTATGATAACAACACCTAGTCAAAGAAATGTGATCTTTGCTGGTTTTCCTCTGGCTTAACCTGTTGGGTTTTGTAAGGCTTATGTAGACGTGGAATCACGGACCTCTTTGTAGATGGAGAATGCATAAAACTCACCAGCTTCCCATCAACTGCGTATCAGCACAAGAGGCAGGCAGCCTTCAACCCAAACGCTGCTGCAGACAGAAGTGGCGGGGCATTGGTGCTAGTGAGTTATGCAAATGTCATGTGTTATTATTTTGCTTGTGATGTTTTTTGCTAGAATATTGCAAAACTTGTCCCTCCTGACGGTGCGTAGGCTGTGTTTCCTAACGCGGCCTACATAGGGTCAGCCCGTCACTGACAGACGCGGCGCTCCTGCGTGTGATACAGGAAATACTGCGGGGATTAACGACAGCAGGTGAAGTGGCTGGCTCTGATGACAGATATTGATTCCGTCAAGTACAGCCAGGCTTGATAAGTAAATGGAAGGCATGGAAACAGGAAAAAAAAATGTATTCCAAAGAATAATGAAAAGCAGAGGTAAGAGCTTCTGATCTATTCTCTTTTTTTTAATGTACATTTTAAAATGAAACACTCTGGTAAATTTTTTTACTCCAGGTAATTTAGCAGGACAATAAGACTCTGAAGTACGATTTAATCAACTCCAGTTTTACCAGGTAGAGCACATGAGAAACTTACTGTCCTGGAGTTCACATTTTTCTTGTATTTATGTCAAATGAGTGAAGGCAACTCAGAACTCTTCATACCTGTCAGCCTCAGCTGTCCGATCTGCGAGATGGGTTTAGTACACCCTTCACAGTGACAATGAGAAGCTTTAAGAAATTGCAGCTTAGTGCATGCTCTATGATACTGCTTTTTCAAGGTGCTAGATATTTGTTTGATTTGTCTCTTTCTTCCTTTAGCTTGTCTCCCACCTTCCCAGTGTCCTCCTTTCTTCTTATCTCCATCTCCCCACCCAAATGAGTAGCTACTTCCCTGTGTTTGGCTTACTCATGACTAAACACCATCTTTCATTTAGTCTGCTGTAAATCATTATTGGAACCTTTCTTCCTCTAAATTATTCTTTGAAGTCTACCCTTTCCAAATGGTCAAACATCTGCTAACGAATTCTGCAGTAAAAATCTGTACCAGATTTTTAAAAAAAATCAAATAAAAATGATGCAAATATTATGTATTAGCTTTCAGCAAAATCAAATAAAAATTATGACAAATATTATGTATTAACTGCTCAGCAACTGCTGTACAGTTCAGAGAAGGTGCATTTTTGAAATGGTGACTCGACAGAAGGTTTTTGTTCTGCAGCATTTTGAAATGTGGACAGGTTCTTGGCTATACATAACTCAGTAGCTGTGTAGTTCTGTTCCTCGGTCTGGATGAACTGCTTCACACCAACAGAGTCCAAAGTTTCCAAGCCATGGAGATGTGGTGCTGAGGAACATGGTTTAGCAGCAGACTTGGCAGAGTTAGGTCGATTGTTGAACTCACGATGCTATGGTAAATAAATAATATCATTTATAAATGGCAGAGTTAATAAATCTGGAATGTTTTCTCATTGCCTGCCTATTTTTCAAAATACTTGCTGCTATATATTGAATTTTAACTAGAGTGGTACAAAGAGGTGATGTCAAGATAGCAAAGCAGAAGATAATTGAAGGTGTAGACTTCTGTAATAAACCACTGTGACTTGATGGGTTTAGAACAGGCCATCTCACTTTAAAACTGCTAACTGAGCTTTGCAGCATGTCACTAGTTTTCAGGTCCTGAGAGTGTTCTGAGCTGTAGATTGCTGGAACAGGCTGCCCGGAGAGGTGGTGGAGGCCCCATCCCTGGAGTCATTCAAGGTCAGGCTTGATGGGGCTCTGAGCAGCCTGACCTACGTAGAGATGTCCGTACTCAAGTAGAGAGGTTGGACCAGATGACCTCTAGAGGTCCCTTCCAGCCTAGAAGAATAGAATAGAATAGAATTCTATGATTCTATGTTGGTGACATACGGCCAGCTTATGTTGTTCCTCTGCGAGACAGTGTGTCCTGCTTTGGACAGAGCAGGGCTGCAGTCAGCACAAGCCCTTTGTAAAGTAACTGCTCTTACTGCATATTCCCATCTATCTTTATCTAGATATAAAATACGTGCATTATTTTTAATAGATATTTTATTCCTTAACCAATAATTTTTGCAGCATCTGTAGTTCCAGCCTAACCCTTTTCCTGACCTCTTCTTCTTTCCTTCCACTTCTTTCTTTATGTCTATGCTGAAATCTTTCCTGCTAGATTCAGTTCTCTCCAAGCTTGCCCAAATTCAGCTTGCGCCACATACAGGCGTTGATTGTGCAAGAGAGATTTACACATATTGCACACTTAACCTGTGCTCATTATGCACTTAACCTGTAGATTCATGCCCTGTTACCTGCCCCAGGTTGTCCTCAAGTCACAATTTAAGTATTAATATTACCAGAACTTTTAATATCACCAGAACTTTTAGTATCACCAGAAGAGGTGGTAGAGGAAAGAAAGATAAGTGCACCTGATTTTGCCTGTCAGAAGAGAAAATGAAGCAAAAGCTATCACCAAATCAGTTTATTGGGTAAAAAGGAGACAGGTGCAATGCAGAAATTTAAGAAAATTGTTTAAGAAAAGGAAAATTGAGGGTGGTTTTAAACATCTGTGCAAGCAATGGGAGATAGGAATCAGGAAAGGAAAGCAGGAAATGGAATTTTACATCAGTCTTATGAAATTTATTATCTCTTCCAGGCCTTTTTCTCCAGATCGGAATGCTGCCACCGCACCCCAAAGAGCGAAGAACACCGTTCCATGGAATCCATCCTGCAGATGGCACCAGGTCACTTTTATACCGTGATCCTCCAAGCGTTTCTTGTACAGCAGTCCGTCATCTCTAAGCACATCAAATTCACAGGTCAAAATGAAAGTCTCGGGAAGCTGAGCAATAACACTGTCTTCGGCTAGCAGTGGAGAAAAAACAGGGTCGAGTGCGGGCCTGAGCAGTGCGTGCATTTCTTTGGAGAATGGATGTGCTGGGCTTGGTTTGTAGCCTCTCACTTTAAACTCCTGAGGGATGTAGTCAGGATTGACCCATTTCCGATACTTCAGCTGCAAATCTTCTGGAACATGAGACCATTTAGATAGTGCTTCCACAAGTGCCAAGTCTTTATTAAGATACTTAAGAGCCAGAGTAAGAGCGCGTTCCTTTAACAAAAAAGGGCTTCTCTCATTATGCTGATAAGAAGGCAAATTAAAGTCCACGCCCTGGAGGAAAGGATATATTAGTATTTGTGCTCTCAGCTTTGGGAGATCTCTTCTATTCACCAGTGCTTGGGCAACAGCAGCGGTGATGGAACCTCCACTACTGTCTCCAGAGATGATAATGCGGGAAGGGTCTACTCCATAGTGTTGTGCAGTCCTCATAAAGTGTGTGGTGGCAGTGAGACAGTCCTCAAACTGAGTTGGAAATGGATGCTCGGGAGCTAAGCGATACCTAAATCGGAGTGAAAATGTTTTACTACAGTCATATCTAGTGAATGGTCCCATTGTCTTTCCATTCATATCTTTCTTTCTGAAGATGGGGAAATATTTGGATATTTCAGTAACAGTGGTAGAATTTGTCATAATTATTGCTTTTGATGTAGTATTTGCTACTCTTAGTAAAGTTTGGGGGAGTCACTGCGGGATTCTGCCTTTGCCAAATACTTCTTTCCCTATCTTTTAGGTGACTGAAGGCACGTGCTGGGTTATTGCAGAATTAGGTGGCAAGGCACCTATGTATGAATCTGTTACCAGCAATTCTAGTTAGAAGTTGAGGTGAACATTTCCCAACAAATTATTAGAGAATATGAGCATAGAATATTGATAATGCAAATATGAAAAGTTTTCAGTGCTTTTCTACAAGCTGAATTCTTTATAAGTGGAATCCATAAGAGTTAATGGTTCTTCAAGTATTTTAGGATGTAAAAAGAATTCGAATCCATTTCCCAGACAATAATGCTTTTCCTGAACTTTTAGAAATTGATTCTTTTAAAAATGCATTACAGCTCATCGGAAAAATATTTGGAATATTCATCTCAGGCTGATTGCAAGTTAAATGTGGATATCCCCCCTGGTTTTTCAGAACCAGTAAAAAAATTTCATATTTAGAAGCAGTAATTATAATGAGTTATTTATATCTGGGCAACTGTGCTTTTAACAGAAGCAGTTACACTTCAAACCCAGCGCTGACTTCCAATTCAAGGTTCAGTCTTGGATACAGCTTTAGGAAGCACAAACATCCTCACCTCTTAGTGGTGGCTTACAAAATTATTATAATGGCTTTTATTTGGAAATAAGCAAGTGGGCTCATTCTTCCTAAGAGTAATTAGTGCTGGCAAGACGCATGTGATCGTTAAATTCAAGTACTGTGTGCACTGTACAAGGAGCTCGGCTTGCGGTGACGGTGCGCCCAGGACTTACAAACCTAGAAGGGACACAAATGGCTGTTGTGTCGCGTGGCCGGATTGGCTCCACTTACCCAACGGACACAACCACTGAATTGCTTTTTCTAGCAAAATAGCGGCATGTTTTTTCATAGGCCTCTGTAAAAAACAAAATATATCAATGAGATTGTAACTTGCTTTAAAAATAAGTTGAATTAAAATATTCAGACAGTCTTGTCTCTATTCTGCGATTAATGCTGCACTGTACTTCTTTTGTTGTGGCATGGTCTAATCTGGACATGGCTCATAATTCCACTACGTCTGGGGGAAACTTCTTGACAGTAAGAAACATGGAATTTACACCAACACATTGTTTCAGCCTCCTCTGAGAAGCTGGTTAACAGAAAGCACCACTGCTGCCACTTCTGAAGTGGTATTGAAGAGGAGAAGTTCCTTTAAAATAACAAAAACCGCAAAACCTCTGCTTAAATCTAGCACAAGATTTTTTCTTGTGCGTGAGCCACCATCTAATCTCTTAGACCTTTCCATTTCAAATGCCAAAACGTATTTTGTCCTTGTTTTGCCACAGTAAAGATACACAGCAGCATACGCACGTACACACAAGCCTGCACACACATGTGAACACAAATTGGGTTCTTTAAAAGAAGAAATAAAATTCTAATGATCTTTTCAACCTTTCTCGTGAGCATGAAGGAGAAGAAGGAAGAGAACAGGAATTATAAATGAGCAGAGGATAAAAGTTCTGGATACGTGACCTCTATAAATACATTTTAGCTCGATGCCTACTGCAAGTAAGCCAAATTATTCTGCTGTCCTGAAATTCATTTTGATATTTATAATGTGTAATCTAATAACTCTTCTTGTCACTTAAGAAATACCACATCTGATCAGAAACTACATAGTCTTTAGTTATAGCTCATATTATTTATTTTACTTACTAATGCTGCCGAACATTCCAATCCCTCCATGAAAATAAAGGATTCCTCTTCTTTGTCCAGTGGTTGATATTTTTGGCTGGTAAATTCTTACTTGAACCTTTTCAAAATTTAAGTCATTGATCAAAAGATATTTATCTTCTAATGGTGGTATTCCATCCATTACAATCCTGAGGAAGTAGATCTCTGAGGTGATGCCTAATTTATCCAAAGCTTTTGCCTGTTAATAAAGGGAAAGAAACCACAAATTGGTGCAAATTTCCACCTTGGAGGTTGATCGTGAAAAATTTTAAATTCCATGATAAATTCAAACATTGTCTCCTGATCTTCTTACAATGAAGTGGCCAGTTAGGATGATGATTTGGGTACATTTTTTGTAATACTTACCATAATTTGAAATCTAAAAAGCAGTGGATATGATAGGAATGGGTGAACTTATCTTCCGTAGCTGCCTTGTGTCCATATGTCTCCAGAAGCCTTTGAGCCTGTGGGAAGCCTGCCTGAGAGGTGCCTTCACAGACGTGCAGTAACTTGGCTCATTAACACCATCTTGTGTCTCTGGCAAAAATGTTACCAGCACTATCCAGCAGAACATTGGATTTGCTCTGGTGGTAATTTCTGGTTTATGTTAGAAATGTTAGATGAGAGCATGGTGTTTTTCAAATGTTTTCATTCTTTAGTGGTGAAATCCTGGCTTAGCTTTTATCAGTACGATAAAAAGCAAACTACTAACAGTAGATAAAAGTAGATGACAAATATTTCAGCTTGTCAGGTGTTTAAGTAGCCATGTCCATGAACAAAATAAGAAGAGTAGTTACAGCATTTTAAACTTTAGCTTTGGATAGAATCATAGAACCGTTCTGGGTGGAAAAGACCTTCAAGATCATTAAGTGCAACCGTTAACCCAGCACTGCCAGGCCACAACTAAACCGTGTCCTTCAGCACCACAGCTCCACGGCTTTGAAACCCCTCCAGGGATGGGGACTCCACCACTGCCCTGGGCAGCCTGGCACAGCCCTTCACAACTCGTTCAGCAAAGACATTTCTTCTCATGTCCAACCTCAACCTCTCCTGGCGCAACTTGAGGCCATTTCCTCTTGTTCTATGGCTTGATCCTTGGGAGAAGAGCCCGACCCCCACCTGGCTCCAACCTCCTTTCAGGGAGTTATGGAGAGCGAGAAGGTCTCTCCTGAGCCTCTTTTTCTCCAGGCTGAACAACCCCAGGTCCCTCAGCTGCTCATCACCAGACTTGTGCTCTAGACCCTGTCCCAACTTTGTTGCCCTTCTCCAGACACTCTCCAGCCCCTCAAGGATTCAAAGGGCAGACTCCCCAGTGCCAAGTCCAGGGGGATGATCCCTGTCCTCGTCCTGATGGCCACACTAGTGCTGATACAGACGTTCTTGGCCACCTGGGCACACGCTGGCTCATGTTCAGCTGACTGTTGACCAGCACCCCTAGGTGCTTTACTGTTGGGCACTTTATAGCCTCTCTTCCCCAAGCCTGGAGGGTTGCAGGCTGTTGTTGTGGCCCAAGTGCAGGACCTGGCCCTTGGCCTTGTTGAATCTCATCCCTTTGGCCTCAGTCCATTGATGTAACCTCTCCAGATCCCTCTGTAGCGTCTCCCTATCTTCAAGGAGATCAGCACACCCACCTAACTTGGTATCATCTGGAAACTTACTGAGGATGCCTCAGTCCCTTGTCCAGATTATTAATAAAGATATTAAACAGAAGTGGCCCCAATACTCAGCCCTGGGGAACACCACTTGTGACTGGCCACCAGATGGATTTAACTCCATTCACCACCACTCTTTGGGCCCAGCCATCCAGCCAGTTCTTGACCCAGCAAACAGTGCACCCGTTTCAGCCATGAGCAGCTGATTTCTCCAGGAGGATGCTGTGGGAAATGGTGTCCAAAGCTTTACAGAAGGCCAGTTAGGCATCACTGTCAGCGACATGGACAGTGGGATCGAGGCACCCTCAGCAAGCTTGTGGACAACACCAACACTGAAGAGAAGGGATCCATCCAGAAGGACTTTGACAGGTTTGACAGGTAGGCCCATGCCAACCTCATGAAGTTCAACAAGGCCAAGTGCAAGGTCCTGCATCTGGGTTGGGGCAATCCCAAGCACAAATACAGGCTGAGCGCTGGGTGGATTGAGAGCAGCCTTAAGGAGAAAGGCTTGGGGGATCTGGTTGATGAAAAGCTCAGCATGAGCCAGCAATGTGTAAGTGCAGGCCAGAAAGCCCCAACAGTGTCCTGGGCTGCATCAAAATAAGCATGACCAGCAGGTTGAGGGAGGTGATTCTGCCCCTCTGCTAAGCTCTTGTGAGACCTCACCTGTAGCACTGTGTCCAGCTCTGAAGCCCCCAGCACAAGAAGGACATGGACCTGTTAGTGAGGGTCCAGAGGAGGGCTACAAAGATGATGTGGGGGCTGGAACCCCTCTGCTGGGAAGACAGGCTGAGAGAGTTGGGCTTGTTTAACCTGGAGAAGTGAAGGCTCCGGGGAGACCTTGTGGCCTTTCAGTATCTGCAGGGGGCCTACAAGAAAGCTGGGGAGGGACTTTTTACAAGGGCTTGGAGTGATAGGACAAGGAGTGATAGGTTCAAACTGGAAGAGGGGAGATTTAGATTGGAAATTAGGAGGAAATTCTTTACCCTGAGGGTGGTGAGGCGCTGGCACAGGCAGGGGGGTGGAACGAGATGATCTTTGAGGTCCCTTCCAACCCAAACCATTCTATGATTCTATGATTTAAACTTTTGTATAACTGCACATTAATATTCTTACCTTTCTGCTCCTTTGTGGTGATGTGGTAAATATTACAGCATCAGAAGTTTCGAACTACGTTAATCAGCAGTATATTTCTACACTCTGTAATTAAGCTTTTTACACATGAATTACACAAAGATAAAACTTTGTTTGAAGGACAAAGGGTATTTGTACAGTGTTTTGAAAATGTCTACTATGTTTGGTAGTAAATGAAAAAAGTAGAAAATTTAATTTGATTTCAATTACTATCCTATTTTACTGCATTGCTTTACTGTCGTGGCAGCATTCAGGCCTGGGTGGGGTGCTTCTCCAGAGACGCATTCTTAGGAGCTTACTGCCTGACTTCAAAGAAAACTTACTAAGCAGCGTAGCAGGGAAAGGGAGGAAGAAACTGAGCATTAGAACATGGAATTGGAGTGAAATGTAATGCACAAGCCGAAGAAACAGAAGGGTTTTTTTCACAATTTAAACAATTGAAAGAAAAGAAGCTTGATTTAGGTAGCACAAAAGACGTGTTTTTACCATGACAGAGACAGCAATTAATTCAGGAGAGGGTAACTGACGAAAGACAAGTGGAAGTCATGGTGTAGTTCTGAAGAGGAACAAGGGTGAAAAACAAGGGAGCATCAGAAATGTACCAAAGGTGGCAACACAGAAAGACAGCTTTAATATTATGTGCATGATTTCAGAAAAGAAAGTCACACAAGGCGTGTTGAAAGGCAAAAGATGGTGAATGGTGAATGTGGCAGCTGTCTTTCAGGTGTCAGAAGTAGAGTGACACAGTCGTAGAAGAGAACGGAGATTACAGACATCACCTGATTGCTCCTTGTCTCAGTAAGCACAGGGCAGAAGTTCCACAGACACAGTGCAGTGAGCTTCTTAAGCCTTCCAGCACTGCATTGAGGCAACAGGATGGAAAAGCTAGAGGACAGGCCATCAGAAAAAACTCAGAATTACAGTCTGCAGAATTTTATTTTTCTGTAGTGTTACCTTAGGTGCTGTATAAGGAGCAGTAGAGTTCGTTATACCCAGCCGAGCTGGAGGTATCTGCAGCGGTGCTCACATCACCAAATTCATCCAGCAATTTTACATTTATATTATNTAAATATTTATTCTGAAAAACCTCACTTATCCATTACCCCTCTGTCAGAAATCAAATTAAAAACTCCAGCTTTAACCAAATTTGACTTACCAGCCCAAACCCGAAGTTCATGACGTGATGAAGAATCCAAAACTTTCGGTGCTGACTAAATCCAGGAGGAATTTCTCCCTTGGGGTGTTCATAATAGAATGCCATTGCCACCAAGAGCGTCAAGAAAGCAAGGATCACTAGGAGGAGTTCCATCTTCCTCTGCTGTTAGGAGCCAGATGGCAGAACCAGCTGTGGCTTCCTTCCCTCTCTGAATGATTTCTGAAGGTAAAGGCACAGGTTTAGCAATTCTCTTCATATCCCATCATCCAGCTCTTAAAAATGCTGATAGGTAGATGAAAACATGAGGCAATCCAAACACACAATTAGGCAGATTGTAACAGTCGTTACAGAGAGACTTGCGTAAGCAGTTTTTCGTACTTGCAGCTAATGTGTTCTGAGTCTGTGCCCAGCTCCATAGAACCGATGCTTGATATATCACTGGTGGTATCAGTGTCACAAGAAGACAAAAGCTTGTTATGTCTCTCCTCAGCTCTTGAAGACAGTCGAGTCTGTGTTATTTCTGAGTTCTCGTGGAACAGCATTTCTTAGTAGTCATCTTCAGAGCTGCTCAGTTTCTGGGTTTATTGTGCCTCCACACCTTACTCCTTCAGACTTTTCAGTGTTGCAAAGAGATTTTGCCACCTTTGAGGACTGGTTTTGTACACTGGTAAAGAAGGGAGCTGCAACCATGACTTTTGTAACATGCTTAGGTGGCAACTCGGGACTCACCTGCTTAGGCTCATACACCAAGGGTGGAGGGATGCCAGTGCTGGGGTACTGGGAAACGTTCCAAGAGAAGGTGCTGCTGGACCCCAGGTAGCTCCTTTGCATGCTGCGGAACATCAGAGCCATCTGGTGCCTGAGCTCTGAACTTGGAAACCAGGTCAGGATCTCCTCAACATTCTCATTAAAAAAATCTTCTGACACTAATTTTGAAATTGCTTTGAGAACTAATTTTGAAGAACAATTCCGTGCTTTTGAAATGATAAAATGTCTTCATATGAACAAATATTCTGCTTAGCAATGCAAGACACATGGCAGATCTGTAATTAATTAAAATAGAGGACAGGAAGTTCCATGAAGACAATTAGAACTTGTCACTTTCTAAATTTTAGAAAATATGGGAGTTGCTACTAAAAAAGGAACATGATGTTCCAGCACTTGCTGTTCTCCACTTAGCCACCTGCACTACCATGGTTATAACCCTCGATACAGCTTAAAATGCCTGTGTTCAAGAGAGTTAATAATTCTGCTTATTTATAAAGATAAATTTATTAATATTTGTAGTAAATCAATACCTAAATCAAAATAAAGCACCACAGAAAAATCTTAGGAGTATATCAGTGTAGAGTTAGGACATTGGCCCAACTACCCTGAGCCTGGTGTAGAAGATGCAAAGAAGAGTGACATGTGAATAAAAATGATCTTAAATAAAGATGAGCCTAATGACTAAAGATGAGCCTTGAGGGTAGTGAGACCCTGGCACAGGTTGCCCAGGGAAGCTGTGGATGCTCCATCCCTGGAGGTGTTCGAGGCCAGGCTGGAGGGGGCTTTGAGCAACCTGCTCTAGTGGGAGGTGTCCCTGCCATGGCAGGGGGGTGGAACGAGACGATCTATGAACTATGACTCTCACAGGTTTGACTGAGGCTCATGAAGCCATCGTACCCAAACTACCTTTAAGCCAGCTTGCTCAGGCACAGGTAACAGTACAGCCGCGGCAGAGCAGACGTGGATTAGCTGCTCAAATACTATCCAGGTTTTTGTGTAGCCTTTACACCACATACCAACTCCACTGGCCTAGCTTCATCCTCGAACACACAAGCTGGTAAGACAACCTTCATCTTGAGATCAGGAACCAAACTGAAGCCCCAGTTTCACATCAGGTTGCATAACGAAGGCAAATCCTGTAATCCTCAAACAGTGGAACACTTGGAACTCTATCATGTTATTAACTCCTGGAAGAATTTCTTTGCTTGAACAGTAAATTGCTAATACCCACAATAGCAAGAATGGAACAAAGTGTCTGTTGTGTCAACAGAGCATGAAGAAACTTGATTTCACATTGTGGAGAGGGACTGGAGAGCAAGTATTCACAAGTAAGGACTCGCTGCTCCAGAGATTTATAACTGTTAGCTTGCCATCGTATTTAACTAACGTGGTGACAGCGCGAGGAATTCAACCCACCACTTTCTTCCTACTCACAGTTCGGCTGGCAAGAAATGAAGATACCTACTCACCTCTTTCCACACTTGTGTGTGCATGGACATTACAAGTGCAAAGTGGTTGCGTAACAATGATGAAATATTTTACAATTCCTAGGCATTGTGGGGCTAGGCAGGTGCTTTTGACATGTAATGGTAATTAGCTTGGCATCTGGGTTTAGCAAAGTTGGATCCCTCCTGATAAACAATGTAACAATGGAGCCGAGATTTATTTTTTTTTCCTTCACGTTTTGGACCTTTGCAGAAATCATTTTGGCAGCTTCCATGCAGTTTACATACATCCTCCTCAAATTCCAAGTAAATGAGTTGATTATTTCTCTGATTACAAAAAGGCAAAACACACTGTCTGTCTTCCCTGAATACAACCAAGTGCTTCTCAGGAAGGAACTTTAGAGGACATCCAGTTATATTTGTGCAGTCCTCCCTCACTGCATCTGCACTGCCGGTCTTGGATCCTTAGGTGGCCATCTCACAGGGCTCACATTTCTGTACCTCCCTTCTACATCAGCCATTTCCCTTTAAAATCAGATTTGTACATACACAAATTCTTTCCTTCAGATTTTACAACTAAGTCCAAATCTGCTGTTTGCCAACACGCATAGTCTGATCATAGAGTCAGAAAATCAGAGAATCATAGAACAGTTTGGGTTGGAAGGAACCTCAAAGATCATTTAGTTCCAACCCCCTGCCATGGCAGGGACACCTCCCACTACACCAGGTTGCTCAAGGCCCCGTCCAGCCTGGCCTTGAACACCTCCAGGGATGGAGCATCCACAGCTTCCCTGGGCAACCTGTGCCAGTGTCTCACCACCCTCTGAGTGAAGAACTTAATCCTCATTTCCAATCTAAATCTCCCCTCTTCCAGTTTGAACCCATCACCCCTCATCCTAGCACTACAGGCCTTTGTAAATGTCCCTCCTCAGCTTTCTCGTAGGCCCCAAGATGAGGATGATTACTACTCATCTCAGAAGGACTGAAAGTATTCTCAGTCTCCAGAGGTGTTGGGGGCGTTTTTGTCTGATTTTGTGTGTGTGATGCAGATATGCACGTTGCTGTTACTCATATGTGGTCCGCTTGAAAGTGCTTTTTGCTGCAGTCAGTTTTTATTCTTTGGCATAAGAAGAGAACAAAAATTCTTACAACATAAGAAGAGAACAGCAAAATAAGCATACTGATTAATGAGGTTAAATAAATAAATGAATGAAAATGCATCACGTTCCCAAGTAACAGCAGCTGAAATCAGAACTCAGCAGACCATGCTAATCTTCTCTAGATTCTAAGGTACAAACAGCTACTAAATAGTTAGTTGATAGACCTTCTGTCTGTGTACCAGATCACTGTATTCAAGAAAACATTTTAATAGCTTTTTATAAAGTTCACAGTGTGGTTCACAATTTTACTTGATGATGGAAAAGAGAAAATACCGTAACCAAAAAATCCCAGTGTACAGTGGAAGCCTTTTTCCAAGTGGTGCCAGGTCACATTCACGTTGTTGTCCTCTAACCGCTTCTTGTACAACAATCCATCATCTCTGAGCACATCATGCTCACAGGTAATTATACACGTATCAGGTAGGCGGCAAACTACAGCATCTTCTGCTAACAGGGGGGAAAGTCTTGTGTGAAACAGTTCTTTCGTTTCTTCATGGACTTGAGGTAAAAATGAAGTGGGTAATGGTGGTTTATAGCCCAGCTTAAATATCTCTGGAATAAGATCTGGATTTATCCATTTCTTGTATTTCAAATTCATACTCTCAGGAACGTGAGAACCTGCCAAAACAGCTTCCTTCATAGAGCAATCCTTATTCAAGTACTTCAGAATGAAATAGACTTCACGTTCCCGGGACAAGAAGGTACAGAAAGCGTTTTTCTGGTGAGATGGCAGATTAAAGTTGGCGGCTTGGAGAAATGGATAGATCAGTACCTGGGCACGTATCTTTGGGATATCTCTTCTATTTACCAGTTCTTGGCAAACACTGGTAGTAAAAGTGCCACCTACGCTATCACCACAAACAATAATCCGATCAGGATCCACCCCATAGTCTTCTGCAGTCTTCAAAAAGTGTGTGGTGGCCGTGAGACAATCCAAAGTCTGGGCTGGGTACTTGTGCTCAGGAGACAAACGATACCTGCAGTGTGCGAAAGAGAGCTCTTCTTACAAACACATAAAGTTGGAAATTGCTCGGATGTGTCACCTTCAACCATTCCATGCATTTGAAAAACTCACCAAACCAAGTGTTACTTCTTTAGTTTAACCCTTTGCTGTTTGCTGAGGCACACGGCGGCTGCTGTGCTGCCTTGGCACTGCTCTGTGAAAGCAATCCAGTGGACTCATAAAGTAGCCTTCCTAACAAGGCTATCAGTGTTTTATTTCAGAGTCACTTTAACTACACTGTGACTTACCCAGACGAGGTACACAATATGCAATTCATTCTCAAATCCAATTTCTTTCAGCTTAATAAAATTCTTTAGTAATGATTTTTTTCATGGAAGAATTTTTTGGAAACTAAATGTCTTCCTGCCATCAGCTATTTTCCTTAAGCAAAGTTTAAGCTCAAAAAAAGAGCCCTATTAAATTTTAGACATATTATTTACTCTTCAAAATCATCCTCAAAACCCCCTAAAATATTAAAACCTGAGATTGAGAAAACGGTTTAGAATGCCTTATTATTTAATAAACGCAATGATTTTTGTGGTGATAATGATGTAAAATGAACAAATCTCTGTCCTTTGATAACAGCTGGCATACGTATGACTTTTGTGACTTTATAAACCTGTATCAGCTATTTCTCGTCGTCATTTCACGGCACGTGTTTGCTCACACACATGAACAACATCAGGGCAGGCAACGCTCGAGCTCAGTTTCTTATATTTAAAGAAATGTAAGTAGAGATTTGGCATCATTTGGAGGGGTGGAGGAAGCGGGGGGAGCGCAGCGGAACTATCTAATTTGGAAGTGACATCGGGTGGAGCTCACTTACCCAACAGACACAACCACTGCATCAGATTTTCTGGCTAGGTACCGGCATATTCGTTCATAACTTCCTGAAGAACAATTGTTGTAATTAATTCTCTTTGAATACTTGAAGCAACATCATCCCTTATTTTTTTTCTGACATACTGCCATGATTGAATGTGGGTCCCTTGCCTCCCCAGATTTCCTCTAGGATAAAAATTATCTAGACTTGATCATCAGGACACACTGTAAAGTTCGTACATTTCGGGAGATTGTTGATTTGTAAGGAAAATAAAGAATTAATATTATGATTATTACTATTAACCAAGGGGCAGTGCTTTTCAACCGAGAGGGTAGAATTACAATGGATATAAAGGAAGAATCTTTTTATGATGAGGGTGGTGAGACCCTGGCCCGGGTTGCTCAGAGAAGCTGTGGATGCTCCATCATTGGAAGGGTTCAAGGCCGGATTGGACGGGGCTTTGAGCAACCTGCTCTAGTTGAAGATGTCCCTCCCCATGGCAGGGGCTTGGACTGAGATGATCTTTAAGGTCCCTTCCGACCCAAACCATTCTATGAATATTATGCACAATTGCTTAGAATCGTTGTAAAGAATAAAGTTGCTTGAAATCTTTGTAAAAGATTATTGCATTGTTTTAAGACTATGAGTCTGAGACTAGTTATATGATAACTATATAATTATTCCATGGTACACTTTTGGGCAGAAATATGCCTCTTTTGATGTATTTAAATATATATTGAGTTCTCCTTCAACCTTAATTCTATATTTGCTGCACAATAAACATGCTGCAGTTAGAGATCAAAGAGGAATGCAGGTGTCAGTACCAGACAAAAACGAATGTATTCCTTTTGCAGCATCACTTACTGTAAGGAATGTACAAGCCATAAAGCATGCTATATCCTATAAAAATAGTTTAGATTATATAAGGGCAGATTAGAGAGTTTAAGAAGTAAAAATAAAACATTAAGTACTTTCTATCTCTCAGTCTCTCAAACTAAGCTTTAATCACTTCTTAGGTTCAGGAAAGTTTTAAAAAATATGTAGTTAACAATCCTAAATAATCATATTTTCTCTGTCAGTTCCTTACTGATGCTTCCGAAGATCCCGCATCCTCCATGGAAGAAGATGACTCCCCTCCGCTTGCTTGCAGATGGCACTCTTGGGATGTAAATCCTCACTGGCACCTCATCAAAATGCAGATCCTTGATGAAGAGCTTTGAATCCGGGCATGGCGGCAGTCCATCAGAAATCAACCTGATAAGTGTGAACTCCTCAGAGATACCCAAGCTTTCTAAGGTCTTTGACTAGATATAACAGGAAAAAGGAGAAATTAGTGTAGGCAAATGAAGTCTTCCCATGAGCTACCTTTTTCTATACTATATTTAGGATAATTCTATTCGTTATTTGCTACTTATAGGATTACTACAAATACCTTTGTGGTTTCAGTTATGAAGGTGAAAATGCACATCTTCATGGTGTGAGGTACCATTATTTCTGGAAGAATGCTGTAATACTTGTTCCATGAAATATATAAACAGCTTTGAATTTCTGTGATCTGGATTTCCCACAAGTAACATCAGGCATTTGCTTAGGTGTGGAAGTTTGGATTCCTGAGGCTTCTTTCTAATCAGTGCAGAGAAAGAGGCATTTCTGGAGGATGGTTCCAATTTCAGCTGTGTTAAATCATGCTCTGTTCATCTGCAATGATTATAAAGGGAAGCTGTGCACTTCCAATGCCTCAGTTAAAATGTTTAAGGTGAGGTCAGATAAAAATGCCCCTAGCATGACAGCGCTTAGTACTCTGGGGGAAAAAGACTCAGGCCAGTTTGTGTGCAAGATTTGGTAACTCACTGGTCTTGGGTTATCCCTGCGCCACAGGGTCAGTAAGAACAAGCTTTCAGAAAATAATTCATGCCTATAATCAATAATGAAAGGCTACTGGCCTAAAGGAAGAACTGATGAAAATGGTTCTGAATCTTATCTCCTTCTCCATCAGTGATCTTTATCAAGATCTCACAGGCATTCATGGCACGGCTTTGCCTTACATCTCATCAGGGAAAACAAGTGTTCTGGAGACAGGAGGTTTGTTAAATGGGTCAAAACATGTTCTTATCCAAGAACATCAACTGCTGATAATTAAGGTAGCCTGAAGTTCACGCTGGAATCCTCCTTCTTTTCGAACACTTGTTGTAATGGATGCATTTCCTGCTAGGGACAACATTTCCCTTCCCATTAAATGTTGACTTAATTGCCCCTACGGACTATTATAAGTCATTCTTCTGGAATGATGATAATCATCACAAGCAATTTGCAAATTGTATTGTTCTCTTCTGAGCAACAGAAGCCTTTGTGTACCTTGCCATATCAATGCCTTCTGCACTAATGACCAGCTGTGCTGTTGGAAATTGTTCCTTCCAACCTTGTGTATCTGGCCTTTAATTTACGGCTGCTCTGTCTGTCTCAGAGACAGTTCAAATATTAAATAGTAATTTTGCTGGGAAAGAAAGCCAGGGTAAGACAAAGGGGTAGGACTTTCTTAGGTGCATGTTCCCAGCTCTCATGTCCAGATCACATGTATGAAACCAAATCTCACCTAGTTCGGGTGTGTTGCAACACCCTGCGCCTCAGCAAGGCCTTCCTCCAACAACACAAACTCTTTCTTCCTAATAATCTAGACCAGGCTGCAATAAACAAGGTGGGTGAGGAGTATTGAAAGAAACCACCATTGGCCATGGAAGAGAGAGAAAGTCATTTAGAAACAAAGATGAGAACCCAGAGATGATCGGGTTTTTTTCATAACGTTCTGTGCCACAACTGCCAGCAGTGCTTGGGGAGTTTGAAGTCGCAGTTCCTAGAGACAAACAGGTAGATATATATGCCTTACATTTGAAAACCCACATCTTTTGGCATTGTACAAGGGCAAAAATTAATATAAGAGCCAAGGCAACAGTGGCAGAAACGACAGGGTCAATATAACCTTCCCCAAGCAGCAATATTCAAAAACTTACGAGTCTTAAATCAGTCTTTTTGTCAGAGTTTTGCTTTTGGAATGGTTAGGGTTGGCAGCATTGCATTAAATAAACATACACTGTGTTTCTTTAATCCCATCTGTACTTTCTAACATCCCTGAGTTTTTACTGAGCTTTCAGAGGACAGATGGTAATATATATGATAAGCAAGGTATCAGAGCATTCTATCTAAATATCCTCTTTACTTTCCTTATCTTAGAAGTTCCTGATGTCACAGAGGCATCTTCACATTCAGAGACAACATTGTCATGAAGGAGAATGGGGAATTCAGTATGGATTCTGTTGAAAAACTTCTTGGTCAATAAATACAAAAGACTTCAAAACCAATAAAAATACGCTCGAAAAATAAAAGGTCTGACTACTCCTAGTGTTAGTGAGTGAAACATATGATATAAGCCAGGTTCTAAAATGTGTCTTTGTGTAAGGAAAAGAGGTCCCAGAGCAGCGTGCCAGCACACCTTGTCATGTGAAATAGGGCCTTTGAAAAACTGTTTGCTGGAACACCTAAATTCTGGCACAAACTGGCTTTTTATGTGGAAGATCACATGGGGACCAGATTTTTACTTTAAAAATAAATATGAAATCACATACTAGCAAAACAAAAACCCTCAATTTGAGCTTCAGGGGCTTAAAGACTGCATTAAACAGTCTTTCCATCAGTCACTTTGAAGTTTTCTGATTTGCCAGGCGAAATAATTGCCACCAAAGCTTTATATCACAGTGTAATATGCACAGTTAGTCTAAAGACAGATCTGGAGGAACAAATTAAAACAAAAGCTGGGATGTGAGCTCAGAGGCTTTCTCTCATCTCTTCCATTTGGGATTGTCATTGATTTCCTTATGACAGAGTATGTGGATAGATGCAGCAGGAGCATCGTGTGTATGACACCTCAGAGGTGACCCTGGTAACATGTCTAGCTGAACCTGCTTTGGCCAAGAGGCTAGATTAGGTGACCTCTGGAGGTGCTGTCCAGCCTTCGTGATTCTATGATATTTAACTAAGACATAGCAATTCAGTCACTGTGGAAACAGGAACAGAACCTTGGCTAAGAAAATAACTGCAGATGGTTCAAAATTTAGAGAATTACCTTTCATATATCGAAGTGATATTTATATAACTTACCTTAAATGTATCAAAGTGCATTAGGATACAGAAGGTTTGGTTATTATTATTGGTGTGAATGATTTCCACAGCCGTCCTGTAACCCCCAGGACCAATCATTTCATTATGGAAGGCACTCAAATTACAGTTGCAGCATAAGGATGCATATCTCAGTATTTAAAAGACCTCGCCTCATACCAGCTGCTTTTATATCCAATAATCAAATACCAAATCAAACTCCGGCCTTTAAATTCCTGTTACTACGTGGTTCCCATTACACATAGTTGCAATATTTAGATGCGTATCTTTAGAGTTCTACTCAAGTTTTTCCCTTCCTGAAAATCCCAGTATCACAGAGGCTGATAAACTCACCACAATCTCCACCGCAGTATATATGCAGTGATACAAGCGAAGCTTTGATGGCTGGTCAACATCAGGAGGGATCTCTACCTTGAAGGAATTCTGGTAAGTCGCAATTAAAACCAGTACTACAAAAGCAACTAGAATTCCTCCTAGCAAAAGCAGAGCATACAAGGATTCCATTTTTCTATGGTGGGAATAATTTAACAGAAAGCAGTATGATATGATTCTATCTGTATTTATATCCACCTGACTGACCCCACAGAGAAGCAATTTGCATATCAAAGTTCCTCCGCCCTCCTCCTACAGATGAGGCTGCCAGATGCTAGAAGCATGCAAACATCCGGCTATTACCACTTTAGTTAGCAGGAAGGTAATACGTAGAAGACTCACATCCAGGAAATGTCATTATTTTGTATACTCCAAAATTGCAAATGACCTTTGTTTAATTGTATTCTGCTTTATGGGCCTCATAAGCTCTGTGTGAGTTTTTGTAAGTGTACTGGTTAGTGTTATAGAATCATAAAATGGTTTGGGTTGGAAGGGACCTTCAAAGGTCATCTACTCCAACCGCCCTGCAGAGAGCAGGGACATCTTCAACTAGGTCAGGTTGCTCAGAGCCCCATCAAGCCTGACCTTGAACATCAGGGATGGGCCCTCCACTACCTCTCTGGACAACCTGTGCCAGTGTCCTACCACCCTCATAGTAAAGAACTTCTCCCTAATGTCTAATCTAAATCTCCCCTTCTCTACTTTCAATCCATTGCCCCTCATCCTATCACTACAAGCCCTTGTAAACAGTCCCTCCCCAGCTTTCTTGTAGGCCCTCTTCAGATACTGGAAGGCTGCAATAAGGTCTCCCCGGAGCCTTCTCTTCTCCAGGCTGAACAAGCCCAACTCTCTCAGCCTGTCTGTGTAGGAGAGGTGCTCCAGCCCTCTGATCATTATGAAAGATACGACCTCTGCTTAAGAACCCACAGAAGACTGGCAATGCTGGACTCCAGCCTCTCTTTTCAGGAACTGTTATGGTTCTTCTGCTCTTGGAATAGGACTGAAGTGTGAGTCTAAGGCGCTTTGCTTGGTGTTGATCATTTTTTCCCTGTGACATTGCTGAGGCAGTGAGCTGGCCAGAACAGACATTCTCAAGTACATCTAAAGGAATTTTGCTTTTATTCATGTGGAGCTATTAGTTCTTTGGAAGCTCCCTACCTGAGAGTGCAGCAAGGGTCTCTGGGCTCACCAACGGTCCAGTGATAGGAGAGGGAAACTTCCGCTTGACTTGGAGAACTTTGGCCCTAACCCTCTATTCTGATTCATTCTAAAAAAAGGATTTTGATGCCTCTACTTCATAGTTTGCTATTTTTTTTGCCAAGACAATTCTACATTGTCCTTTGTTGTAATTTAGGCTGTGATTAGACCTGATGGCAAACCAAATGCTTGTACCAATAGAGGTGATGACAGTGGAGGAATGAGTGACCAGCTGCAAGTCCATGTGTTTCTGCCTACTATATGACTGGACAAAAATTGTTTGGGTAAAAGTAAAAAGAGAACAAACTTCAGCTCAGCTTGACATAATCAGTACAACCTATGCTTATCCTCTGAATACTCTGAAATATTTCTTTATCCCCACTAATCTCCCAGATCTTCCATTTTAAAACCCTTGTGAAAGCTTGTAATTGTGGTCATAGAAGAGAAACACTCCTCTTTTTGAGCCGTAAGATTCTGCATTTGGATAACAAACCTGTAGTGGTATTCCCTCAGAAAGTGGGATCTTGACTTCAAAAAGGCAAGTCCTTTCTAGCTTTTCTCACCCCCTTAAAAGAAATGGATTAGATATATCTGGAGAAGAGAAGTCTCTGGGGAGACCTTCCAGTATCTGATGAGGCCTACAAGAAAGCTGAGGAGGGACTTTTTACAAGGGCTTGTAGTGATAGGATGAGGGGTAATGGGCTCAAACTGGGAGAGAAGAGATTTAGACTGGAAATTAGGAGGAAATTCTTTACCCTGAGGAAGGAAGGAATACCTAGGTTGGAGTTTAATGAATTTTACTAATCCATCCTAAAATTAACAGTTCTAAGTTTTTTATGTCCCCAGATAAAAACATACTTTTAAATATGACAAGTGAAAGTTCAAAGGCGTTTCTTCTTTATGAATATTTAATTTTCTCTGTGATAGATTTAAACAGTGATACTATCATCTGAGGAGATCATGGAGTATCCATATTTCCCATCATAAAAGCTGGGTGTCAAAATACCAATTACCTTCTGCCAAATCACGTCAGAGCTCCCAATATACCTGTGTTTTTCCCATGATATCAAGAGTTTCGGACCAGCAACTAAGCATCTAATGAGAAATTGGAGGGGAGGTAGGCCCCTGTGAAGAGGGGTTCTTGGACTTTGGGGTTGATTGGTTGGTTTAGGGGAATTTTTTTGATCAAATAATGTTGGAAAAAGTTAAATTGGAGAGCAGGGATCAGTGTTCTGAAAAAGAATCTCTGTTGATTATTTTACAGGTCAGCTTCTAGGAAATATCTGGATTTATGCATGCTACTGTCCTAACAGGTCTTTCTTCCTCCAGAGAATCAGCTGATCCGCACTGCCCGCTGCCATTTCCATATCAGGAAAGATAAAATAACTTTTAAAAAGGCAGATGGCCCCATAAATGAGTTAAAGGGTCAGGTGGTCTTTGGAAGCCCCCTTCCTGTTTGCCATTGTCCTCCTCCTGCTGTTCTCCTCCTGTTCATCGTCCTGTTCCTGCTCATCCTTTTCCTCCTCCAGAACTGCTCTTCCCCTAATAAGAGCAGCGATGTTGATTTGTAGGGGTAATGGCTGTGATTCAGTACTAGTCAGCAACAGCTGGAACGCCTCATTGAAGGATGTGTCTCTACATGAAGCTGTAGTGGGTCTGGCTGAGCTGGTTTTCCACACGGCAGCAGTGTTTTGTGCTGGGAGCTAGAAGGGTGTTGATAACACACCCGTGTTGTGACTACTGCTGAGCAGGGCTCCCACAGCACCAGGGCTCTTCCCAACATTCCCCCCTCNNNNAGGGAGTGGCCAAACTGTGTGATTCTGTGATTCTGTGAAACATCGCCTGCTGTTGGGAAGTAGAGAATAAACATTTGCTTTCCTTTGCTTCCGCGTGGATTTGCTTGGCTTTTCTTCTATTATTATTAAACTGTTTTTGTTTTCTCATCTTATTTCCCTCCCCTTTTTTTGCTCTGCTGAGGAGGGAGAGGGGAAAAAGGGGGGGAGATAGAGCGGCTTGGTGGGCACCTGGCGCTCAGCTGAGGTTAACCCACCACAGAAGCTAATGCATCAGCTTCTGTGGGTAACAGTGGCTAAAGTTCTACACACATCCAGATAAATTATTAACACCCCAAACCTTATCCTTGCGCAGACCATCATCAGAAAGGCTGTGTGTTCTGTCTGAATGAAGAACTCAGCATCCCTCTGTGCTTTCTCTCTGCTCAGCTGAATCTCTCCAGAGATCTTCTTTTCCCATCATCGATTTAAAATGCCATCTTATTCCCCTGCATCAGTTCATACACCTAAAGCTGATCCATCCTAGCCTAACAGACAAAAAAGTTTGCCTTTGACAATGGCATTCTAGTCCTATAATTCCTCCTCTTTTTTGGCTTCCTTTCTAGAACTGTCATGTTTGAAGAATTATTTCACCTTTGTAGGTACCAGTGAGCCACTAGCTCTGAAAAGACCTTATAGCTGCACGTAACAAACTCTTTTAAAAAGATATTGTTAGAAAGGATTCAGGAAACACTTTATTCCCTGAATACATAATACTCCTTAGTTTATGAGTTTCCAGTGCAGGCTTATTACAGGCATTACCCTACTCTTCTGTTTTGGTCAAAATCCGTATCACATTGGTTTAAGAGGATTTCAGTTCAGACTCTTGAAACAACAAGCATCTCAAACTTTGAGGGCCTTATGGACTTAATTATTCTGCCTTCCTGGTTCCTTGTGTGTCTTAGAAGTTTTGTCAGGACTGGGGAATTAATCAGAAGGAATGGTAAATATTGACTGGCATAGAAGTGAGGTAAATGTACTAAAGACGAGTCAACCAGTTCAACAAAGCGCAGTCACGCCATTCCCGTTCTCATGTGGCATTTTTTCACCGTTCCCTCATCCAATATGAAGTGGGCTAACACAGTGAGACAGATTGGCCTTCTAATTAAAGATAGATGAGGAAAAAGAAGGGCAGTTAGTACAAGTGACAAAATCTAACATGTACTAAAATGACTACGTGATGGAAGGAACGTTCTTGACGTTGCCTGAATTCCAGGTAGCACCTACATGCACTTTGAAGACACTTCTGCTTATAATGACTATTATCTTTATACATATTGAATCTAGAAATGGATGTCATCTGAAATTTATAATTACTCAGTAGGACATTTGTTGTATCTTTATTCATGATGCTGATTTGTTGTGAGACCCTGGCAAAGCAGTAAGACATCCACATAGAGCTTTTTACACAAGGCTGGACACAGACCATGTTCTGTCAAGGCTTGAAGTTAAACAGAAACCTGGTCCCTTTGAGCTTAGTCCATGGCAAAACTCCACTTACAAGGCAACAGTATCAGACTTTCAGTACTTCCTAGCACATAGAACAGCAGTGTGAAACCATAGAGCCACTGGGAATCATTTCAAATGGAAAACATGAACACAAGGGAAGAATGGAATCAAGCAGCACAAAAATTTAGCCCTTGATTTATCCAAGTCTGACAGCAGTACTTCATGTGGCAGAAACCAGATCGGCTTGGCAAAAGGTCCTCGTTTTTTTCTACCCTGTTGAACAAGCTGGCGGTTCATGGTATAGACAGGTGGACTCTTCACTGGGTTAAAAACTAGTTGGATGGCCAAGCCCAGAGGGTTGTGGGGAACAGAGTTAAATCCAGTTGGTGGCCGGTCACAAGTGGGGTTCCCAGGGGCTGAGTTCTGGGGCTGGTCCTGTTTAATATCTTAATTAATGACCTGGATGAGGGGATCAAGAGTCCCTCAGTAAATTTGCAGATGACATGAAATTAAGTGGGAGTGTTGATCTGCTCAAGGGTAGGAAGGCTCTGCAGAGGGATCTGGACAGGCTGGAGTGATGGGCTGAGGTCAGTTGGATGAGGGTTAACAAAGCCAAGTTCTGGGTCCTGCACTTTGGTCACAACAACGCCCGACAACCTCCAGGCCTGGGGAAGTGTGGCTGGAGAGCTGCCTGGTGGAAAAGGACCTGGAGGTGCTGGCAGACAGCAGGCTGAATGGAGCCAGCGTGTGCCCAGGTGAGCAAGGAGGCCAACGGCATCCTGGCCTGTATCAGAAATGGGGTGACCAGCAGGAGTAGGGAGGTGATTGTGCCCCTGGACTCAGCACTTGTGAGACCGCACCTTGAGCACTGTGTCCAGTTTGGGGCATCACAGGACAAGAAGGTGAAGTGCTGGGGCTTGAGTTGTGGGCCCCAGGTTGGAGTTGACCTGTGGATGGCTCACAACCCAGCAGAATATTTTGTTTTGTTGTTTCTGTTGGCTTCATGTTCCAGAGGCAGAACCTGGCCCACCTGTGTCTCTGTGGCTTTGCCCTCACCCAGGTGGTTGTGGTTGGGGTGGTGGGTGAGGCCAGGATTATATTAACNGCTGGCACCACAGTGGGCAGCAGAGGAGCTGGGCCCACAGGAACCTCTGGCAGGACTGTCTGAAAGAAGACTTCTGGGGGGATGTTGCTGAGTTCAGCATTGGCCTGTGTGATCAGGCAACTGATGGCAGTGTAGAATGATGATGGTTGAACCAGCACAACAGAAGGACATTGAGGTGCTGGAATGATTGCAGAGAAGGGCAACGAAGCTGGTGAGGGGTCTGGAGAATATGTCCTACAAGGAGCACCTGAGGGAACTGGGATTGTTTAGTATGGAGAAGAGGAGGCTGAGGGGAGACCTCATTGCTCTCTACAACTACTTGAAAGGAGGTCGTAGTGAGGCTGGTGCTGGTCTCTTCTCCCAGGTAACTAGTGATAGGACAAGAGGTAGTGGCCTCAAGTTGCGCTAGGGAACTATTACAGTTAAGTACTATTGTGGTTTAACATACACATCTTCTGAGTTGTGGTCTCAGCAATGGGTCCTTCAGGGATGATGTAAATTTAAATCTATTAATTCAGAATAGATGTGTAAAATTGTATTAAAGCCATCTTCCTCTATGCTTCTGTTGAGAAGTACAAGCAGAGAAATTTAAACAGAAGCCAAAACTGATCGAGTTACCATGGCGATGTAGTCCACCACTACCTCTTAGTTCTTGTTGCAGGCTGGAATAAAACAAAGTGCCATGAAAATGGGTTAAACCAAGTTGTTGAGGTTTGGGGGCAATTTATACTTTGTGTCTATATAGGAAACAAATAGTTCAGTACTGTGCTACTATCTGAAATGCAAAATTAATTCTGCAGCCAAGTGATAGCATTAGCAACTGATGCAATTCTACAAAATTAACAGGCCTGCTTAATGAATGTCCCTGTGCGCTGAAAGGATTCGCTTTGAGACAACTTTTATACTTAGGAACAACTCCTGTGATGTGACAGATCCTCGTTGTCATCAGCAAAGGTATGTACTAAGTGTTTGCACCTCTAGATGTTTCCTGAAAGCAGTTCCCAACCTCTTGAAGGTAACAGTTCAGGGGGGTCACTAATAGAGATGAACTTTTAGAACAAAAGCACATGTTGGTTTTGTAAAGGTGACGGTTTGGGAAAGAGCTCTTGCCAAAAAAGAGTGCAACAGTTACTGCACAAGAGCCAGATGAAATCCCAGAATAATACTTTTTTGCTACTTCTCTGAGTGAAACTGGAATTAAAAGGGACAAACCTCAGCTGTTCTCAGTGTTCTATATCGTATGTGTAGAACTTAAAGCTATTTGGCTTTTTGGCTGAATTAGGTGAATGCAAAAATAACTTGCATGTATTTTTCACCATATTTATTACAGGCAAGATACAGTAGCTTTAGTTTTACTACAAGTCTGCTTTTGTTTCTTGCCTTTGTACGCGTGTACAATGTAGTTACTACTGGGTTTCCCTGCTTCAAGGTAAATCTGAAGTAAAGTACTAAAGAAGTAAAATAGTTTATACTTTCATGAAATTTGAAGAGTGGGTTAGGAAAATTTTAAATATCTAGAACTGCCTTTTTACTCCCACTCCAAATTTGGTAACAACTCTGCACATAGATCAGTAAACAGATCATAATGAATTAAAAAAAACCCCACTTCCAATATATCGTAGAATATTATTCAAGCTGGAGCAGGTACATGAGATCAGTATTCCCAAGATTATTCCATTCCCACTGACTTTGAGGGACCTGCAGATGTTTTAAATGAATAAGTGATTTGTTTTTAATCTGAACAGGTTAACTGTGTAATATTGGTGACTTTTCTATTTTGAATGTCAGTGGTGATTTATGGATTAAGAGACTGAACTCAGGAACCCAAAAAATCAAATGTATTTGGGTGCACTTTATATCCTTTCATTTTTAACTCTGCTCCTTATTTCCATAACAGAAAGTTGTTATATTTGTTCCCAGTCCAGACACTGAGTCATTCCTGTTTAAACCAGACACTGGGCTCTCTGTGTAATTCCTTTCTTCCCTTCAGAGTTTTTGGACTGCAAGGAAAATGGTAATGCCAGGTGCCTCCTCTAGCTCCATTTCTAGAGGTATTACTGTAAAAACACACAGAGGGGCTAAAAGCTGCCAGGCAGCGCTGGAAATTCTCTGAGCTCTGGTGATTTCAGATGCAGCTAAGTTAGGGAACACCGCCCGATTCTGACAGCATGGACAGACTTACCGTTTCCTGTTAGAATACTACTTCTCCTCCCCAAAACCCTCTCTCCCGACCCTTTATGACAATGCAGGGATAGTTGTATGGCTTATTTCGTGTGAGGTAACGTGGCATTTGAAGGTAAGAACTCTGCAAGTTTCTAAACTTTGTTTTCTTTTTTTTTTTCTGTGGAACTTTTAACGGAGCTGGGACTCAAGGATTTTGATATTGTTCATATTTTGTGTTAAAAAAACTATGTGCAATATGGTCTCTTCTCCCAAGTAACCAGCGATAGGATGAGAGGAAAAGGCCTCAAGTTGCGTCAGGGGAGGTTTAGGTTGGATATTAGGAAAAAATTCTTTACTGCAAGAGTGGTGAAGCCCTGGAACGGGCTGCCCAGGGAAGCAGTGGAGTCCCTGTGCTGGAGGTGTTCAAAAAACGTGTAGACGTGGCACTTGAGGACATGGTCTAGTGGTCATGGTAGTGTTGATTTGACATTTGGCCTTGATGATCTTAGAGGTCTTTTCCAGCCTTAATGATTCTATAGAGGTTTTAGATGCGGGTGGCACCAGAAGCTCGGCTGCTCTTCTTTTTGCAAACAAATAACCTCTAAACACTGTTACCATATGGCCACTTGGAAAAAATATTGGTTTGATTCCAAAAGATAAATTGAATGTATTTTCAAAAGGATTCCGCTCCCTCACTCGCTTCCATTGGTTGTGTAATATAACTTGGCTGCCTCCGTACAGATGCTCAGACTCAGACACTTCATTGCAGTGGTGCTTTAGTAACTATAGATGGAAAGAAGTTTGAGAATGTCTTTCACGTTAGTCATTTTGGAGTAATTCCGTTTTTTACCACTAGATGGCTGCCCAGGATAGGGCTATATCCACCCTCCTGCAAACACAGGGGGCACCGGATTCATTTTGACACGTGCTTAACGATAGAAACAATCATAAACCTGAAGTTCTTTCCAGCTCAGCTGTGAAGACAGCTGTGTGAGGTTTGAGCATCTTTTGACATCCTGAAAGCTTCACATGGTGGGTTCTTTCTGCTTGCAGCCACAACTAACTGCAGGAAGAGCTCTCAGTTAGATGGGCAGTTGGAGCCTCCTCAAAATGCTCAAAAATCAGTACAACTGAGCAGGGAACTCACCTGCCCAGTGCCTAACGCTGCAAAGAGCCAAGAGCCGAGCTGGGGGAACATTTGCAATACACTTTGCCCGTTTTCTTGTTACAACATAGTTCAAAGTGCTATGGAGACCTTCTAGTGTTGCAACCGTGCCCTCATAGCTGGTCAAAAAAATGTCTTGGAAAATGAGAGAAAAAAGCCCACCCTTTGTTGGGAGAAAGTGAGTGTCCCTCCTTCATTCAGACCCTGCTTCCTTTATTTTTGCCCTGCACCTAAACCACCGCTTTTCAGGACTGCAAGTGAGAGTCAGTTTGGAAAATCCATGAGCTGTCATGTCCATAAAAACAGTCTGATGGTAATGGATTTTAGCCATTATCAGCCCAGGCTGGATTCAGCTCGGCCATCCAGGGCTGACAGAAGATTTTTCCATCCACACCAGCTTCTCTTGGCAGAGTAGTCCTCTGCCAGAGCTCCCCTGAACTCAACCTTAACCCTACCTGCTCCTGGAACTGCTTCTTTCCGGGCTGAGAGTGGGCCCAGCACCTTCCTTGTGCCCTGGGGGCTTTGGGGCTACACCATGTGCTCCAGCTCCAACCCTCGCTCCAGACCCAGCTCCAGCCCTAGACCTAGTCCCAGCTCCAAATACAGCCTCAGCTCCAGCCCCAGCTCCAAACACAGGCTCAGCCCCAACCCTAGCTCCAGCTCCATCTCTAGCTCCAGTCCAGTCCTATCCCTAGCTCCAGCCCTATCCCCAGCTTCAGACCCAGCTCTCTAGTTCTAGCTCCAGCTCCATCTCCAGCTCCATCCCCAGCCCGGGGCCGCGCAGCTCTGCCCGCTGCCGGGTGCGAGTTTCTGCGGCGGCGGCTCGGAGGCAGCGCTGGGGGAGGGGAGAGCCGCGCCAGCCACTCACAGAAACAGGAGTGAAATCTCCCCGACACTTTAACTGTCAATCAGGCTTAATGGGGTATAAAAGCTCCCAGCGCCGCGGCGGAGCGGGCAGCGCGGCTCGGGCGCACGGAGCCGCCTGGGATCGAGCCGGAGCCGCAGCGGTTCTCGGCCAGGACACAGCCTCGGTCGGTGGTGATAGATAGTACGGCAACAACAACAGCCCGGCCCTGATAGAGCCTTTCTTAAAAAGAAGGTCCTGGCGATTCTGTCGTATTTAAGCAATTTCCTGAGTCTAAGAATAGCCATGAGCTGCCTGGAAGGCACCGCGGGCTGCGACTCGGAGACATAGGCTGCTGGGTTTTATTTTTCCAAGTATAAAAACCTTCCGTTTGGATACTGGATTTTTACGTCGGTCCGTGAAGCGGAGCGGTGTATGGTTACTTTTAATTTCACTTTTTTCCTCTCTCCCTCTTTTAATTTAAAAAGCAAGGAAGCCGCTTTACCTGCATGAGAAGACATCAATCAAGAAACAGGGGAGTGACCCGGTCGTCTGCACTGCTGTACTCCTACCCTTTTTTTAGGGGGAGAGAAGGATTTTTCCAGTCCAAGAATCTCTTGCCCCCAGATTGTGGAAGGGGGTTGAAGACTTGTCCCCCACCTGGGGGTGCATGAAGGGTGTTGGTTTTCTTTCTCTGTTAACTTGGTTTGGTGAAGGGTTGGAAGAGAACCTTGCCTTCCTGGCTGGCCTGGACCAAGAGGATGATTTGGAAGTGGCTGGGCGCCCTGGTGCTTTTCCCCGTGCAGATGGTTTATCTGGTGGTGAAAGCTGCCGTGGGCACGGTGCTGCCGCCCAAGCTCCGTGACCTGTCCGGGGACAACGTGCTGGTCACCGGTGGGGGCAGAGGCATCGGTCGCCACCTGGCCAGGGAGTTTGCCAAACGAGGAGCCCGAAAGGTGAGCCCCGGCACGATGGGCAGGGGGAGGAAGCTCCCACCTGCTGCTCCACTGGGATGTCCTCGACTGGGGACTGAAAAGCCTTTTCCCTCCCCTCCAGGTGGGATGGATGGGATCGCTCTGGGGAGTGGGGAGGGGAGAAGGGGCACGAATTCTGCCAAACCCTGGCGTGCTGAGCCATTAGCTTGACTTATCAGAAGTTGCCCACCCCTCCTTCCCCGCATCCTGGCTCTCCCCATCTCACCCAAGAAGACGTGAAGAAGGGACCCCCCCGCCCCGTGAATCCTGCCCCGCTGACAGGGAGAGGCTTCGCTCCAGCCGTGTCCCTGCGGCAGGAGAGAGGAGCCGGGCGGTTCCCACGCGTGAAGCCAGCGCTCACCCGAGGCTGGGGCCGGTGGTGCTGGAGCTGTGAACGAGCAGAGCGGGCTGCCGGCTCCGGCCCTTCGGCCTCGGCTCCTCTTCAGCCTCCCCAGGCACAGCCCGCCCGCCGCTGCCACGCGTGTCCCCCCGGAGCGGGGCCCGGCGGGGGAAGGGGCGAAGGCAGGAGGGCTCAGCCTCGGTCCTCAGCCTGCGTCCTCCTGGGAAAGAGAGAGGGGTTCAGCTTCACCCTTCGGGGTTTCCGTGGGCGAAGTTAATTTATTGCGCTTTCTGGAGTCGCTCGTATTTGCTCTCGGCCGGCCCGGAGCTGCTCAGATGAATGAGATCCCGGCGAGGAGGAAAAGCGCAGCCGGAGCAGGAGCTGTGAGTTTGCACAATTCCCTCAGGAGAGAGGCTGAGCGACCGGTCTGTGCACAGCAGCCAGAAATGCCGGTGCTGCTGGTGGGTCCGTTCTCCAGCTCAGGAACTGGTGGCTGAGCCTGGAACGCTGCTTCCCTACCTACAGGTATCTCCCGATGTGTGAGTCCGTCGGGGAAGCGAAACTCACACACACCCTCAAAGGGGGCTTGAGATTTAAAGTTTCAGCTCCCCCTTTGTGGGTGATATGCAAGGGAGGAATCATGAAGGTAGACAGCTGCATAAATACTTCTCCGTGTGAGAGAGGGTGCATGCGAGTGAAGAGAGCATAAAGAAGAAAAACACAGAATGAGAGGAAAAGCCGCATTTAGCCTGGGACGGCGTTTTGTCGCTTCCTTGCACACGCGTTGCAGTTTTCTCTGCGTGGTACAGAGCTGTGCTGGCGCACAACCTTGAGGTGCAAAATGTGTCAGCCTTGAACTTTGATGTTTGTATATGCTTGTGTTTAAACATCATGTTGAGATTTACAAATTCTGGGAAGCAGAGCAAACAAGCTGACTGACCTTTGGACCCAAGCAATTCGCTGAAAGTGTATTTATATTATCTGTTAGAGTACCATGCTTCATCATTTATTTCTTTAGCCCGGCTGGTTGCCATGCTGAGCTCTGAGATGAAAGTACCACCATTTCTGCAGCTAATTCAAGAGCTGCTGCGGTGGGGCTGGAAGCTGAACAATGGCAGCTGATGAGCCAGGTGACATGGGCCATAAGGAGGGGGAGCTGCTTGGGAGGGGGAGCTGGGGATGGAACAACCCTAAACCCCAACAGAGTGTGGTTCATCTGTCCGTCCGGTCTGTAGAACCTCTACGTGTCTTAGAAGGAAAGAATAAGTGAGAACCTTTGTACTTGTCTCATATTGTTGTGAAATGCTCTGTGGTTGGTGGTTACTGTTTAGAATTTCGGGGATTTTTGCCTCGTGGGGTTTTTTCACGTCTGTCATCAAGGTGTGTCAGATTTTGCTTTTACTAAATTGGAATTAGATTCTCCTTGCGGTTATGTCATGGCTGTCCAGCAAGTCAGAGGTGGCACGCGGGAAGTTTTGCCCCTCTCTGGTAGCGGGACTTGCCTTCCTGCCGTCGGCAGTGGCACGTTCTCCCTGCAGCACTCGAGTAGGCATACTCTTCTCTTCCTTAGCATCCTGAGTGACAATTTTACCTAGATGTGGTGGTTTCCATTCCCTTTGCTGTGAGATTTCATTTCTTTCCTGCCTTCCGTGCTCAAGCCTAACTTGGTGAATTTAACGCTGTTTCTGTGTAGAGCGCGAGACCTGTGTTTGGCACTGCTCTTGGATTTTGTGCTTTGCCTTGGACAATCAAAAAGAAACAAAACAGGCTTGAAGTGGCTAGAAAGCTGTGTGTCAGTGAAAATTAACTATTCTACTTTCCTGTTGTCTTCTTAAGCAGTTAAGCCTTTTCCATTTATATGCAAAGCTTGAATTATTGACCATAATTCATAATTTATAACAGATTCTGGTTATTGGACGGCGTCGTCATGATACTCTGAGTTTAGAAAAACACATCCACCAAAGGCGTGAAGTTGTGAGGGCAGGCATGGTGTGACCTAGAGGTGAATGGAGACGGTAGCACAGAGATTCAGGTCCTAATAGCGGGTGTGCAGCAGATCTTGATAAAGTCATCACAGCGCTTGCGCACACAGACATAGTGGCGGAGTTTTGGAGGTAGGCGGCGATATATAACCATATTTTTGAGATTAGAATCTTCTGAAAGATAAGTTAGTTGAGACTTAGCTTATGAAATTTCCTCTGGTAATTAGTCTGGGTTGGATTTCATCTTACACGCTATTTTCAGAGGCTGGTTTTGGTAATCACAAATGAGATGTATCGGAGTGGTTCTCACATAAGGTGACAAGTGTCGTGTCTCACTGAGACTACGAATTGTCACATCTGCAACTTTTGTACTGTAAAATCTGGCATTTGAAGCTGTGAAGATGGCAAGAAATAAATCAAAAAAGTGTTTATGCAAGTGGAAATACAGCGTGTTCTGCTTGATGGATGACCATGGAGACTGCAATTCTCAGTCCAACAGAATGGAAATCTCTTGGGTGTGATCATGTAAATCCATCCTGATTGCCATTCTCTGTCCCCATTCTTCTAACTCCATTGCTCTGCCATTGTCCCTCAAATATGACTTGGACAGATAAATGTCTAGGAGACATTCCGTTCTGAGGTGATGTCTCTGTTCTCATGGCTCCTCATTGGCCTCTCTGATGAAATGGCCAATAAGGGAACAAAGCAGTGTCAGTTGTCTTTTCAGTTTCAGAAGTCTGTATCTTCTGGGTTTTTCAGTTAAGACTTTAATCCTTAGCTCATCCATCCCTGTTCAGGTGTATACTAAGGGTCAAAGAATCCATACTCCATTTTTACTTTTAGGTAGAAGTTTTCAAAAACTACTTGTCCATGGGAGACACTGTGTATTTAAATGCTTCCTGTCACACGTCTGGACAAACCAAACACATGTATATTTTTTTGTAGGCAGAGAAGAGTGGTTTACAGATGGTACGGGACATGTTAGTGTTATTATGAGGGATGAATAGCACTGAATTTTCTCTGGAAATACTCAAGTGTTGTAGTTCAAGTTTCATGCTGTTCCTCAGAGATGTGTCCAGATTCAGAAGGGCTGGCTGAGGAGTGACTTTGCTCTGGCTGGATTGTGGAGAAATTGCTTTTTTTCTTTTGAGTCCTTCTTGGTTGCTTGCAGACTTCAAAATTGTCACTATTGTTGACTTTAACTCTTGAGGATTTTGACTACACCTGAAAAGTCTTTGACCAATAGGGCATCACCTCTGCCTCAGTCTCACACATCGGGAGCTTTGTTCAGGCTCTTAGCTTTTGATATTCTGTGGCTAGCCAAAACGGCAGAGTGTATCTATGTCAGTGAAACGGGAGAAGGAGAGATTTTTATGAGTTTATGATTTAATGCCCACTAAATAAAAATCCACTTCCAAAACCTAACAGTGTTTTGCAAAGAATATCCTCGAGTACATGTGTAATTGAGTTAATATTGGGAAAACTGGCCCTTTTGAACAGTATTTCTTGTGTGGAAGAACAGCCCTCTACAGATGTGAGTAGTCAGGGGGACACAGGGGCTGAATGGGTTCATTCACTGGTGGTTAGAGTAGGAAAATACTTCTGGTTTCCTCGAAGCTGTTTGCTTTTCCTACAGCATTTTCAGTTACAGTGCCCATGCCAGAGAGTTGTCAGCCCTGGTTTTGATGGTCTCCAGCGATGAAGTTTTGATTCACATGTCATTTCTATGCCTTGCTCTTTGTTAGGTTTTCTTTTAGGTCATTTCTTTGATGTCTAAACATTTTCCTTGTAATTTTAATTAACTTTGTTCACAGATTACTTAATCTGAGGTCTGACTGAACAGAAAAGAGATGTTTGGCTCCTGGGCATTCTGGATTATTAAATGTCACCAAAACCTAATAAAAGTAACTGAAAAATATATCATTATAGGATAGAAACAGATTCCCCAACTCAAGTATGTATTTTAGTATTCAGGATGATTTGTCAGTGACTTTGGAAGAGTTTCTGGGGCCTTTCCTGTTGGAAAACTAGTGAAAAGGCATTGATTTTAATCAGATTTTTTATTTACACTGAGGCCTCTGGGCTCAGAAATCAGCAGTAGGGATCTTCAGTAGCATTCCTACAAGGGATCATATACAGCAATGCTGTTCTGTTGTTGCTTCGTGATTCTCTCTGTCATCTCTGTTTCTTTCAAAGTATGTCTATTTTGTCCTCCTCCTGTTTTGCCTTTTATTTTTCCCCCTTCAACTGTGATATGTTTGCCCTTTCGGTAACTGTAGCTATTGATGAAGGAACAAGAGGGCTCCTACAGAAGCTGAGGTGTTCTGCCACGAGGGATGTCTCCAAAACACCAAACAGGGCAGCCCCGGCCCTGGGTTAGCGTGACAGTTACTGCAGAGAAGAGTTAACAATTCCCGTTAACCTTGTTGAGAGCTCTTCACATTCATCACTGTGCAAGAAACGACCTCGCAAATACACTGCAAGGTCTCTCCTTTCACCGTTTGTCCTCCGGACGTTCACTTCCTGTATTGCAGGGGACTGCGACCCAGAGGGTTTGCAGGGTTAGGGCTGAGGTAAGCAGCCTGGAACAGCAGGACAGACAAGAGCCCTTCCTGAGTACCAACACCACCAACAAGGAATGGAAACAACGCTCTTGGATGGAATGTACCTTCTGACGGCCATGACCTGCTCTGTCAGCACCTGCGTCTGTACAGTTACGCCTGCCGGTCTGCGAGGTATGCGGAGCAGGATGGCAGCGTGATGGGCAGCTCTAGAATGCCACAAACACAATGATACAGTGATTATTGTGGGCTTGTAACAAAGATCCTGAAGGCACTACTTGAAACCTTTTACTTTGAAAGCTGATCAGAGATTTTTCTGGTTGGTTTGGTTTGTATTTAGCTTGTATCGCTCCTGATTTTGGTCAGACTACAGCCCCCCTCGCCCCAAAACCTCAACTGTTCTTTCCATCATTACTTTCACAACGTTTTCAAAGTCAGACCTTAACGTCTTCCTGTAGCCAGAGGCCTTGTCATTTGAGCATGCTGTGCTCTTTCGGTTCAATTACACTTGGGATGGCCATAAGAGGTCAGTGGAGGAAGGAGCACTGCAGAAGGGATGAGAGTTGGGCAAGCCCGTGGTGCTGCTGACACCAGGAGCCTGGTCGCTCAGTGTTCCTCTGAATTCCAAAGAACTGAAACCTCAGAGGAACTGCAGGTGCTAAAACTGGAGAGTTTTGGCTGGTTTAGGCCAAGTTTTAGGTGGTATAGTCCATCCTGCATGAGATTTTAGGCTATAACTTGTGTTTAGGATGAGTGTATTGCAACGAGGTTATGTAGAAAATGGTGTCAGGTCTTAGAATTTAGCCTTGTATTCCCGGTAATGGAAAATATGGCACGTTTGAAATGAGTGTTTACGATGGTGTGCTCCTCCCACATTACCCACACAAACAGCATCTGTAGTTCTATGGAAATTTCACTTTGGTCTTTATGAATCATATTGACATATTATTGTCCTGGTTTGTATGAAATAGCGTAAACCTTTTAAAAGCTTCTTTATGACATACAGTGACACTATGTGATAAAAGATGAACTGCGTTGTGACTAGAGCTGAAAATGATGATCTTTGAGGTCCCTTCCAACCCAAACCATTCTATGATTTCCTGAAATGAGGGCAAAATACCAAGATTGATGCTAAAAGTGATTCAGATCTGTGACCTTCTTTAAAGTGTAGGACAAGAGCTCTTGCATTTCAGTAAGAGTTCTTAATCTAAAATGTCTTTTAAAATATTGGGCATTCTCAAACTTTCACGTCAGATTTCACTTTCAGAACCTGTCACTAAACTGTCATTGGGAGTTAGCTCTTGCCTAAAGAGGAACCTGACATCAAATTATTAATGCATAAGAATTTTAATCTGCCACGGAGATCCACCCAGATGGGCTGTAGCATTCCAAACCTGAAGACATTTCTTTTGTCACGTACAATTTCTGATAATGTACTGGAGGAGTGGGGAAGGGATGAGATGACATACCTGAAGTAAACTCAATAAATCTGCTTGCTGTCTGTCAGGTTTCAAATCCACTGTGGCTGGGCCAGTCATTAAGAAGACGCTTGTATTCTGCGAGTACTAACTGATTTCTGGCATGTCTCTTGCAATTCCTTCTGAGTTCAGAACATGAATAGACCTGATCTGGCCACCCCAGGGGAGATTAGTTCTGATACAAGGAAAAGAGCTGATTTTAAATTACATTTTGGAGCTGAGAGGAACTGGTTTTCTGTAGAATATGATTAATCACCACAGACTTGTTTTTTAACAGGCAGCGTGATCTAACATCATGAAATCATAAAGCCTCTTAAATTGTGTTTATTAAAGAAATGGGCACAGTTGTGGTGTACTCTACCCAATGCAAATGCCGTATGCAGAAGTACTGCACAAACAGATGTCGAGTTGGCCTGGTGTAGTTTAAAAGGCTCAGTGTCCAATTTAAATATACATTTTTAGATTGCAGTACTAAGCATTGTCAAGAGAGCATCTGTCCACAGCCTGAATGCCTTTTATGCCCTG
Source organism: Eurystomus gularis (assembly GCA_013400335.1). Lineage (NCBI taxonomy): Eukaryota > Metazoa > Chordata > Aves > Coraciiformes > Coraciidae > Eurystomus > Eurystomus gularis. The sequence continues at coordinate 123,141 of VZZY01018432.1, forward strand.
TGGAGATGGCTGGAGGGGTTTCAAAGCTGTGGAGATGTGGTGCTGAGGGGCATGGTTTAGTGGTGCCCTGGCAGTGCTGGGGGAACGGTTGGACTCGGTGATCTTGAAGGGCTCTTCCAACCCAAATCATTCTGTGATTCTATGACGTCTAGTCCATGTATCTAATGATTTCTCTGTAGTAGTTCAGAAATGCAAATAAGTAACTAGCCAGTTTGAAGGGGCAATCTGACATGTGTCTAATTGGAAAAGTTAATGCAATCTGAAAAGAAATTTTGCATTTTCTAGGTTGCAGATATTTTAGTGTAATGAGAATATTTACCTGTAGTGCAAGTACAGGTTGTAGGTAATTAATCTCTCCTGCTGTGTGTGTGTGTGCTTGAAAGAAAACCCATGTAGGAACTGAACGGTTTCAGGCATATTTTTAATGATGGTTACTTTAATCTTACTTAGATTTAAGCACTTCATCTTGCAGCAAACTGTTAGAGCGTGTCATAACTTGCCAGTAACCAGGAGCGTGTGAAAGGAATTGGGGAGTGACTGTTTTTCCATGTCGTGCAAAATAATATATTAATTTGGAACTTTTGGTAAACCATGAGAGCATAGATTTGATTGAGTCGCTTTATGGTCTCTGGAAAGACTTTCCTTCTATAAAGATTGTATACTGACAGCAACGTTATTTAATGGCTTCCTGTTGGCAGTTCGTTTCCTCGTTGATTGAATTTAAGGATGGGCGGAAGAACCCTTGTTTCAAGTCCCGGGCTTAGATGGCATTAAGCCTGTTGTGTGTGCTAGTGCCAAGGCCGGCAGTTTGAATAACATGCTGAATCAGTGTCTCTACTTGGCAAGCACGGCCAGAATTTATCAGCTATCAGATCTGTTGATGTCTGCGAAGCAGCATTCCGGCTGGAGCTGTTTTAGCTTATAATTTAGAACATACCTGTCTTTTGTTACTGGGTATGTTGCAAGGAGAATAAATAATGTTAACAAGAAGTGGAACTTGTAGAGTAACAGGCTTGCCATCTCACATCAGGACACAGTGATGTCATGTGAAAATGTCCCGGTGAGACCGTGCTGTGTTGGCACACCAAAATCCAGCACTTCTCAAAATGCTTAAGAACTGGCATCGAGACAGTTATACAAGGCTTCCCACAAAATCTAAGGACTGTGTCAATGCTGTAAGAAATCTCGAGGGAGGTTTTAAAGATGAGGTTGTCTATTAATGTTGTAGTGCCTCAGAAACCCACTCATGCACCAGAAATTATTTAGCATAAAGATGCTAAATGTGCCGTGTAAGGACAACAGAAGGAGATGATGCTTTCTCAGGATTTACAATGTAGATGTAAAGCAAAAGACAACAGCTGAATCCAAACGCCTAAGTCTGTGCCGATGGGGATTGCAAAGCAAGTGATTTCAGCACTGCTCATTTAGCCATTTTTAAGTTTTTTGAAAGGCATCACAGCGATGACAGTTTTAAGGTGGGATCTGAAGAGCAACACTGAAGAGTTTTGGGCAATGTTTATAGGAGTGCAGGCAGCATGGTAGAAAACAGAGGTTTTTTTGAAAAATTAATGCTGGGAGTTAAAAGGCTGCAATAGGAGATCTGATGCTAAATGAAAGGTGAGCAGTAACATGGGGATAGCGGCCTCAAAAGTGGACACAGAAGCTTAGATCTGGAAAGATTGATTGGTCTCTTCTCCCAATTAACCAGTGATAGGACAAGAGGAAATGGCCTCAAGTTGCACCAGGGAAGGTTTAGGTCAGATATTAGGAAAAATTTCTTTAATGGGAGAGTGGTCAAGCCCTGGAACAGGCTGCCCAGGGCAGTGGTGGAGTCCCCATCCCTGGAGGGGTTCAAAAAACATGTAGATGTGGCTTTCCAGGCATGGTCTAGTGGTCATGGTAGTGTTGGGTTGAAGGTTTGCCTTGATGATCTTAGATATCTTTTCCAACCTTAATGATTCTATGATTCTGTGATTTGTACCAAAGAAAGAAAAAAAGCTGCTTTCCTGAATTTCATGGCTGACACAGAGGTTTTGGTCTATGATGTCTCACCTTACTTATCTGAAGTGATTCATCCCTGTTCTATTTGTGTGGTTTCATCACCTACAGCGTCTTGTAAATGTGCTGCTATGTATTTCTGTTGCATTTGTGTTATGAGTCCGGCAGAGGCTAGGAAAAAGCTGTCTCAGATTTGTAGAGCTATTTCCGTCTGAAGCACTGCCATATAGATGTAGTTTGCTGTAATGTAAAATGAATTAAACACGCTGTTGGGCTAAGGTCTAATCAGCCTGGCAGAGCAATGTGCTGTAAGAGCGACCACAGGCCCTGCATGGAGACTGGAGAGGAAAAACCTTAAAGACAGAGAAAAACAGCCACAGAGCTGACCACCGAGAGAGAACAAACTCTGGGATTTTCAAACCTGTGTGCTTATCAGGAATATAAAGCAGAAATTATTAGGGAGATTTTTTTAGCTGGGCCCAGGCTCTGTTCTTCAAAGCATCACGTCAACATGCTGAAGAGTCGAACAAGTCAGACCCAGGCGCTGCCAGATCCATTGGCTGATAACACTGACGCCAGTAGAACAGGGTCAAATACATGTTGTTTGACTTTTATCCCAGTGGGGATTAAATTGATTCTAATTAATAGATTTGGGAATAGATGAGTACCTTGGCAGAGTTTGTAACTAATTTAAATTGTTGATCCTATTAGCTTAGCCATAAACTATGCGTAATTACAAAAGGATTTTGTGGAGAGCCACCCTTATGTTGCCACCTTCTTAATTACGATTTATTGAACACAGTGCTGCAGAGCTTACTTGTTTTGATTAATGTAGGGATATCTGTTGTCTAACTCCGCCTGGGCAAACGTGTCGGTGCTCCACTCATGGCAATAAAATAGTGTTTGAAAGCACAAATGCAGCTCTGCTGAAATCAGTTACACTTTACCTATGTGACAGATAAATCCAGCTCTCAGTACATAGTCAGCAGCTGTTGCACCTCTGAGTACACTTAAACAACATCGAATTATACATATTTTGAGGTGGTATAAGAATGATGCCCGGAAAGATTCTGGGCTGTGATTGTGTTTCTTAGAAGCTTCACTGATTAGCAAATGTCTCCTGTGTAGCCAGGCCTATCTTAAGAAACCAGGAGTTACCACTCAAAGCATGATATTTTAAGTAAATAGAATTGTTTTTTCATTTGAATCCCTGGGTACACTCAAGTTGCATTTTCAAGATTTTCTTTGTATCTGAGGAGTGGACAAACTTGCACCACTTTAACTGAAAGCAGGAATTGTAGATAGTCTTTTTAACTCTGGGTGCTGGGCCTTAAGAAAACCTTCAAATATACTAAACTTAAAATAAATTAATGTGAGTGGGAGATGTTGTCAACACACTGCGCCTTTCACCTCTCCCTGCCCTTAGAAAGAATGGATCAACAATAACAGTGGACAATCAGATATTCCCTATGTGGAGATTAAAATAGTGTTTGTCATGGGTCTGTCATTTTAATCTCATTGCTAGCAGCAACCAGAAACACCTTATCTCTGAGCAGTGCCTGCGCTGGGCAGGACTTGGCCATGGTAGATTTGGAGAGGAAACAGGAAATCCTGACATCCACTTCCAGCAGCTTGGTTTTCTGTTGACTACAAACTCCAGTTCCCGGTGCCCTACCTCCTAAAAAACACCTTACTAGCAAGGACAAAACTCAGCTTACTGCCTTCAGAAGAAGAGATCGTGCTTCCAAGTAGAATATGAAAGCCATCCAGCTGGTACGAGTGCTTCTTTCCCAAAGTGGTAACAGAGCAGGGCTGGCTCTGACTGCAGTGAGCTGTCAGGAATGATGTAAGAACATTCCCAAGACTCTTAGGAAGGACGGGAGCCCTGTCTGACTGAGTTGTTTGGTTCTGGGTTTGGAGATATGCTGATTGTGCAACGTTGTGGAGTACTCTTTGTGTTGCTTGTTATTTGATTTTAATCCAGGCCCCTTAGAGACTATTGTCTATGTAGTGTTTGCATTTGAATGTGCGTTTTATGGAAGCAAGAGGTTTGCCTCTTTAAAAGCAAAACATTCGCCCATCAAAGGGGGTTTCAGGGTCTCATTTCCCTAGGTGATGGTGTGCAGGCGCTGCAGGTTGCTCTATGACACCTTCCACACTGTAAGGCTGTGTGTGTGGTGTGTGCCTGGCGATCCGGCACCTTCCGTGTCCTTTCCAGCCCCGAGTTCATCGGTGGGTCAGCCAGCTCCTCGTGACATCACCACCCTTGTTTACTGCTCACCCAGAGGAAAGTGCAATGCCGATGGGTTCGACCGCTGCCATGAGCTTATTTTTAGTCTGGCGCTTCCACAAAATCACAAATTTAGAAAAGCGTCTTACTTCTACAAAGTGATTTTATTTTCTCTTCCTGAGTTAGAAGGGAAAATAAAAGGTAGAAAATCCTTAACCACTGAAATTATATTACAAGAACAGTATTTCATGTTGTCTTTGAAATTGTTAGTGCAACTAAGTAATCAGAATGTTGGTTACAGTTTAAAAAAAAGACCCATCTCCAAGGGAGTCAGTCTAATTGGGATGAAGTACTCTGTAACACATTAAGTGAGAACGGCTTCTTTAGCCACTGGAATCAGTGAAAACTGTTAAAATACTGTTGGTTTGCTTTTGAGTCACAGGTAGAGGCCAAGTGGAGTTATTTCATAGAATCATAAAACCATAGAGCCACAGAATGGGTTGGAGGAGACCTTAAAGCTCATCTCGTTCCACCCCCCTGCCATGGCAGGGACACCTCCCTCAAGCCCAGGTTGCTCAAAGCCCCGTCCAACCTGGCCTTGAACACCTCCAGGGATGGAGCATCCACAACCCCCCTGGGCAACCTGTGCCAGTGGTTGTTTCAGGATCTAGGATTCAAAATGCGATTTCAGCACTGACAGTACGTTACAGATTTTCCACTAATGCACGTGGAGATTGCTCCACCAGCACTCCTGCCAGTCATGTCAGTGCAAGTGCTTTTGCCTTTTTGTGCACCTAGGAATATTTCTTAGTAGAAGTAAAGATTGTTTCTACAGTGAAGGTGAGTCAACCACAAAGAGGCTGCTTTTTAGGGCTAAATTTCACACACTTCATAGTTTACAGATCCCCAGTGCTTTGGTAGGTAGAAAACCCTTCTGGCGTCGAGCTGTGCTTGTACTGACTTTGAACACATTAAGGAATTCTTGTGCTTCAGCATTCTATCAATATTCTGTTCTGTGCCTCAGCTAACTCTTTGGTACTGGTCAGGTTTATTTCACTGGCAAGCAAAGCTCATCTCATGTCCTCTGACAGCTTAATTGATTTTATGTTCATGTTCTAGGGAATTAACTTCGTTTTGCATTGCCATGGCCTAAAAGCGTGCAGGTGATAGGCAATCACAGCCAAAGGATGGAACTGCCAGGGAGCTGTAACTGGTTAACGTGCTGGAGCTGATTTGTGACTGCCGGAGCAGCCCCTCCAGGTGAAATAAGGATCGTTGTAGCAGTCTCATTAGAATGGCTTTGACCATTTATGGATAAAAGTAATGATCACAACTTTTCTTTCTATATTTAGATGCTGTTTTATTTATTGTCGCACTCTGTATAAACAGGGTAGCTACTTCATCTTAACAGTGTATTGAAAAAATGGGTGTAATCCATGAAAGACCCTTTTTAGCCACGCTGTACCCGTCTGGGGGGTGTGTGCTCTGGAAGCTTACATTCATCCAATTGCCATCTTCTTTCTTTGACTTAATAGGCTGAGAGTTGAATATGTCCTGAAAACTGTCATTTGTACCACAGATGAACAGATTTTTAGAAATTCTGCCCTGTTGCATAGCAACAGCCACCATTAAAACCCAACATTTTGAATTGTACATAAAAAGGTAGGAAAGCAGTCAAGCGTTTAAATACCGAGGCTTTCTTCTAAGCAGTGCACTGTATTTCTTTGACTAAAATACTTATAAGAAAACCTCCTTTTGACAGCTTTTAAATGGTTTTAAAATGGTAGCAATTCTCTTTCTCTGGAAGCAAAGAGAGGAGGTTTGTAGGGGAGCTTGGAGCTGTCGCTAAGTGTTCGTTTTCTGTACAAATTTAATGTGAGCTATTTTAACTCCCAGTACTTCTCCAGTAGCCTCATGGGAAAAATCATTTTTTCAGTTGAGAGCTGCATCATATTATGCACATGGATAATTTGGAACATATTTTAGGCCATTCTGGAGGGTAGTTTGTAATGACAGTGTTAGAAATATTATTCACCCTTAGGTCTCCATGTCTGGTTTTGTAGCAATTCTTCTTCTAGTTTAACAAATTTAATCACTTCCCCTTGTCTAACGTTACTGCGATGTTCCTACCAGAGCCGGGGCTGGCTGTCTGCCTCTGTCCTCCTCTGGCTTGTAAATGTTCCTCCTGCCTTTCCATTTACTATTTTGTCCACCATATTTTTCAACTCTGTTAATGTGACAGCGAACTGTGAAGTCCCCTTGACTGGTAACAGGACCATGATATGTCACAGCTTTACTTAGACCTTGCTACTAAGTGAACTTAGCTCCATTTCACACAGCAGTGATTGTGGATTACTGCCAAAGTTCAGAACTGGGGCAGCAGCATCAGAAGGCTTATTAATTTACCTTCCGAGTATAGCATCTGATTGATGAAATTGTCTTTATTATTTTTTATAAGGCTTGCAGTGGAATTTTATATATTCCCCCCCAAAAAAATTGCTGATGAAGTACTCATAGTGATTCAGCTTCAAGCAAAACTGAGGATGTTCTGAATTAAAGCTGGCAAATTTTTAATCTAAACTGGTCCATTCTAATCCATCATAACTGATTGGGGTGGGAGCTACACATGGGACGAGCCCTGGGAGGCTCCAGGTGCTGGCTCGGAGGCGATGCTGCAGCGCTGCAGCCTTCTCCACTAGCCATTAAAACCACCCAGCGTTTCACGATTCGGCTCTCTGTAACAGAATTCACCTCATAAACAGAAAGGCAAACTCTGAAAAATAATCTAGTTCTTTTGGCACCCAGTTTGTAGCTCTTGATTCTTCTTTTCCATACATTTATGTTAGGTCTGATGTCCACTGTGTCAGCGAAGAAGTAGCAGACTTTTCAATTAACGGGTGGTTGAACCAGGCAATTTTAGGAGTGACGCTCACCAGTCAGGTGATGGAAATAATACTGTGCTAGATCCACATTTTTAATTTCAGGTGCCCTTGCTGATACCCTGTAATCTAACCTTCTGATTGTTTTTAGCTTTACAAAAACAATCCGTTCAGTGTCAACAGAACTTTCTGTCAATGTTTAACTGTGTTACACGAACATTTAACCTGCCACATGTTGAGAGCTCTTTGCCCTGTGAGGTGCATGCAATAAGTAAAATTAACAGTGCAGCATTTTGTAACAGTGCAGCAAAGAGCAAACCTTTGCTTTTGTTGAAATGCCCTGTTGGACCGTGGCATTTCTGCCGGGCAGACCCAGTAATTTTGTTTTTTCCTTTGAAATGTTGTTTGCTGACGCTCTGTCCCTCTGTCCTGCCGTACCCAAGGCCTCTCTGCACCTGCATATTTACCCTCCCCACAATTTCCTGAGATCTCTGTGGAGGTTTTTATAGGAATCTGGATTATAGGGAGAGCATGCCAAGCAAATGGAGACGGCAGCAAGTGGTTATTTTTATAGGATGGAGTATTTATATTTCTCTTGGTGAGTACCTACAAAGCCTTACCTCAAATCCAGAGCTTTAGAAGCCTTGCCCCTCTCCCCACCCCCAGATATGCCACTCCTTCCTGCTTTGCTGCCGGAGAATTTTATTGCTGGATATTTCTTTGTGCGCTTTGGCTCCCTGGAGCAGAGGCCGGGTCTAACACATGGTGTGGCAGACATTCACCATTAAAAATCTGTCGGTTCCCCCCACAAATGCTTCCATGGACCTTTGCAGGGTGACAGCCTGTGGCCACTTGGTGCTTTTGTTGGAACGTGCACTCGGGTTGACCCTGTCCCAGCGTTAATGGGATTGTAAAGGCTGACTCCTGCATGACCTCTTCTTGCAAACAACCCTCACCCTTCCCCTTCCTCAGCAGAGCTGGGAAGTGTTGCTCCCAAGACAGTCTGCAGTCGCAGTTCGTGTTGCAGACGAAAGCAATTGGAAAAACCACTGGAAAAAAGTCAGCATGGGGCCACCTGTCCTTACATAGTCCTGCCTGTGAGAACAGTGGGCATTTGTTCGCATCTTCAGGGGGAGCTGCCCTTAAATGCCTGTATGCAGAGAGACAATTACACGTTTTCTTCCCAAGGAAGGCCCCTGTTGAGCAGGAGACAGGTGTTTACATACTGCCCCATGATTTGTTTAGGTGCTGATTTGTTTTCTTCAGAGCAAAAAAGGGGTGACTGGGGTACAGTTGGGATTGACTGTGGTTTAGGTGAGTAATGTTAATCCCATTGAGTGCTAAGTTCAACATATAAAGTAATAAAAGTCCTGACTGTAGGCGAAAGGAATGGGAATTCACTTCTAGTCTCCTTCAGAAGTCTCTTTAGATCTTTTAATCTCGTTCCTGTATATTACTCCTGGCCTTACCTCAAACCAGTTTATTATAAAGTCTGCATTTTGTGTTTACCATGGTGGCAGGATTAAACTGAAATTAAATTTTTATAGTCTGATGTCTTTACAACTTCTAAATACTAATCTAGAAAAGCTTGTGTGTAAAATAGGTAAACTCTTTTGATTCCTCCTTTAATCTTTCTTATACTCATCCCTCGCAGCTTTGATATTCACTTTCCACGGTGGGAATTGAGAAAATTTTGCCACTGGCCTGCTTTGTTTGCTTACTTTTATATAAGTGTCACTAAGGGGCTGGGTTAAGTATTTTGACCTACTTCAGGCATCAAAAGGTTCTTTTTTTTCCTTTCTAAAGCGAAGATTGGCTTTTCACACTGGACGGCCACACCTTTCACTCTTCCAGTAATCTGTCTTGAGCTGCCTCTCCCAGGGAGAGCTCTGAAAGAACTTGTCTGGCTTTGCCCTGGGGGCAAGAGAGGGGAAGGAGTGGAGGAAAAACCCTCCTGCCATTGGCAAGCAAAATACAGGAGCACTTTTGAGGCTGTTAAGATTTCCCCTCCTGTTCTCCTGATAGGCAAAACTCTGCCAGGATTATGGGATACACTGGAATGCATTTCCTCAGAGGACCAACTGTGAGCTCGTCCTACCAGGCTTTATAAATATGTGGGGATAAGACTGACATACTTCAGTGGATTATCTACACTTTGTACTTCCTAAAAGCATGCAGGAACTTTCAGTGCTGGGTGCAGAAAGGCTTTCTCTGTTTGAACAAAGGTTGCAGTCTCTGCGGTGACAGATACCAACTCAAACAGAGCAACTTTTGTTCCACTGGACTAGGAAGGAGGTTGAAAGGGGCAACGAAATGTGTTGACCTACCAACTACTTCCTATCTCTGCTGATCTGTGGCGAGGAGTTGCGGTTGATTTGTGGAGGCAGCAATAATGAGATCAGGCAGGAAGGGCACTTGCATGTCTCTGCAACACTTTAATCTTTCATTGTCTTCAAACTGATACAGAGAATTGCTTCATGAATCGTAAAATGCAGAAACTTTTGGAATGGAAGTTCCATCTAATCACAATGTGCGTTATTGTGTTGGAAAAGGCAACAATGAACAATTCTGTACTAAAATACAACCCAGGTGATCCAAGCAGAGTGTCAAGAAGTGGCAAACCTTCAGTCTCAGAAAGGCTTCTGTTGTGGGACACCTTTCCAATACTGGTCTAGGTCACGGAAGGGATAAAGTCGAGCACAGTGGGTTTGCTGAAGATACAGTGCCAAATTAATTGGTGATGTAAAAGGGCAACATTCCTTTGCTGCTGTTCTTGTATTGTGCCAGCAATAAAATCAGACCAAACAAGTTAAATAGCCTTGTAAATAATGTAAAATTGGCTCTAACCTCATCTCCTGCACTAATAATATACCGAAGGCTCTGGAAGCAGAGGTCATGTGTGCCTATTGTGGTTGATAGCAGCTTAGGTCTAGACCAGTTCATATAAATTAGTGGCTTTATCTGATTTTATGGCAGTCAAAAGCATAACTCTTACTCACGTGCATTACGGTGAAAATCAGGATTTAAATCTGCAGTCAGGGTTGGGGCTTTCGGCAAGTAGTCAGTGTGGGCCTCTATTAGAAAGTCTTGCCTTGGTACAAGAGCAGCTCTGACCTTCCTTCTGACTGCCCTCCGACCCCAGGACATGTCTCATTAGCAGATTAAGTCCAGAGTTAAATGAGTCCTCTGGGAGTGGAGGATGCAGCAGCTTCAGAGCCTGCTGCTCCAGCTGAAATGATTTTCAGAAGGCCAGATAAGGAGTTATCAGGGGACTTGCAAGCAGGGAGAAGATCCAGAGATAAGGTTTGTTTTGCAAAAATCTGCTCATGAAAACCTTTGCTAGGCCGTGATGTCACAGCCCTTGCCCGCTTTAAAGTTAATGAAGAGGAGGGCGTGTTAAGTTCCTCTGTCATCATAAATCCCCTCTTGCGCCTGCACGGGGGTGCGAGGGCTCCTGCCCTGCTGCTGCTGGGAGCAGAGCGATTGCTTTAACATCCCCATGCCTCCCTCCCGCCAGCCGCCGGGTCACCCTGAGGTAAGGCCGGGCAGGAGGGCTCCAGGAGCAGATTAACCGCCTCGCTGGGCTCCTGCCCTCCGCAATTTTCTGGTCAGTAACTTTTTGAAAGGAGAGCGTGTCTAGTGCCGTAGGGAGGGACGGGCGGGAGAGGATGACGACAGATGAAGGGGGAGAAGAAATAGGGGCTGGATTCTTTCCAGGACGGAAAAGTGTCTGTCCAAGACCTTATCCAAAACACAAATTAAATATTCCTCTATCCACCAGTAAATTACTGTGAATGGGCGGCTGCACAACATCCTGACAGCCAGGGTAATGCGGAACACCGTGTCTCTCTGCTCCCTGATTCCTCTGCCCAGACAGGAACTTCTGTGTCTGTAAGAGTTATTCTCTCCAGGATTTAGCCTCCAGTTGGGACACGCTTATTGCCAATTTAGAATTATCTTAAAAAGGAAAGGAGACGCAGACCAGACTTTGAGACCCACATCTGCATTTTGAAAACTGTGCTTCCTAATCCCAGAATCCCAGCGTGGTGGGGGTTAGAAGTGATCTCTGGAGAGCATCTCATGCAACCCCCCTGTTCCAGCAGGTCACCCAGAGCAGGGTGCCCAGGATCACGTCCAGGCAGGTTTGGAATCTCTCCAGAGAAGGAGACTCCACAACCTCTGTGGGCAGCCTGGGCCAGGCTTGGACACCCTCACAGGAAAGAAGTTTCTCCTTATGTTTAGGTGAAGGTAATAAAATGGACCATTTCCTAAACTGCTGATCTAGACTCCTTACAAATGCAGAGCCCTCAAATCCTAGAAGTGGAACAGAGGAGCAACAGAAGCCTCAACTTGTCTCTTTGTAGCATCTGCTATCCTAGGAGGCTGGGATACGGCCATGCCAATTGAATTTGGCCAGATGTAAGGACAGAAATTGAAAACCTTGTATGATCTTGTAGGAGCAATCAAGCTTGAATTGGACCGAAAGCATGTTGTATTGAGTTTTGAGTTTTATCCATCTATAGAAAGTAGCAGAAATGACAGCAGGAAACCTCCCTTCCCACTGTGTCGTTAGGGAACTTTCACCTCTCACGAAAGAATCGTCTTTTATTTACTGCTTTTTTTCTTACGCAGGCTGAAGCCTTCACCTAAGTGTGAACAGTATCAAGGACACACAAACTTTCCATGGAAAAAAATCAGTACTGAAGTTACTGCTGTCAGCAGGATAACCAGCAAATGCTGTCTTCCCCAGATGGCCCAGTTTTTAATGGGGTCACCTTCCAAGACTTGCCTGTAGGATATTGAAGGTCCCAAAGTAACTGTTGGGGCATAAAAAAATGTTGTGTCCAAGAGTTGCATCACAGACAGATGTTCCTTTGACAGGTTGTCCTTTGCTTAACCATTCTTCCGCGTGTATTTCCTGACATTCAATGCATCAGTGGCAGCTCTTGGGAATAGGAGGCTCTATGGATGTTTGAAACAGATTGAAGTGAAGAGTGAGGGATCTACTTTTTATGTTGCAATAGCTGTGTGAAACCCTGGAGTGCTGGGTATGTGAGGTCAGCTTCTTGCCTTACTCTCCACATCTGACACCTTATTTCTCTTCCTCTCCTCTTACTCTGCTACCTTCCATCACTTTTCAACTTGTCAGTTCATTTTTTAGTGTCTGCATTTGACTGATCCAAGCCTGCCAAGAGGTTGAAGTTCACACTGATGCAAACTCTGCGGGCATCAGACTCGATGGTTCTGGTTGAAAATTTGTAGTGTTTTTTCTCTCCTTTCTGCAGAGATGTGGGTTGTGAAAGAGAAAGCAAGTAAGTGCATATGCTTATAGCTCAACAGTATTTTGTAAATATTTCCTGAAAGCTTGTGAAATTTCTCACATGCTCTTGAGTTCCCTTCAAATCTGCAGAGTCAGCATCAGAAATATCACCCAGTCTAGCTCTGAGTTCGGAAGCCAGTAAATAGCCATCACTTCTACAAGCTTTGTGTAGATGCTAAAGCCTGATGGCCGAGGCAGATGTGCTGAGGCTTCCAAGACAGGCCAATGCACAAGGCACATTTTTAGCCATAGGCTTTATTATAGCTTTTAAGTCCAATTACAGCTTTTTCCTTGAAAATTACTTCCCCCACACTAATATTTCCCATTAAATAGCTCTGACATATTTATACATGCTCTGAAGTTTCTGGTGAACCAGCTCGTTAGTCCTTTGGTGATTTTAAGAATGTAAGTCTATCAGTCTGTGTGTGTTCATGTCCACAGAGGTGCCAATGATTTATAAATGGGATTAATTGTAAATTTAACTCATTTAACCTCCAATGGTTGGGGACCCAGGTACTTCTGCATTTTAGCCTTGCTTAGTTGCGCTGAAGAGCTCTTTGACCCTGCCAGAGATTAGTTTTAGTACCGGTTATGAGATAGGCTTAACTAGTCCTTTAAAATAAGTGTGTTAAAGCTCTCTGCAAGAGATTTGTTGGGGGGGTGGGGGAGGAATAACACAAGTCCTAAATGTTTATCTTGCTGTTACTAAGTTAGTTGAGTGATATAATTTAGACTGCTTTTTTCCTTTCAACTTTCTCTTTCAACTTTTGGAAAACTCAAGATTATTAAATCTGTAAAGTTTAAGTGTGCTTATTTTTAAGCACATTAAAAAAACCCACATAGCAGTCAAGTTCATCCTCAATGCAGAGTGGTTTGGGAAGGGACCCTAACCCTGGACCACAAGTGATACAGCCACTGCTTGGAGATCGCGCCGTTCTGAGGGCAACGAAGCTCTCAAAGCATTTTCAAAGCCAATTTTCCCAGGACCCTGCTCAGATTAAGTCTTCATTTGACTATGTGAATGTCCTCATTTCTTCTTCTAGTACTAAACAGTAATTTTGCATTATCCACGCTCACCACTGCAGTTGTGAGCAGTGACAACCTTTTCTTCCTCCTCTCGTGGAGCTTGCTGTTTGACTCACAGAGCAGTCCGCTCATCTCGGTCACATACTCTATCAGTAATTTATTTTTTGCAGGATGACAAATGACTCACTGTTCATAACATGATGAATGCTGAGAAGACGCACCTTGGAGAGCAAAAAGGATAGATTGATTCATATATAGATGTCTTAGGTAACAGAGAGATGAAATTATATTCCTTCCAGGAGAAAATAAGTTTATATATAGGAAAAATATATTCTGCTTAAATCTGTTAGGCGTAGATGAATATTTGAAAGACGGTGGTGGAAGCACTTGGGCTAATACTGTTGTCTCACTGGGAAAAATCACACTGGATAAAGCCCCACAGTGAAGGTTAATGAATTTTCACTGTTAATGGTGACTTTTCGAGTTATTTCTGTTTCTGACCTCAGTGATGATGTTAAAACACAGATAGGGTTGTGCTGATTATGTCTTCATTATATATCTTACCCGTGCTGTATGATTTGAATGTTTTATTTCCACAGGTATTCAGATTTTCTTTGTACAAGAAGCATTGTAACATTTTTACTGTGTTAAATGGGAGTAGCAAGTGCAATCTTGCATATACTAGTTACAAAATAAACCCATGCTTGAAATTTCTCACTTTAAATGTCTGTATTAGGATGAACCTCTTGTTTGAAGTGCACCTAGGACCCCAGCCTGCAAACAGCATTGCAAATAGTTGATTATGATACCCTGAAAAGATACATAGAACAAGAATGTAGAACAAGAAGTAGGTAACACATCAGATATACAGGGAGGTCTGTGATTTTAGAATTAATTTGTTTTTCTGTGTGCTTGTAGAAAAGGCAGGGAGAGATCTGAAATTTCATGATACAGAACATTTGCCAAGTGTTTCATATATATGTCATGTTAGGCTAAAGACCTGATTTTTTTGTGTTAGTTCTTGAGTTGCTTGTAAAGAACCTGTAAATAGACTGTCAGCAGTGGGACACAGCTACTATCAGGATACTCAGCCCTACGCCCACATCACAGAAAATCGTTGTTAGTCTTAAATGAAACAATGCAGCAGGGCTGGCAGTGAACACACATCAAAGGTATCCATCAAACTGTTGAAGTTAGAAGCATGTTTTAATTATTTTCGATTTGAAGCAGAAGCAGTTTGACTCTAACAAAAGTTTCTTGCTGCAGATCATCCTGTGGGGTCGAACTGAGAAATGCCTGAAGGAGACCACGGAGGAGATCAGGATGATGGGGACAGAATGCCATTATTTCATCTGTGATGTAGGAAATCGAGAGGAGGTCTATCGGCAAGCAAAAGCTGTGCGGGAAAAGGTCAGTGTCTGTGGAAAAATGGTTTGTGGGCAGAATCCTGTAGTGACTCATATTTGATGAGAAAAAAAATACATATTGGCACGTTGGGGAAAAGAGAAGCGTGGCCATCCAGACTGTTGTACAAATTCTGGCTACCTATTTTAGGTGAGAAAGGATTACAAGGCCTGTAGGGAGGAACACCAAAAGCTACGAAAAGAATGATGTATTTAGGCAGTACTGGATGTTAAGATACAATGGTGACTGCTGATTTGTGAGGAGAGGTATTAGTTGTAACCAGTCATTTGCTTTTTCTTGCAGGTGGGTGATATCACTATCCTGGTGAACAATGCTGCTGTGGTCCATGGGAAGAGCCTGATGGACAGTGACGATGATGCACTGCTCAAATCACAGCACATCAACACCCTGGGGCAGTTCTGGGTAAGATAAGCTCTTGTATCACATGCCAGTTCTGAGGAACTGGGAACGAGAGTGACAGATGATGGCCGGTAAACACTTGGCTGGTACTAGATCGTTCTCAGTGGTGCTTGGTAAAATCAGTCTGATATAAAAAAGAGACAGAAAAAACAATGGAAAGGGCAAAGGCCAGAGGAAAGAAATCTAAACAAAATTTAATTTTTCCAGTAGTAACATAGCATTTGGTGCTTTTGTATCCCTATTCTGTGATTTCCAGTAAAACATTTGATTTCTTTTGAGAAAGCCTGAGCTTATGGAGTGTACGGAACATCAGAGGGTCCTTCCCTGAGCAATATACTCTTGTACTCCTCTGATGTGTGACACCCATTCCAT
Source organism: Eurystomus gularis (assembly GCA_013400335.1). Lineage (NCBI taxonomy): Eukaryota > Metazoa > Chordata > Aves > Coraciiformes > Coraciidae > Eurystomus > Eurystomus gularis. The sequence goes on from VZZY01018432.1 coordinate 138,790, forward strand.
TTTGAGTAAGATAATAGTAATTTAAAAAGGGCTTCTTGCAATTTCATCACTTTGTTGAAGACAAATTATACTCTATAAGTTCTTAAACGTACAAAGCATTCTGTTCATAGCCTTTAGCTGCTTACCTATATGCTAGGGAAGATTTTGGTTTGTTTCTACACACGCTTTGTCTGTTTAGAATCTTTCAGAAGATGACAAAGCCACAAGGTGCCTTCCCACTCCTTTCCTAGCATCATGAACAGCACGGTTTGCCTTGTTGCCTCTGTGTCACCTTATTTTTTTCAGTACCTACTGGTTTTCTTGTGTCTCTACTGAGCAAACCTTTTTTATTTTCAACTCTGCTGTCCTTCAGACCACCAAAGCATTCCTGCCAAGGATGCTGGAGCTGCAGAATGGACACATTGTTTGCCTGAACTCTGTGCTGGCCTTGTCAGCCATCCCCGGTGCCATTGACTATTGCACCTCCAAAGCCTCCTCCTTTGCCTTTATGGAGAGCCTGACCTTGGGGCTGCTCGACTGTCCGGGAGTGAACGCCACAACAGTCCTGCCCTTCCACACGAGCACAGAGATGTTCCAGGGCATGAGAATCAGGTCAGTCCAGGGGAACTACAATAAAGCATCTCATTTTAAATGAATCATCAGGATACACTCCTAATTAATGCTTCATTTAGTTAAGAGAATTTGATGTCTCATTTGGCTGCCTGGGAACAGAGGGTCACCCTAGGTCACCTGGGACTCATCAGACTGGTTCCCTCAGTTTGCTGGTGTGTTCCTACAGCCTGCCTGGGCCGTTTGCTTCTACAGAGGAAACGGAAAGCTGTTTTTCCTTGAGTGCATTTGGGGCACATGCAGCCACCAGCGAGGGAGGGGAGGCACTCTGGAAATTGAGGTCATTCAAAAGGAGCAGCCTACAAATTACTTGAGAATTAACAGTACAAATTCTTTCTTTGTTTGTTGAAATAATTAATTATTTCCCACTGAAAGGAATGACAGCCACTTACTGAAGTAAGGCTTTCGGTACCTCCTTTTTACCTCCAAGAGAACAAGCTAAATTCAAAGACTAATGGCTGACCAATTAATCTTTTACGATGGACAAAAATAACCTATTAATATAGTTTGTGCTCTCTTAGTCAAGAAAATATGCAGTGTCAGGCTGTTGCTGGAGCTGGGAAGAACATTATGGTTAGTATTAAAAGCAGTGGGGGAAAATATTTGTCTTTCACCTGTCAAGATTTGAATCAATCAAAGAGCAACAGAGAGAGAGCAACACTGAAAAGAAAGCATTTTGGTGTTGGTTTGCATGCAGCTTAAGAAAATCCCTGAACATTCTTAACTGTTTAGCTAACCCGGCAGTACTGGTTGGAACTGGGCTTTCTGCTTTTCAGCTTTTCTGGTTGGAACTGGAACTTTCTGCTTCTTCCCACTTTTGGGACATGTTTGAGTGCCAGTAACCAGCTATATATAACTTAGTGAGTAACAGGACTTGGACAGTGATATCTTAAAGAAAGAGTTTGGTTAACAAATAATTATTTTATTTTTACTTTGTTTATTCAGGTTCCCTAATCTTTTTCCTCCTCTCAAGCCAGAGACAGTGGCTAGGAGGACAGTAGAAGCTGTTCAGATGAATCAAGCCTTTCTGCTCCTTCCATGGACAATGCATGTTCTTGTCATCCTGAAAAGGTAAACATTTCCTTATTTTTAGCTTTTGAGATGCAGTATTTTAATTGTTTTCCACAGAAATCTCATGGCCTTCAGGTGAACCAAGGTGAACCTCAGCTTGACTGTAACCCAATATCACATTGGTTCATCCCTTCTCATGAAAGAAAGTCATAGGAGCAAAAGGCAGAAAACTTTCTGAGATGCCCTTTGTGGATCTTTTTCCCTCGGTATAACCCCTTTATGAAGCCAGTTAACTCCCAAAATTTGGATTCCTGAGTTTTGAACAGGAATGTGTGTCTAGGAAATGTAACAACATGTACATGTAGTTGATTTTGATTTAGTAAGCCAATCTTTGGACTCTGGGCTTTAGATTTTAAAAGATTTCTGTACATCACAGCTGTGTTTAGAGAGTATTACTTGTGTTAAAGCAATTAAACTCTCTATATAAAAAATGTGTATGATTGGGACAGGAGTTTTAAAGTCTGTATGGAAAGAAAGTCATGACTTCATATCCTGAACCAAGTAAAGACAAAGGAACTTTAAAATTGTGTTTCCGTAAGAGTTTGCACTTAAAGCCTTTGGAAAACCTGCTTTAGTCAGGAACTGAAACAAGGTCGTAAGATTTATGTGGAAAATAATTAAAATACTGCATTTGAACAAGAAAAATTAATTCACAATAAATGCTTCACTCTGAATGTAAAATTTGGGATACTCTTAGAAAGTTCCCAGAAATTCTACAGGCTGAAAAAGGGCTGTTGTCCTTCTCTTTTATTGTAAGAATTAATCATTAATTTTCCATTACAGTAGCTGTCAGAGATTAGATCTACATCCACACTGTATGAGAAGGAGGTCACATGCCTAGCAGAAACAGATGGCAAGTTAACCAGAGAACTCAGTTTAACTTTGGGTATTTCAGAGCACAAGATTCTGCACAGTATTTGGGAAAAAGAAAACATTGCAGAATGGTTTGGGTTGGAAGGGACCTCAAAGATCATCTCATCCCAAACCCCTGCTATGGGCAGGGACACCTCCCACTACACCAGGTTGCTCAAAGCCCCGTCCAACCTGGCCTTGAACACCTCCAGGGATGGAGCATCCGCAACCCCCCTGGGCAACCTATGCCAGGGTCTCACCACCCTCAGGGTGAAGAATTTCCTTCTTTTTTGTCTGGTTTGTCTGGTCTACTGATTTTCTTTCTGCTTCTCCTGCAGCATTCTCCCTCAGGCAGCACTTGAAGAAATCCACAAGTTTTCTGGGAGCTACACGTGCATGAACACTTTTAAAGGGCGAACATAGACTTGATGGTGCAAGGACTATTCTTCAGTGAGACCAACACAAGCATGAAAATCCTGACAAGACAGTGAATCAGCGGGCTTGGCTTTTAGCCTGTTCATGTGACTCGCGCTGCTCTTGAGGCAACACATTTCTTGCAGGTCATATCCATAGTAACACGACCTTTGCACAGGATTGAATGACGAGACTATGGACCCTTGGAAAGAAAAACAAAATGTGTCAAATGTTTATATGATGTTTAATTCTTTAGAGTTCAATTGTTCAATCTACTCATAGCTTAAGATGTCATTTTTGTTTCTCGAGTGTCTGTAGGCTGTCTCAGTTGAGAGGCAGCACATCACACCCCGCAACTACTTTATCCCCTCTCTTCAGAGGAATGGCAATTGCAAACTGCTACTGGTCTCATTTCAGCGTTTTAAACGGGGAGCTTAAAAAATACTTTGAAGAACTAAAAGTTATGGATGTTGAACGGAAGCTTCCTTCCCTTTCTTCACTGTACATCCCTTGATGAAGCTGTCCCCAGCTCGCATCAGGGAGGGAGCAAACTGGAGCAGTGTTTTCTTTGTGAAAGGCCACCCAGGACTTCTGTCTGGAAGGGCTGTGCTGGGCCCCAGAAGGCTCTTGCTTCACTTGTGAAGGCTGGAGAGGAAGACTCAGTCAGAGAGTAGGCAGTCTGAATAGTGGGAGATTCTTTCTGTCACTGAACTTACATATGACATTTAATTGTCTTTCTGAATATTTTTGTTCATTTATGATAAAAAATATATGTATTTTTATCATTAATCCCAGATTGCCACGCATGTAGGCAGCATTACATTGGAGATGAACTAAATGTAGAACTAAAACTAGAGCCTGCTTGTACAAACACACATTCACTGACATAATCCATGCAGAGGAAAATCCATTGTATCAATCTGCACAGTGAAGTAAGTGGAATAATGCTCTAAAAATAGAAGAGCCAGTCCTGTAGTGCTGGTGAAATGTGAACTTTGGAAGCGCAGTTAGCAAAGACCTGATTAAATGCACGTTGAATTCAACTGCCAATACACCCCTTGTTTTTTAGGGGCATTGAATCAGGCACTGATCAGCCAGAAGTGATAAATACTGCTCGGACTGAGATGCCAGAAGCAGCTAGACATTATTTATTTTTGCAATGATATATTCTCTTTGACAGCCTAGTAAGAGCAACACTGCATTCCTAAGCCAGATGCAGTGTGCAGTGCTAGGCATGGTAATGTAGCTGAAACATATTTGGAACACTACTAAAAGAGGAATCAGTATAATTACAGGAAAGTAGCAAACCTAACTGGAGAAGACTGGAATGAAGCACCTCAAGGAAGGCCACGTGTTTTAAGTCAAGGAGTGAATTTAGGGTCCTGACTAGAATTTTGAGCTTTTCCATAGGTCCTGTGTGACCTGGGGCAAGCTGCATAATTTCAAGGTGCACCCTGACCTGCAAAGAGGTATTTCTAGTGTTTCTCTACCTCCAAAGTTGTAAGTCTGTCTACCTAAGTGTTTGTTAAAAGCCCAGCAAATGCAAATGGAACATGCTATAGAAAGGAAAAAAAGTATTTGTTCATAAACAAAGAGGTTGTATACAGAAAATTTAGAAGAGGAAAAACCGCATATGCTGAAATACACAATTTCCTAAAAGAGGTTTGAGTTACAGCAGAAGAGCTGTGAGCTGTGTTTGAAATACTCCTGTGATTCTGCCATGTGGAGAAGAGACCAAACAAGGTGCAATTCTGTGAACATCAAGTTCTGAACCTTACTGCAAAAGTAGATAGAGCTCTTGAGCAGCTTGAGGAGGATCTTGCCAGAAGTGGCACTGAGGCCCCTCCGCCTGCGCGGGTGTTCCGAGGTGCTCCCCTCCCTGGGTCAGTGCTTTCCTTCGGAGTGCAGAAGGTACAAGCGGTAGCACTGTGCCAGTTTTGAAAAGGTTTCTTACAATGGTGTTTTGTTTCGAATTCCAAGATGTCTGAGGCTCTCTGGAGAGGATGAAAAGAGACTTTGATCTCTGTGATTTTGATGCCCACCCTAATAGATGCTTTCAGCTTTATTTTTTTTTTTTTCAATTTTTTTAGAAGAAACCCAGTTCATTGAAAACACAAGTGCAGTGAGGGGAGAACCCTTCCTGGATCTGCCAGGAATACTGAAGGTACCATATTTATCAAGAGACGCCTGGGAGGGGAAGCGATGATTATACGCCCCTCCCCTTACGCACTCTAATCCTTTCCAGTTTGCCATTAATCACAGCCGGGCATGCCAGGCTTGTGGAGGCAAGAGCAAAGAGAACTGGTGAAAGAGGGGACTCTGCAGTGTCCCCATTATTAAACCTTTATGCTGAGATTCTACTCATTGATAGCATCCTTCATGCAAAAGTGAGGTAAAACAACTAATCCGCACACTGCAGTTAGGTCCCCACTCATCCCCAAGTCCTGCCTCGGAGGAATGTGCTCTTTTCCTGCACTGCGCGGATGTTCCCTCTCTGCAGAGGCTGTCTCGCAGGCTAAGTGCTGTTGATTTCTTTCTAATGAATATAAACAGGTCAGAAGGTAGCTGAGACTCTCATCATCTCGCTCCTCTCTCGGTGCAGGCACAGACTTCCCTCTTGCTTTCCCTCAGGGTCTCTGAGCGGACAGCAGGTCAAATAGCAATCACAGTGGGGGAGAGGCATGCAGCAAACAGAAAATAATGAGGAAAACATTGACTTTGCTTTGCAGATAGTAAGGAAGGGTTGGGTAGGAGAGTTTCTTCTCAGAGTGTTGTGAGATAGAATGCTCTCCATCCAGTGAGCAACTTGCAAATTCAGATGGATACATTTGAAGACTTTTTTTTTTTAAAAGAAAGGCTCCTCTGGAATGCCTGCTGAGGTCTACTGTCCCTTTTCACATAAGGTTAGTATTGGGTAATCTTAAAGTGCTGCAAATGTCGACAAGCTTTGTTGAAGCCTAGGGCCTTCTCAAAGGAATTTCCGCCCTTTGACTTATTTTAATTCTGGTTTTCCCTGCTCCCTCCGCTGCCTCCTGCTTTCCACTGCACAATTATTTTTTTTCCTTCTGTTTTCCTATGTCATTACTGCACTTTTCAGTGCCACCATATTGAAGCCAGATGTCATACAAAGAGTCTGGAGTAAATCGAAATTCGGGTATATATTTATTATCCTGCTGGAGGAATCTAGGTGAAGCTATAGGAGCAGGTCACAGGAGTTTCATATGAAATGAGTTTTCCTTGCTCCAGTCTACGAAGAAGTAGAAGAGGCTTTGCTCTTGTTTTTATGCAGATTGCTGCTGGTTTAAAATCAGAATGATAGAGAAATATTAGCTGTTTGGGGATGTACATTCTCCCGACACAAAATTACCCTATTCAAATGGGAAGATTTTTCAGTTCCAGTTGTTTTCAGAGGCTGGTGTTTATACACAGTAATTTTGAGAATTAGCGAAGCAGGGCGGGGAGAGGAGGAGTCCTTTGTAAGTAAATCCGATTCCTCATGCTCAATATTTAATTTTGTATTTTGGTTTTGATGAGGAAAAAAAGAATCATGTTCCCTTATGCACCCTTGGTGAATTTTAAAAAGGTCCTTCCAGCCATAGCCCTGCTGATGGCATCTTTTTAGCAGGATGAAGAAAAGGCCTGAGCCCTGAGGGTGGGATTTATGCTCTACCTACTCACCCATTGTTCTGCTGAGGTTAAAAAGGGACAGGGTCCATCCCTATGGATCTTCTAGAACTTCACAGAAAGTGCCTGGGCAAGTGATTTTCATGTTTGCAAAGAGAAACTTGTACTTTTATGTAATGTGTTAATTAGCGTGGGTGGATATGATCAGATCTAGGCTTGCAAGGCTTTCAGACAACTCCCTGAACACTCCCACCTTCAGATATTAACAGATAGCACTGCACTTGCCAAATCTCATAAAACCCCGGTAACAGACTTAATGCAGTCAAAGCGTAAGTGAGTGCATTTATTTCAAAGAGAACACATCTGTTCATAGCCGCATTAATTTGGCCTCGTGTTTTCCTCTAGCTGAAGTGCAACTGTTGAGAAAAGAATACAGGGTGACCTTGGATCATCTATTTTGTTTTTATTTCTTCATGGGGCTTTATTAAACTTAGTCTGGGTGACAGCCACTTTTGTGACAGCACCTGTTCATAAGTTTGGGGGTATGTAATCTGTATGTTTCACCAAACAACCAATGATTCTGCACTGTCTTTGTAGCCCTCACCCCCCAGTGCTAAGATCCTTCAGCCTGGTACTGCTTCCCAGCCTGCCAAAGCTTGGAGACCGAGTGAAACCTGTCAGTCACGAGCAGTAGTGAACCCAACAAAGATAGTTAAGAGTGCTTTTCTGGAAGAGATCTTGAGATGTCAATAGTGACAGGCACCTCTCACAGATTTCAGCAGCTAACTTGGAGAAGGACACAAAGGAAACCAGAACTTCACCACCTCCCTGCTGCTCATTCTCTTTTACCCAGTGTTCTTATGGGAAGCTGTCAATTCAGTCACTTTTCTGACTGAAAAAACAGCCCCTCTTCCCACCCTCTGTTCTACTAAGATGGCCTCAGTACCTTTCTTCAGTACCTTCAGGGAGTTAATAGCCTCAACAGAAGCAGCCCTTTCTGTACTGTTGAGGTGTGTCAGATCAGCAAGGTAATGGTAAGAGAAAAGACCAGGTTCTGTTTTGATGGGGCTGAGGAACCCCAGCCTGTGGTCTACAGGTGGAAGACACAGGACACAACTTGAGTGTTGCCAGTACCACAAGAACGTGGTGAGTTTCCCCTGCTCCTCTCATCTTCTCTTGAAACACAACAGCCTCTTGTTTCTGTAGCAGATCCGTGAAGCTGATGCTTTGGCAGAAACATGTACTGATCCAGCCTGTCTGGACTGGATACAATGGAAAAGTCTGGACTGCTGAGGAGACAATTTATATCTTCACACCTTCCCAAAGAGTCCAATCTTACTAGTTCCTTGTGCTTGCCTTTGCAGGGGCATCATGACATATTAATGCAAAAAAAAAAAAAAAAAAATCAAGGGGAATGTATATCCTGATTTTTCTGCATAAATCTAGAAAAGAACAGTTCCTCCTTAAATGAGGGAAAAAATCACTCTCATTTGAGCTTGAGAGTGACTGAAGAGTAAGTATTTGAGAAAACAAAACAGAGGGTAGATGCAATCTTAGAGGGAATGTGGTGGCCCTGAACAGACAGAGGTGAGACGCCATCTTATATTCCTGAAGGTCTATAACAGTAGAGGCATGTGGATTCCAGCCAACACAGAGTCTGTAAAAGGCTCATGTTGTTACTCCTGCTTGTTCTTATGGGTCACCGTGCCCTGAAAAGCAGTCCCTTAACTTCGTATCTTGCTGGCTCGGAACAGGCCAATACACCAGTTTCTCTTTGTTGTTCCTTGTTGTTTTGAGGAAGGGAAAGCAACCCCTACGTGTAAAACCAAGGAAGGTCAGGTTGACTCACCACCCACTTTTTCCAGCCAGCTGCAAAGGTCATCCATCATGCCTAGGTATTACAAGGACATGCGCTTCTCTGGCTTGTGTCACTGATGATCCCAACCTAGTGCTACTAGGCAGCTCTGGTTCAGTTTCCTGTATTTTTTGTATGCGAAGCATTTTTTAATTTGAATTTTATTTTTCTGAAAGCGTTGCCTCTGTATCGTACAGGCTTTTCACAGGCAGGCATCCTAGGTGTGAAATGTCCCTTTCTATTTTTATCAAATGATAACAAAAAGAATACAAAAATGAAAAGTTGCTGTTTGACATCTTCCCCAAGCACCTTCCTCCCCAGGTGATGTGGAATTCATGTAGAGGAACACTGCTGGTATATCAACGCCTTAAATGAAGACATCTCAGGAGCCTGCTGGCTTCTGTGTGAAAATGACCCTGGCTTCCAAGATGGACTTCCTCCACGTCTTCTGAGGCAGTTTGTCACTGTGATTTGTTACCTGGGCACAGCACTCTTATGGTGTCCTAGTAGAGAGGAAGACTGCATGGAAAGCTGTGGTACATATCGTTACTGAAGAAACAGATTTAAACTTCTAGTGTGAAAATATCGATTAAGAAATGAGATGACCTGTGATAGCCAGTCCAAACCCAAGTACTGCAGTGGGGCCTCTAATTGCCCTTAGGTGTCTGAGAGTAGCCTACATGGCCCTCAGAAGTCCTGCCTTAGATTTGACCTGTCTGGCTCCTTCCCTTGAAGCACCATGTGCAAACACTGGGCTCTGTGAATGCATCAACTTCATCTTCCTTTTTTGGCAACGGACACTTTGGAGCATAGCCAGAAGCTGCTGCATCTGCTTTGAGCATTGCTATTGATCTGATGGCAGTGCCCAGATACTGTTCTGGCACATCAGGGTCAGGGTTAATGTTATATTAGCATTGGTGTAAGAAAAGGAGACGATTCTTTGCTATCTTTACAGGAAAGTAAACTATTAGTGCTTTTATCCAGAGAGAGAGGACTGAAATAGATGCAGGGCTGATCTGATTTCTGGAATACCTTGGCTATATGAAAAATGCTGTCATATGGAATAAGGGTTTACAGTACAAAGGGCTCATCTCAGAAGAATGTTGACAGAAGATGGAAATGGCCATAATGGAAAGCAAGTGATATCCGAACACAGTTCCTCTTCCTGGAGCCTGCTGGGAATGCCGATTTCATGCAGCCGTGCCATGGCGAAGTCAGTTCACTTGCGTGGTCGTTGTACCCTCTGCAACGTTGCCTGTTACAGGTAACAGCAGAGGTGACAAACTCATTGTCTCTGCTCTCTCGCTGTTGAATGTAGCAAAATAAGTGCTTTTTAAAAAACATACCCATCCATCAGAGGACAAAGCAATTATTTGGTTCAGTGTCAGCCTTGGAGAATGGACCAGAGACCTCTGGACCTCTCTCCAGTACCAGACAGAGAAGTCGCAGCATCTCCTGGCTGATTCCTTCAGGTCTCAGGCCACATTTCCCCTCATTAATAATAAATAAAGTGGGAAGAATATGATAACTCAAATTAGCAAAAGGTTAAACAGAATCACAAATTGGTTTGTGAGCTATGCTTGGCCTTCTTTTCCCCAGCGGTGAAATACCTCGTGGTCTCTTCTGGACTCCATCAGGGCTGGAAATTCATGGCGAATACTTGCAGAGCTGGGCAAGACTTTGTTACTATTCTAAGGGCTATGCAAAAGCCAGCAGAGAGAGAGAGAGAGACCAGCAGCAATACTGTGTGTGCTTCAGTGGCTGAACAGTTGATAACTTTGAATATTCTAATATTCTTGAATATTTAGTACCAGTGATCTGACACGTCTGCTATTGTGAAAAACCCTTCTTAACCCACATCAGCTATTCTAATACAGTAAACCACATTCAGCTTCTCTGTCCTCCTGTTGGCATAGATGAGGTTTAACAAGCAGGTTAATCAAATGAAATACAGCCTTGAATTTATTTAGGAGAGATCTGATGCTCACACAGAAAAAATAATTTAAAAAAAAAAAAAAGCTGATGTCATGCCGCAGAAGTTGCTACAGACACTGAAAACCACAGAAGTCAGGTACAACCAACTATGTTTAACCATTCAGTAGATTGGTCTGCTTCCATCATCACAGAATTATAGCCTTGAGCCTTCTGACTTCATCATTGAATGGTTTGGGTTGGAAGGGACCTCAAAGATCACCTCATTCCAACCCCCTGCCATGGCAGGGACGCCTCCCACTACACCAGGTTGCTCAAAGCCCCGTCCAACCTGGTCTTGAACACCTCCAGGGCTGGACCATTCACAGCTTCCCTGGGCAACCTGTGCCAGTGTCTCACCACCCTCATTCATTTTGATTGTGTTAAACATAGAGTCAAAGCATCTTCATTCCAGTTTTAAAACCAGGTTTCCTGATAGGACATAGTCCCCTCTGTTCAAACAAATTACAGAATTGTAAGTTTTCTTATGTAAAAACTCTATTTTATTTTTGAATTCAGTCAAGTGGTGCTCCTCACAGCTCTCATTCCCTACATCGATCAGGGAAATAATATTAATTCTTTCAAACTCTTAAGCCCAATATTTAGGAGCACCAGGCTTTCTGGCAGGAGAAGTCACATTGCCTGTGATGCAGTCTGGTAGGTAGCGGTGCAGTCTCCAGCATTTCCCTCTAAAAATCTCCTCGTATTGTCACATTGGCCAGTGGCTCCTGATAGCACCCAGCAGAGGAAGTCACGGCCTGCCTTTTTTCTTCAGTGCACTGAGTTCCTGCAAATGAACTCTCAGAGAAGACCTATTGAATGAGCGACAGGAGCCATGGTGAGTTTATTTCAGTTGGGTTTATTTTAGTTTGGTCTGATTTTTTGCTGATCCCTTCATTTTTCATCATTTTGTCTGTCTCTTCCCATTGTGCCCGTTGGGGAGGACTGTGTTTTAGAGAATTTCTGAACCAGAATGCCTTGTGTGCAGATGATTCATCTCTGCGCCTTCCCTTCAGGCAGCCTCTTACCTGGGCATGCCTGTGTCCACACCTTCTCAGACATTAGCGCTGCAAACTGCCCTAAATATCTCTGAGATTAGCTTTCCTCAGAGCATGAAGTGTACCCGAAGCCCAGCGCGTTACTTCTGCCTCAGGAGTTGAGAACTTTTGCGCACCTGCAGGATTTGAATTTTCACTGGGAAGGAATGTTAGGGTGTGGTTGACCAGAACATCACTTTATGGTCAAAGGGGGAATCATAAGGTAAAAATCAAGCAATGAGAGGAGGGAGGTTTGCTGAAATGGGCAGTATATGCATGAAAAGCCCAGAGAGTGCAAATGTGAGGTTTACATGCAACATACCCCCGCTTCCTGGGACAAAGTGTTGAACTGTGGATCTACTGGCATTTACAGAACAGTACTGAAGTAGGAAATAAATATGCAGTGAAGCACATGAACCCTTCCCATCCGTCTGAATAATGGAAATATGGTGCCAGCCCTGAACTGCAGGCTGCCCAGCACTGCTGTTGGAGTTCCTCTGATCATCATAGAATCATTAAGGTTGGAAAAGACCTCTAAGATCATCAAGGCCAAAAGTCAATCCAACACTATCATGACCACTAAACCGTGTCCTGAAGTGCCACATCTGCACATTTTTTGAACACCACCAGGGATGGGGACTCCACCCCTGCCCTGGGCAGCCTGTTCCAGGGCTTGACCACTCTCCCATTAAAGAAATTTTTCCTAATATCCAACCTAAACCTCCCCTGGCACAACTTGAGGCCATTTCATCTTGTCCTATCGCTGGTTACTTGGGAGAAGAGACCAACACCCACCTCTACAACCTCCTTTAAGGTAGCTGTAGAGAGCAATAAGGTGGAGACCTTATTCTCTTCTCTAGACCAAACAATCCCAGTTCCCT
>VZZY01018446.1:0-45926 GCA_013400335.1 Eurystomus gularis
GGGGTGGGGAGGTGGTGGGCAGGGAGCAACAGCTAGCACATCTACATTACCATGTGGGCTTGAGAGATAATAATTACAAGACAAGAATTCAACCCCATAAACAGAGAAAAATATTTGTAAGAAAAGGAGCTGGACAACTACAACAAGAAACAAAAAAAACAATGTTGACGCTGAGAATGAGAATTGTAAGTTAGCAGCAAGATAATATTTGCCCAAGGGCAAAAATCTTTTAATCAGATCAAGGATGTAAGTATCAAAATAAAAAGTGATGGAACAGCTTCATATATAGAAAGATATCTTTCCTCATTGTCCCTAGATGCCAGATCTGTGTTGCACTCTCCCTGGGACAAGCACATGGGACAACCAGGAGATGGCTCAGCTGGTAAATGGGTTTGGGTTTTTTTGACCTGCTACATTCAAATGCTCACTACTGCTCTTGATCATAACTGTTAAGTAGAGAAAAATGCAGTATATCCAAGGTGAGATAAATGAGGAATGACATCTTCAGCAGAAAAGTTCAGGTTTCCAAGTTCTGGGCAATAGTGCAATGACTACAAAGCAAATGAGAAAGTTTAAAGTGTTTAGCAATGTATGAGCTACCTATACAGACATTTGACTGTGGATATGTACATCCCAAAGGAAATATTTTCAAACAAGGACACAGGACAAAAACTGTTTCTAAATAAGCTAATGGCAAAAGTCCCATTGACTTCACCAGAGTCAATATTAGCACTCCAGTATGTTTTGCAGCTCTCCGTTTCATGAAGATAAAAAAGGGACTCGTTTAATCCTACTTTAGACTTCTCTGCCTATATTTCATTGCCATTGTTAAGTGCATATGTCTTCTGTGGCCAATGGAGAGCATTCTCATGAAGACAGTGTTTATACTACCTGCAGTCATCCACTCTCTCTTCCACATCTGATCACGCCCTGTTCACCTCCCTTCTTCTCCCAGTCCTTTCAGAGCCACTGCAGCTGACACATAGGAAACTAAGATGCGTGGTAAGGATGTCATTCATATGTGGGCTTCTCCATGCAGCAGAACTGCAATAAGTTAGCAGGCCAGACTAGGACAGAGAGATGTCCCATATAAGACTCCTGCGCATAGTTGGAAAAAACCCCACCATTCCCAAAGGAAGCATTTGCTCAAAAACAAACCTGCTTCACTTACTATACAAAGGTTAAAAAAAAAAACAATCCACTATGTTTGAAGGTCTCCAATTTCATGCAATAAACAGATGTGATTTTTTGCAAGAATTACACAGGACTCTTCTCTTCTGTCAGTTATGCTTAAAATACCATTCACTGAAGAGCACAAGCAAGAACCACTGACTTTATTATAACAAAACAGCACAACATCTCATATAAAATGTACATACACATTCAAGGCTAACTCTCCTAAGCTTCCCCATGATACATATAAAAACATGACAATAGCTTTTCAAGTTATGAAGTGTTCAGATGTTACTGAAAGAGGCAAACACTTTCTGATCCCTTACAAGAGTGTGGAGAAGATCTGCATAAATCTGGCATATTTTTCCTGAGCTATGAAAGGATGAAACTTTCCCTCTTCCTCTGAAGCCTTTATTTTAAATAGCATTTTAAGGATTTTTACACGTCCTTTTCCTCCTCCTGCTTTGTAAAGGAAGGTAGGTATCCTAGAATTGCTGAGTTTAGAACGTATGAGTTATAGAGGATATTTAAGTCTTCACAGCAGCTGTTTTTCAAGCATTGTTCTTAAATCATAAAAGATAGAATAAAATGAAGAAGAATCAGGGCTCCAGGAAGAAAGTGTATTTGATCCTTCAAGAAGCATTTCAGGAAACACTTAAGAATCTTAATTAATTGAGATCCTGGGGGTATTGGTCAATACCCAGCTGAAGATGAGCCAGTAACATGCCCCAGTGGCCAAGAAGGCCAACAGCATCCTAGCCTGTATTAGCACTAGTGTGGTCAGCAAGACTAGGAAAGTGATTGTCCCCCTGTATATGGCTGTGGTGGGTTAACCTTGGCTGAGTGCCAGGTACCCACCAAGCCACTCTATCACCCCCCCTTTCCTTCCCCGCTCCCTCCTCAGCAGAGCAAAAAGAAAGGGGAGGAATATAAGATGAGAAAACAAAAAGCAGTTTAATAATAATAATAGAAGCAAAGCCAAGCAAATCCGCGCGCGGAAGCAAAGCAAACAAAGTTTTATTCTCTACTTCCCATCAGCAGGCGATGTTTGGCCACTTCCTGGGAAGCAGGGCTCCAAGACGCGTAGCGGTTGCTCTGGAGGACAACGGCACGGCCCCCCTCTCCTCCTCCTTCCCCCTAGCTTTATAGCTGAGCTGACGTCATATGGTATGGAATATCCCTTTGGTCAGTTTGGGTCAGCTGTCCTGGTTGTGTCCCCTCCCAAGATCTTGCCCACCCCATCCCACTGGAGGGGTGAATGCTGGGATCCTTGCTCAGCAGTAGTCACAACACAGATATGTTATCAGTACCCTTCTAGCTCCCAGCACAAAACANAAGCAGCTGAGGGAACTGGGGTTGTGCAGCCTGGAGAAAAGGAGGCTGAGGGGAGACCGTATCGCTCTCTACAACCACCTAAAAGGAGGTTGTAGCAAGATGAGTGTTGGTCTCTTCTCTCAAGTAATAAGCAATGGAACAAAAGGAAATGGCCTCAAGTTGCTCCAAAGGAGGTTTACATTGGATATTATTAAAAACTTCTTCGCTGAAAGGGTTGTTAGGCAGTGGAACAGGCTGCCCAGGGAAGTGGTGGAGTCACCATACCTGGAGGTATTTAAAAAGACATGTAGATGTGGTGCTTAGGGACATAGTTTAGTGGTTGACTTGGCAGTGCTGGGTTATTGTTTGGACTTGACCTTAAAGTCCACCCTAAGCAATTCTATGATTCTATAAAAAGGAGGCATCTGCCTAAACACTTAGCTGGACTAGGCTGGAGTCCTAGAGTTCTGTAATCCTGACATCTTTTATTCCTGATTATCCTCATCTTGTAGGAAATACTACTGCAACACTGTATCAGCAACAGGAGGTGTTAGGTGAAGGGGAAGGAGGGGAAGACTCTTTTTTATTATAAAACCTGAAATGAAAGAGTTTTCACTCTCTCACACTCAAAACCACCAGTGTGAGCAGTGCCAAGAAGTCCCTCCACCTGTTGGGCACAGCAATATTTGTGTTCAGCTACTAGGTCCAGGATCCATTGTGATAGCAGGGATGACAAACCCTCCTTTTGCCCCCAGATTTCTCCTTTGGTGGGCAACCATGTTTGTGCCTTTTTGTAGCCTCCTGAAGCTGACAGTGATCAGTATCTCCATCCTGTTTCACCTCTGCAAGTTATTGGGTGCCCTGTGAAACTGCAGGTAGGTGTTATGGGTCCTTGATGGGCTGCCAGCATGCAAGCTACCAACATATGTGTTTGCAGAACCTTTCCCTGCTCTTTCCCCCTTCTGGGGCCCCCACAGCCATACATTGTCATCCTAACTTCAGAATTTCCATTCCTTTTCTCTGTACTACCTCAGTCTTGGATTTCTGATGCAGTGAAGAACAAATACCATCCTTCTCAACTATTTATTTTTCACCTGGCTGATCCCACAACGTAACCGTGCAAAGTGAGGGGAAAGTGAAGAGGGAGAGGCAGGAATGGATAGAGAGGAAAAAAATAGAAAATCCAGACTAACTAACCTCTATCTTTGGTCTGCCTCAGGTTTGCTATCTGAGTGCCAATATCTGGAGGCTGATGGGTGGAAGATTCTGGCATAAAATACCTACTGCATTACCAGTATGGAACTGGAGATATATAGCCACCATACCATAGCGACAGCAGCAGGGAGCCCACTCTTGCCTCAATAAACCTAAATTTACATCCACTGTATTTCTTTATGTGACAGTTCCACTATTGGAATAAATTGCTGGTTTTCTTATAAAATTGAAAGAAGGAGGTTCTGTCCTATAAGGAAGTTTTCATAAGCTTGAATGCCCTGAATTTGCAGAACAGAAATTTATGCAAAGCGTACAAACGGATATGCATGACCAAAAGCAATAGCAGGGATAGTCTTATAGCATCAAAGGTGTGTCTCTCACTGTGTTGGACCTCAGCCTTCCCCTTTCTTGCTTTCTTAAGTACCAAGATTTTAGCTTTAGCACTTCATTTCTAACTTGCAAGGGAGGATATGTGGAATGGGCTTCTCTCACCATACAGCAAATACAGAGGAAAAGGAGGAGACTTACTGCTTGATTTTCCTTTGTTCTATAAATGCAGCATGACATTTGTTGGCCTGTTATCATCAACAGCCAAAATCCCAGGGGTCTTGAAAGCAACTTGAGGAACATTAGCATTGAGAACAGGTCAGGGGGGCTTCCTGGAACACAGACTCAGAAAGTGCCGGCTGTTCTGTATGCATCTACATTTAGCCTTTTTGCTTGACTTACGATCTCAAATTCTGGGAGCCGATACATAATAAACCAAAGCAGCTGGAGAAAGCTCTTCCTGGATTATGCCCAAGTAGAGCAGTTGCATGAAGGATTTCAGCAGCTTCCAAGGAAGAAGTTCAAAGACATCAAGGCGTGTGACAACTCTGGCAAGCTGCTGCAGTCTCCTTAGTGGAAAATTATGTTGAATATGAACTGTCGGAAAAAGTGTCTCATTCTCTTACATACAGAAGACAATACAATTTATACCAGTGAGTTTAAGTATGATTCCATCAAAGAAGCTGGAGCTCCCACTTATGAGATCTTCATTTATTCCATTTCTAGTTATAAAAACTAATCATTTATGTTTATAAAACAATAGCAAGAATCTTTACACAAATTTGGTGCAAACAGGCATAGCTCCACTGTAGTCAGGGTTACTAAACTGATGTGCAAATGCTTACTGGTTACAAAGCAAAAATATTTGTAGAAACCCACACTGGAAACTCTACAGACAAACAGGATCAAGCTCTCTTTTCAGCTGCACAGCTGGATAGCAGATAACATTTACTGACAGCAATACAATAACTGCAATTTACAGTGAGGTAACAAAGGCAAAATTTGGCCCATATTTGTGTATATCATTAAGAAAAATTCTTTGGCTGTAAGTACAGGAGAAAGTCTTTAAACAGGAATCGTACAAAGGGAGTTTGTAGTATCATTGAGTCAAGGAAGCCAGATCTTCTGCAGATGTAAATCTAAAGTAGCTTCACTGGAAAGCATGTAGCTGTGCTAATTTATATCAGCTGAAGATCTGGCTCACAAAATGAATAGAAATCTCAACAGTGTTCTTGGTGAGGATAACAATGGAGGTAGGATTTACAAAGGAATTTTCATCTTCAGAGTATTTTGTGAACTAATTCTCACAATATGCCCAAAGTAACAAAATCCCTGGTTACAAAGTTGAGATATTATGCAATGGTATCTCAAGTTTGAGTATAAAAGGATGCTATCAGGTCTGACAAATAAAAAGGGGTTCACATGTATATGCACACAAATTCCCCCCCCCTCCAATCAAGAATAGTATTTCCTTACTTAAGAATCACACTTCCAGCACCTGGCCTCCACTGTTCTTTCATAGAATCCCATCTTCTCCAGCAAGAGGGCATTCGTTGGGAGACTAGCTTTCGCTCCCTCATTACAAATACTTTATCTGTACTGCCAATAAGAAGAGCTCTTATCTCTTAATACAGATTGTGCTTCTAGGACATGGATCCTAAAATGGCAGGGGAAAAAAAAAATTTAAATCACTTTCCCCTGCCTGCCTTTCAAGAACTGCTAATGGTCTGTGGCAGTATTCCTTCTCAGAAGAGGCTCTTCTGGCCCCACTTTCATCTCTCTCCCACCCTACAAGGGATCCTTGCACATGCAGCAAGTGCTAACAATGGGTCTGGTTCTCCTGGGCAAAACTCCACACTCAACCATAACATGGAGAGTGACTTTTAAAGTGTCAACAGCAGTTTCATTTTTTTAGCTTGATGGGCTTTTTCTTCTTCACCTATTTCTAACCTAAACCATAACCACTGAAATTGAGATAGGTCACGTTTCTTGAAACAAAATGCCCAGTGCCTGCAAGACATTGTGTTCTTACAGAAAATAGTAGGTGGAACAGAAAGACCACTGGACTAAACGTTTATGAACAAGTTCTCCAAATGAAAATGCAAAAGCTACTTCTGTATTACCTGCATAGCAAAGTTTTATTCTAACTTCAGCTGGTCATAACCAAAAAAAGACAAGTGTAGGATACTATTGTACAATACTGGACTAATGGCTCAGTCACACAATAATATCCTACATCTGTCTTAAAAAAAACTCCCAATGATACAACTGTATGAACACATAAAAAGGTTATGAGAGTCTTTATTTAATAGAAATAATTAACCTTACTTTTCCAATTGTTGTTAATTTAAGAGAATGTTTTACTAAGATTAAGACCATAAATATTCAGCCTGCCTGGTCATGTCGCCATCCTAAGACAATGCTCATAATTAGCAGTACTATGTTCTTTTCCTAGAGGTGTTCACCCACTACTGAATAAAACCAAAAACTTATCTAATATGTACCAAAAATAAACTACAGCATGAAATAATTAAAACCAGATTATGTCATGCTTTGGCCTCTAAAATGCTAAAAATGCTATTAATAATACCTAGTGTTTAAATTGCACTTAACACATAGATCTCAAAGGACTTCGTAAAAGCAAGAATCATCATATCCAACTCACACATGCAGAAACAGAGGCAATGTGAAGATGGTGTAGGTCAAGGTGACCTAGCATGTTGGTAGCAAAATCATGGCTTAAAAACAAACAAACAGAAGGAGAAAATAGACTGCAGTCCTTATTGTTAAAGGGAGGATTGCAACAACACTGCAGTATTTCAGATGCATGCATGGTAGTACCATTGAATCCATGCCTGGCATATTTCCTACTTTACCATCTCTGCCACAAATTTTGTGGCGCAGACTCAATTCTGGAAGACAGCATTTCAGACTTTATCATTCCAGATCTATAGACACTACAAGTACAGCAGCTGCACATTCTGGTTTACAAACTGTTACAGAGGATTGTTTACCCAAAAGTGCCACCCAAACATATGAGATCTTGACTGCACCAACCCAGCTCTAACTGACTAGACTAACCTCATATAAGCTGGAAAAGAAAGCAGTAGATGAACTTTGTTATGTAAGTGGTGTTAACTTTACACTTTTTGGACCACATCTGAGCCAAAGACCAAGGAGTGATAGAAACCACAGAGGAACCTTATATGTCCCTAGGCATAGAGAAAGACAAATACTTCAAGCTAGGAATACATAATCAGCAAAGCCATTGTTGTCTTACGCAACATTCTATTATAGAAAACAATAGGTACCTAAGACAATAGTCATGGAGCTGGTGGGGACACGATCCACACATCTCATGCAGAAGGCTGAGCCTGAAGTGGGCTCAATACATGGAGGAATCAGGCCACTAGCTGAGAACCAACATGTCAAACCATTGGAGCAAGGGTCCTGTTCCTCTGCATCTGCAAAGCAGATCTAAGCTGGTGGGGACTTTGATCCATATAAGTATGTGAAGTGTTGTGAGTCAGAAAACAAGCCTCAAAGGTTAAAAATCTCCAAATCACTTCAAGTACAAAATTTTAGATCATCACTGAGTAGTGTGGTTCTGTTCTTTCAGCCACCTCACACAATTCCCCCTTACATAGTCATAGAAAGTAATGCTCTATTAGTTTATTCAGAGTCTGAGTATTCCCATCATAGTACCCAAGTGAAGTGGATTATTCTGGCTTTATACAAAACAGACCTTTCCTTTTGTGAAATATATTGAGAGAAAAAGAAGGAAAGTCACTTCTTCATAGGGCTTTCAGTACCTCATATAATCTTTGGGGAAACCGATGAAGCACAGGCTATATAGACAGCGAGGTGGACTGAAAACTGGCAAAACTGGTGGGCACAAGGGGTCACAGTCAACAATTCAAAGTCAAGATGAAGACCAACCACTAGGGGTGTGCACCAGGGCAGTAAGTACTGCAGCTCTCCATTGATGACCTCTCCATTAAATGACATAGATGATAGGGCACACTGTCCTCAGCAAGCTTGCAGTTGATACAGAACTGGTAAGAGTATTTGATAGACTAGATGGTTGTGCTGCCATTCAGAGGGACCTCAAGAGGCAAGAGAAATGGGCAGAGAGGAAGTTCAAAGGGAAATGCAAAGTTGTCTAGCACATGAGGAGACACAACCTATGCATCGATACAAAGTAAGGACTAGCCACAGAAAAAGGCTTAGTTTCCTGGTGGACAAGTTTACCAGGAGCCAGCAATGCACCTTTGCAAAAAGCCCAAGAGCATCCTGGGCAGCACATAGAATGTTGCCAGCAGGTTGAGGGAGGTAATCCTCACTAGATCCTCAGCACCAGTGAGGCCACATCTGGAGTGCTGGGTCCAGTTCTGGGCAGACCAGTACAAGAGAGATGGATTTACAGGAGCAAGTTCAGAAAAGAGCTAGGATTAAGGGAGTGGAGCACCCCCCATACAAGGTGAGTCCAAGATCTGAGACTCTTCCCCTTGGAGAAAAGGTAGCTTGAGGGAGCGGGGGTAGATCTGATGTCTGTGCAAATTCTTGATGAGGTGAGTAATGAAAACAGAGCCAGACTCTTCTCAATAGTAGCCAGTGAAAAGGCAAGTAGCAATAGGCATGGTGAAATACAAGAAATTCCACTGAAATGTAAGCATTTCTTTTGTTGTTTTTCCTAACATGAGGATGATTAAATCTCTGAAGAGATTTTCAGAGGGCCTGTGGAGTCTCCATCCTTGCAGATACTTAAAATCTGACTGGACAGTCCCAAGCAACCTCTTTTAGATGGCCCTGCTTTGAGCATGGAAGCTGGACTAGAAAAAAAAACAAAACAACAAAACTTTGAGGTCCCTTCCAACCTTAACCATACTGCAATTTATGGTATTCCCAAATCCCACGGACACTTGATATTGTTTTCCCACTGTTGCCTCCCCAAACCAGCAAAAAGTTACTTGTTATATCCACAACCAACCAGCTCCCTTCACCAGAGGTTAACAGAACCTTGTTGCTCTCTTGTGGATTGGTTGGTTTTTTCCCCACGTTTCAGAACAAAGCCTCTTAATAATAAGTGTTGCAACAATGTTGCTTGTTTTGTTCTCTAAAAGAAACTAAGTGGCTAAAGGGCTCAAATAACTTTCCCTTGTGGTTGAAAGTATGTTGGGCTCAGTTGTGAAGGGTGGCTTCAGGAAGTGTCATAGAGACAATGAGAGTTAATTACCAGGTTTCTGCATGGATTGTGATGACAAGTGGCCTCTACTCCCTTTTAAGCAAACTCTTCTTAAACATACCAGTCAGAGGGAATATGGCAATGTCCCAGCATTTACAATGTCAAACCAGAATTTACAAGTGAGTAATTAACAGTGAACCTGCCATTTTGAAGGTAGAAAAGGGAAAAAAAAAGAATGTTTCTGCTCTCACAGAAGTAATGTACAGAAGTTCTCCATTTTATTTTAAGCTCTTGGGAAGACTCAGAAAGAAAACACTTTTCCTCCTCCACTATTGGGAGAAAGTAATTCACAGCACCCTCTCAGAGGGTGCAGGTGCCCTCCTGCCAGTGTTTCTAGCTAGAGCGTGGTGAAATCCCTGTTCCTCTCCTCTTCAGTCTCAGTTCCCACATCCCAAGGGGGCAGGAGACCAGAGCTCTTCTCCTATTCCCTACAGTCACAACTTTCAGTGAGATGTCTGCGAAATAGATTCATTTTCTCCTGCTTAAAAATAGGTGACCAAGAGGAAGAATCCTGTTTTTATCCACTTCCAAGAATGATTTTAAAACCTGACTTTGTTTGCTCTTCTGTAAAATGGGTCTAAAAGCAAGGGCCAGATCCTTAGCTCAAAATAACTCCATAGACATCAGTACTTACCCTTGATTACAAGATAAAAAGGAGGAATATAAGATCACAGACAGGAAATTTATTATTTTAACTATCTTGTGCTGTGTTAAAGTTTATGGGTATATCCATCACCTGAAGTCACAATTTTCTGTGGCCTTGAAGACCAGTTTATTTGGAAGAGAAATTTAATAGAAAATTTCTTTCCCTCTTGACAAATTATGTGCCACAAGCATTTTTTTATAATGGCTCATCCACTAAAGAAAGAATTTATGTCAGTTTAATTCCCTGAGTTAAAGGGGAGAAAAATGTAAATGATGCTGCAAAGGTAACTGGGCTACCAAGAAGCAGATGGCTTTAATTACCTATTTACAGGATTGTTTATATTGGGAATTTGAAAGAGACACACAGCTTAGAAACAATACTCATTGTGGGAACACTCTGTACATTTTAATTAAGCCAGATTTTAAATGGGAATAAAAAGAGATTATTGAATGTTACCCGAAGTCAAATTGACACTACAAAATTGTATGTGCCTTGCACACAAAGATTTAGTTATAGCAGATGTGTACAAAGATACACAAATCTGTACATGCTGAGCCTCATCTTCATTTTTGCTTCTCTTCTTTTCTGCTGCTCCAGTCCTGCCAAGAGGCTACAGCTGCATGAGACAGCATTACTGCAGTTAGGTTCACCAATTCAGGTTTGTTTCTTGAAGTCCATAGGGTTATCTCAGAGGTGAGCTTAACTCCCAGTGCTGGACTCCTGCAGTTTGAGCCTGATTCTCCTTTCCCTTAAGATCCTCTCCACGCTGCCAGAATTTGAAGCAGTGAAGTACCACCAGCCTCAACCAGGTGCTGAGCATCTGCTGACCTGGCCCAGCACTAACTGGGGATTAATTATGGTAACATGTTGAGCTGATCTAGCAGCTCACTTCTGCCAAAGTGGGAGGATGATCTCCCACCCACAAATGTTACTGGCCTTTCTTCTACACTCCCAGATCTTGCCCATCTCCCATTACTTTTGTAGGCCCACACACTTGCTAGCAGCTGCAGGGGAAAGGCAGAATAAAGGCTGCTAGCACCGAGGCCTGCCTCTGGCAGATGCAAGCAATGCAAGAAACCACGGCCTCAGACCAATTTTTGCAAAACAAGTGCAAAGCCCCCTAGAGCTGCCTGCTGTATTGATTACAGTATAGCTTCTTTCAGATCTTCTGTCCCCTTCATTCCTTCCCAAGTGCTTTTATGGTTCAAACATGGGCACAGAGTCAACAGCAACCAAGTTTGCAGCAGGTAACCAGACAGTATGAGAGTACTGGTTTGTGCACGTTGTTTAGTGCTAAATCCCAAGCAAAAGGCGTTCACTTGGAGCACTTCTACCTATTTACTAGATCAGTCTAAAATTACACTTTAAATTAAGCTGGTTAATGGATGCCAGGCATTATCTACAACTCAGGGCAACAATGAGCACTTTTTCTATAATCGAGATCAAACATAAGTAGCATAAACACACTAATAAATCAAGTGAGCAAATTATATCTGCAAAGAAAATATGCATAAGGAAGGGCTATTCAGCTTCAGTGACTCAGTACAAACAAACCCCTGGGGCAAAGAGTAATTACAGTATACTGTCTACAAATGAATAGAATAACCAAATCAAGCCAAAATTCAAACGTATGGCAGTAGCTCTGAGGTGCTTCTAAGTCAGAAAGAGAGAAGCCACACAGAAACATTTTACATATGAGATAAATTAAGAGTAACAGAAGCACTGCCACTTTATCTCTCCTGGAAAAATTGAAAATATACATAACTTCAGAGAGAAAAAGCCTGAGCCAAGGTGTGCTATTACAAAGAGAAACAGTCACCAAGAATTGCCCTTGCAGTTTGTGGTATAACAAAATGTCCTCACCAAAATGACATCTGATGATCATATCAGTCCCCAAAACAGCGGTGTGTAACAGGTCTTTAGGATTTCACAAGTCTGGATTGAAAAAATTTTTTTAAAACTTCTGTATATTCTCAGAAGCCATATATATTAAAAAAATATGTAAAAATCAGTTACTCCTTACTTAGCTGAGACCATAGTCAATGTAAGTTCACAGATACTGATTTTTTCTGTCCTTGCAAACTCTTTGGACACTTCTACATCTCTTCTCTTGAGCTGCAACAGTAAAGTCTTTGGGACTGAAACCACATTTGTTTCCTAAGTGTGTATGTTGTGAGGGTCCACTCTCACAGATGAGGCTGTTAGAGGAACATAATGTTCCTGTGGGATGATATTTCCACTTTAGATACCATTAGTGGTTAACAAGACATCAGAGGTCACCTGTGACTTCTTCACAAATTACTTTTGTAAATCCCATACACAAAAGCAAACAAACAGAAAATTAAGAGAGGGGAAAAAAGAATAAGAATCATTCAAATCTTAGCCTAGTATTTTCTTCTGTTGCTAGTGAAAGCCGTTAGAGCAACAAGGGGATCTCACTTTTTGTTTCTCCTGTAAAATTTGCAATGATCCAACTTTCTCACGTTGATATGAAGGATTGCAGAAGGTGCAAAGCCTCAAACTGAGTCCATTCTACATTGTTAAAAACCTGTCATAATTCCATGGAAAACCATCAAATTGCAATGGCGTGTGCCAGCTGGGGGCCTATTCTGTGTGAAAAAAATCCTGGCCAAAAAGATGAAAGTGGCAGAATTCCCACTGCATGCAGCAGGACTGGATGCTGTCCTTGAGAGTTTCTTCTGTTTTTCATCTGTGACAAGGTTTATCTTTATCTTACTTCTAAATTCCAGGTACAGGTTTACTGTCTCATTTTATTTATAGACATTGGCTTTCTATTAATTTTTTAATATTTTTATCACCCTGCTGTTATATGAGCTTTTGGCGTACTGACTGCAGCCTTCTGGACTATGCTAATCTCTGACAAGACTGAGACACAGACCTAACTAAAAATTGTCTAGTACAGCCAACACTGTGCTTAAAATAGTTTCACATTTTAAAAATCTATTTTTACTGGCTAGGGCAGGATTTAATCTTTCAATCATAAGGTTGTGCCTTCGATTTTATTTTAAAATGTGTTAGAAACTTTTAGAATATCTATTTTACTATGTTTATTTTCTGATATGGGTTAGATAACTTCAAACCTCTATAAAATTAGGAGACACATGTTAGACTTCGGCAAGCAGAAATATCACATAACTTGCCTTTTCCAGAATAGTTTCTTATACTGAAAGTCTGGTTATCATCAAGCCAATGCATGGTTATACCTGGAGTACATCCATGTTTTTTAATGCACAGTCACCCTGCCTCTACATTGCAATTTATTTTTTTTAATTTTCCCACAAAGCAGTTGCTTACAGTACTATATTTCACCCACCTTATGCTGCTAGAAAAAAACAGAACAATAGCTCTGAAAAAAGAAAAATGATAACGCTTAAGTTTCCTCTAGTTTCTGTTGGCTTTCTGTTCAGCTATGGGGATGGGGGAGAGTAAAGAACTGCAGAAATCCCTCAACGGCCATATAATCAATTTTAGCCTGAAGGACAGAGCTATCAGAGGGCTTAGACAGTGATAGAAATTCTGTCACTGAAGTCCCTTTACACTTCTTTGCAAGTACAGACTCATTCCTTCTTTCCTGCCATCTAGAACCTCTGCATTTTCTTTTGCCTTTTGGTTACCAATCACTTTTGAACGTTTTCATGGAGTTTGTAATTGAATTTTAGTTTCTAAAGGTTTTCCCCACAGACATTCTAAAAAGCTTTTCAATCCACAGGATGAGACTCTGATAGAGCCTATGGGAGACTGCAAAACCCAAGCCTGGAAGCACATGTTTTAAATGAGGCAACAACAGGACTGGATAAATACAAAACTTAAGATGCCCTCTACAACATACCAAAAAACACGACACTTGTATCCTGCGACTGGTGCTGTCAGTGAGAGTGTTTTGTACTGCAGGTCTCCCAGAAGGTAATCAAGAAATCAAAATAATAAATTTGAAAATCAGCTTAAGTGCTACTTCTGGCTCTGCAGCAGTGGGCAGGTGGGAGCAGGATACACCAAAGCCCCCAAAGCATCTACATGGTCTGTCCCACTCTTCCTGCACCTGCTTTTCCCCTTCCCCACAGCCCCCACCAATGCACAGGAAGCTGACTTCACATGCTCAAACCAACAAAAGGGCTGTTTTTTCTCCATGTCTGAGACCAGCTAAGTCACAAGGGCTGGGAAGCCGAACACCTAGCCATCATTCCCCACTTCTCCACAGCACTCATCAAGGAAATAACACAACTAAGGCTCAGTTACCTTTGTCAACAGATCTCAGGGTGAGAAATAGTTTTTATATTGGGATACCACACCAGGTTGGCCCTTTCACTGAAGGGTTCACTTCCAGAAGAAATTTAATTGAAGAGGGTGCTATAGCAAGAGGAAAGTTTCGGTCAGGATCTTGTGGTTGGAAAAGAGAGCTGATAACAAGGACTCGGGTGTTCTACTCTCAGTTCTGCACTTGACTCCCTTGGCAAGCCACAGAGCTCAAATTTAAGATATGCAGAGTTTTTTGATCTGTAGCTACAGACAAGGCTGGTTATTCTGAGCCCTAAATACATTAACCTCCTTTTGAGAAAGTTGTCCTTAACTGACTTGGGTTTCAGTTCCTCCTCTAAGCCAAGGATGGTCTGGGCAGTCAACCTCTATCAAAAGGGCAGGAGTAGTTTAGTTAATTGTTTATAAATTCCTTTGAGATGTCAGAAGAAAAGTACTACTTTAATATTACAAGCTTAGTATTAATTCCTTCCAATTTCTCTACACACTTGGAATCATCTAGATGTGATCCATGACTGAAATTACGAGACATTAGTGATATCTACACAAGTAATATAGAATCATAGAACATTTCAGGCTGGAAGGGACCTCTAGAGGTCACGTAGTCCAACCTCCCTACACAAGTAGGGAAATATGCAGGCAAACATGTCCACGATTTTCATTAGAGATTTACTAAGGTTGTATTAATTTATAAGTATATACTCATTAGGAAAACTCCTACATTTCTAACATCTGACAAGTACTGCCTCTAGCAGAACACTGTAACTGGGACCTACAATCAAAGATACCAGCCTAGAGCTTATTGGATCCTAATAACAAAATTAATGATTAGAAACAATACCACTTATTGAAACAGACTTTTAAATTAATAATTTGAATATCAAAAAGTCACTTACATGTAGTATATGCAAGTATCAAATACACCTCTTTTCTGCAGATATTTCATATCTGGAAAAAAGCATGGTTTTGTCTACCAGAAAAGTTAAGAAGCTTTTTGCTATATCAGGACTGTGTGGAGCTGATCGTAATTTGATATCTTTTTACAATGAAAATTGTGTCTTAGAAAAAATTACTTTTTCTGGAAGGAAAGAATCTGCATTGAACATAATTTTACAAACATTTCTTTCAGGGTTTTAGAGACAGGTTGTTTGCTAGTTTTAGGGTACACAGGATTTTCTCCTCTTCTGTTTGTTTTCTTTTTGTATTTGAAAGACAAGGAACGAGGTCCTAAATAATTTTTTTTTTTTTACACTTTCTCATAAAAGTGCAAAGTACATCACTTTTAATCATTAAAATGAAAAGAATTTGATGGTTTCTCAAAAATTGTCAACAATATTTGTTCTCTCATTGACAAGTTCCAACAGTACCCCAACGGCTGCTGGGTTGTGGCTCAGTCAGTGAGGCAGCTATAGCTGAAGATTCCTACATGAAGCATTCAGAAAGAGCTAGTAATTTCCATTTCCATTAGTAGGACTAAACCTACTTGATTAGGGAAGAGTAAACTACTTCTAGAACAGAGACCAACTCCTAAAATACAGCTAGTTTCTCTACTTACTCAGATCAAAAGTAAAGCTGATGCTAACATTCGTATGCTTTAAAAGTATAAAATATTGCATACAACTAATGTGAAGCATGAACTTCACAGTACTTGTTACCTAAAAATGCAATAGTAACTTTTTTCCTACATTTCTCTGTTAATCTTCTGTCATTGTTTCAAGTTAACATACTGCTTGTTAAAAAGGATAGATTGTAGGTACAGAAAACATAAACCCTCTATTTGACTATTATATGTATGTATGTATGTGTATATATATGTGGCATTGAGAAGAACTTTCTTGACGTTAGACTACTAATAGACATATATTGGGCATAGGTTTTAGAAGCATACATCCAAAGATCCATTTACTGTTTCTGAAGATCTGATGTTCCCAGATTAATGCACTTATAATCATCCTCCCTAGAAAATTAGAACCTGTTAGTTTTAGTAGAAAACTGCGTCTGGAACTGCAGCTTCCAGGCTCTTCCTCTTTTCTAGTTCTTACAGTCAGATAATTTTACAAATCATGATTGCCTTCTTTAATGAGCATCTCTGACTGCTGCTTAAAGCAACTTTTCAAAAAGCAACCTCCCCCCAAAAATCCCAATGTGTGCTTCCTCATTGGTTTTAATAAATGTGAAAACTTAGTTTTCAAAATACATATTTTGAAACCATGTAATAGTCAACACTGTCAGAAGTGACTGGCAATTTAAGTGCACTGACTTTGAGGTGCCTAAATGGAGATGCCTCTAAGAACCTGACTTTAAGAGCAAGAAAGTGTTTAATTGTCACTCCCCATAGAAAATCTTGTCCTAGGTTTCTGTTAAGAGTAATCAATGTCAGCCTGTGTGCAATAGTAGCTGTGCACAAGTTTCTGCCTGAGGAAAGATCCCTTTAGTCTCCTATGCAAGCAGGGCTCCACCATTTCCCTGCTGTTGGAACACACTTTCAGTTACTCCTATCCATAATTAAAGCTGACATATCTTACATGGGACATTCACCTTCTATTCAGCATGAACAGCCTGCAAAAATGGCTGAGAGGTTCACAGGAAGGAAGCAGTTAAATGATAAAAATGTGAAATGTTATGCAGCAAGCTGTGTACAATTAACTAGAATTCAAATATACACCTTGTTCCAATCCAAGCCATTTATCAGATAAAAATAGTCTGCTAGAAGAATGTCATGATTAATGAGGTGAGACTCCAGCTAATTACTGTTTCCTCCAGAAGTAATTAGGTTGGCATTGCTAATCAAGATGAATGAACACTCTGACCCGCTTTTTTAAATGTAAAACTATGAGCTGCAGCAGCAATAACATCATTTAGTTCAGGCAATGTAGTCTTTATTAGGCTTGTAGTTTGATTAAATTCTTTTGTTACACCAGGCTTTCCACACATGAACAGATGAATGCTGTGATGTTCAAAGAGTTTGTCACCCTTAATTAAAGACTGAAAAGGCTTGTTCAATTCACAGGGCAATACACAGGACAGCTCTAAATTGATAGCTTTTAAGTGGGGGATAACTGAAGAAGTCACAGGGTTTGCCCATCTGCAAGAGGATCCCGCCTCCTTCCACAATTTTCTGTCATAGTAGCTAGAAAATTAATATCAGATATTTTTGTATTGATTCCATTAGGCAACACTCATTTCATCAGAGCACCTTTTCACAAAAAGCTATACAGATTTACTTGTATAGAGCAAATCCATTATAAATTAAGAGAAAGACAGCTGTAAGAAGTATGTTGAAAATACAAGCTAATTTATCATGCTGTTTCTGTGTCCCCTTCTGCACAACAGACAAGTCCCAGAACAGCCTCGTCCCTCACCGTTTCAACAGTTCACATCATGACTGTGTGCGTTACTTCATACTGGAGGGAGTGGGTAAAGAGAAGCATTGGAATGATGCAGAAATACAACATGTTGTAATGGAGTTAACATGTACTGATTTCCTTTTTCAGCTCTTCATATTACACAGAACACTTCCTTATTCCAAGGATTTATTCTAGGTAAATTCTAGGTCTAATATTTCCACCTGAGAATTCTAATTCAAAGTAAAAATCAGACTGGATAAGAAAATGACTCTTGCCCCACGACAGCTTATTATATCTACTCACGGTCTGCTTAATGACAAACACTGCAGCTGAGGAAGCAAGGCTCAGGACCTGAAGCAGCAGAAGGGGCAGAGGGAAGGAGATGGGGTAGTGGACACAGAAGCCCTGTCCCTCTCTGTGGCAGTGGGTGCAGGTTTAATTTCAGGCAGGCAGTTAGGCTGCCATACACCCATTCAGACTGGTACAAAGCAGCAGGCTGTCCTAGCTGGGGCACGGAGCAGGCCAGACGCCCCTCCTCTCAGTGAGGGGGGGACATCCTTGTAAGACTGCCATGACTGAGGAGCACCACTGGTAATGGTGACACACATTAATAGTAGGATAAGCTGCTATTGACTTGTCAACACAACGACCAACCCAAGCTTTCTCACTTTTTCTTTTCTAGCATGCTTGATTATCTTTAAACTCATCATGCCAGCAGGATGAGACCTGGCACTGGGCTCCCCAGCCAAGCCTTTCTCTGTGACATACTAGTACACAACATGAGAGGCACCTGAACTGAGCAACCTCAGACCTATCAGTGTATGGCAAAGAAATTACCCACATGCCTCAGATGAAAGCCAAAGTTTCACACTTGAACATAGCACCCATGGACACCAAGCAAGCAGAAGGATGCCATTTGCCTCCCTCACTGCAGTTCCACTCAGCCACTGCCCACTGCAGTCACAACACCTCACTCCAGTGGGTGGCAGTTGCTTGCTATATCTCACATCTGTATCACAATGTTTAGTAGGACCACAGTCACCCCCATGAGCCACATCACAGGAGACAGACGGACATCAACCTCCTGAGAGAGCTCAGGCTCACAGTCCTTGCTGCCCTGTGCCCCGCTGGCACAAGGCTGTACAGCACCTTCTTCCTCTCCAGCTTTCTGATACTTAATGATTTAACAAAAATTCCTTACCTAGAGGGTGGGAATAGCAGCTCTTTCCTTCCTCTGCCATCTGGTTGATATTTCCGCTCGCTAGATTGCAAAATCCTATTTTTAACCTCTTCTGCCTAATGATACTGCGACACCAGCCGCTGATTGACGCGTGCCTGCCTCCCGCTGCTGCTTCTCACTGGCACCTCGGCCAGGCCAGGTCAAGCTGCCCTCACATCCCCATCTCTGGGAGCAGAACAACAGCCAGGCCCTCACATTTGCCAAGGATCAGCCCCCGTGGCCATGTACAAGCTTTTCAGAGGGAGGCTCCAGGTGAAAAACCTGAGAGAGCTGATTTGGGGGGCGGTGCCTTGGAGACCACACTATAACCTATACACAACCTCTCCTTCCTCATTGCTCCCTGACATGGCCGCTAACTGTCCTCACCTGCTTCACCTCACAGCCCCAGCCCCTCTCAGCATGAACACCTAGAGCCCCCCACCCCAGGAGGTGCAGCCCCCTGCCCTGCTGCCTATTGGTCAGGCTCTGAGCCCCACAAGTGTGTGTCTGGGGTGTCAGGGCATTTAACTTCTAATTTATGCATTACTTCTTTTTTTATTTGTTCTATTTCTCTGGAAAGTGAGGGGTTTTTTTTAGAGTCAAGGCTTCCTCAAGTTGGAGCCAAGATGGTGGTGCTGTCATGCAACAGTTTTGACTCATTTTTGTTTTGCTTACTGAATCAACTTGCTGGTTACGGATTTCTGCAATGATGAATTTGCTAGGAAAAAAGGAAAGGAGGTTTGCTCATCATTCCTAAATGCTCCGCTTCTCCTCCCTGCAGTACCTCTTCATGGTTGTAGACAGGGTATGGCATCTATGTGCAGGCTCACCTGCTGCTTTACAACCATGCTGCACTAACAGCAGAGCATATAACCTGCCTCACCTTCAGGGTAAATCTGCCCTGCCTCCATTTTAGTGCTTGAACAAGAAAATACACCATGTAAAATGTTGTTAAAACAATGTGAAACCAGTAAAAAAGAGAAGTATCATATGCCTTCAGACCTAGTTTCTCAGACAGGCATGCTGGTCTCAAAAATGCAGAGCTCTGGTTTCCTCACAGACCAGGGAGAGGTGTGAAAGGACAAGGTACACTGCTCTGATCTGTGCTGACTTGACTAAGCATGCTTAAGTATTTTTTTATTAATGCAGTTGGTTCACGCATCCCTGGGTTGTCAATGGCTCTCTTAACTGTGTAGCTCTTACAAGCAAAGCATGTAATTTCTGAGCTACTACATTCTGCTGAAGAAAATCTAGTGATTTTTTTAAGAAAGGTTTATTGACCTACCCAAGCTGTAGATGCTCACTCAGTTTTGTTGACACATACCCTTAATTCCTGTTGTGAAGACACTGGTTAACTGAGCCAAATTAAAACAGGGTGCCCTATAGAAGCAAGTGATTTCTAAAACCCCTTTGGTCACAGCTGTGCCGCTTAGGTGGTTCCCTTTCTCTTCATGTGTTATTGCCATGTATTCCTATTGTCTGAGTGTGCTCCAAAGTTTTCCAAATGGTTCCACTCCACAGAGCACAGGCAGAAGCTCTAGTGCTGCTTGAACATACTCATTTCCATCTCCCAGCCTGCCGCTACTAACAGTGTAGGCGTTGCATCAGTGTTGTTCCTTGGAATCCTTCAGATGCATCGCTCTAGCTGCTGCCCAGAACAGTCTAGTATATAGGGACTGATGGATTTTTTTTTGGCTCTTTCCTTCGTTACATGTGGTCTATGACCATTCAGTGAGTGCGCTGTGATACCTCCTCAAAGGTCTGCCAGGAAAAAGACCTGTTTAGACATTGGGTGTTGCAGTTGAACACTCGTTTTGTTTAGGAGGTATGAGATCTGATTGATTGACTTTTCTTTTTTTGTAAGTAATTTTTGTACTAGTAGAACCACAAATATCTTTGCTGCCAAAGACTGACCTCTACTTTAGCAGTGTAAGCAAAATTATTCTTAGTTCCCCTTTTTTTCCTGATAATAGGACCCAAGGGTAGCTTAAGAAATACTGAGAGAATTAAAATATTGGATCGCTAAATGAAAAACTCAAGTGAAAATATGCAAGTGAAGTAAGAAGCAATAATAAGCCCATGAGGTCACTGATCATGTCCAGACCACGTTGGGATGCAGGGAACTTGCAGTCATTCACACAGCAGCTATCACCCCCCATGGAGAAAGGAGGGTGGAGTCCAGATCTCATCAGTGAGGTCATTTCCTTTCTAATCCTACACTCTTCGTACTTTTGGAGTACAACTGCTGCGGTTTTAGCAGGAACTGAGCTCAGTCCTGCCAGCCAAGGAGGGAAGAGTGTCAGGAATTTCCAGACTGCTCATGGGTCCAACTTGCCTCCTTCTCCCTGCTGATGTTGTTTATAAGTCCCTGGACGCTCTCTGCTTAAAGAGAAATCTAGATCCACCTACTCTCTGCACATTTTGTGCTGTCGATGTATTGCAGGGCTGAACTTGGCCAGCCTGGGAACCTGACCCACAAACACCAGTGCGTGCACTGGTAGCACCCGGTTGGTGTGGGTTAGTTGTCTCTGGGTGCCTAAACCACAGGGCAGGTAAACTGTTCACGCTTCTCGGACCCAAAGTGTATGAATATGAAATGGAGAAATACTTGTGCAGCATTCTGGGAGGTCCCCAGTTCGCTGCCCTACTATTAGACAAGGTAGCAGGCATAATGCTTATTATACATCATGCACGGCATTCAATCTGGTTTGGACAGCAGAGATCAGAGGGAGCTATTTTTCCTGCTCACTCCACATAAGCAGCTGGAAGATTTTGTCCCCACTTATAGATGAGGAAGACTAGATTTTTAATACAGGAACCAGAATTGGGTGTACAAAGGTGAACAGAAGGAATAGTACCCTCTTCCCATGCCATTTTTTTCAGCATTTTTTTCCCTCCAGCAGCTTTCCAGTGATGCTCCAGAGCTTGTCAGATTTGTGAAAAGCACGACCCAAATCTCCTCAAAACTCTTGCACTTTTCAGAGCCCCTCGCCTATTGTGCTGCTGCAGCTACGGGTGAGAGAGTGTGGGCACACCACCAGCCTTGTCTGCTACGTGTTTCCTTCAGCTAATTTTTTTTTTTTAACAAATCTAATTCAGGTTTTGCAATTCTTGATGTGAGTTTTTCTTCCTGAAAGAATAAAATGGAAAAGTCACTGATGATTTGTTCTTTCACTATATTTCAGTGCCAATGCACCATTTAACGCTGCAGCAGCCATCAATACCCACTCAGCCACTATCATGCAGCTTTTCCCTGTCATTCACTGTGTCATTTAGAAAGTGATAAAAATCCCAGCTTAGAGCAGTATATTCGCTTTTGTGGTTCCCTACTTCCAGCAACCTTTTAAAGCAGTGAACAAAATTAGCAACAAATTACTTTATGAATACCAAGCCCTTTTGTTACTGTGTTCTGAGAGTTTGCCATACTGTCAGATTTCAATTAAATTTAAGAAAAATTAAGCTGCTCTGTGTGGCTGCTTGCTTAGACAGTGAGGTAATTATATATAATAAGGAGATCTGTTTAACAATTGCTCCTGGTCATGGCAGCATTGCACTGTTATTGTGCTTAACTTGAAGACAGACTGTTATATTGTTTTTGGAATGTGGGAAACCAGCAATAGTGGAGGCACACCACGAGCTTAACACATAGAGTAGGATTTTTAACATTACCAGCTGCAGTGAATTAATTGTTGCAACTTTTTTGTTCTTTTAGGGAGCCTGGTTTTGTACATAGGTTGAAAAATTGTAAGATCTCCAGCAACTTGTACCCTGTGCTTTCAGGAGTAAGCATGCAGCAAAAGTACCATTCAGTCTAAGTTTTTGTTGATCAAAATAAAACCAACTGTATGGGTCCTGCTTTTTCCTTTTTTAAAAGAAAAGGGGGCCACAGCATAAAATAATCACTGTCCTCTCCCTATGTCCCAATGAGATGTGATATCAGGCAGTAAGAGCAAACAACCTGGAAGAGACCTTTTCATCACCGAGTCCAGGCCCAGCAGTGCCCCAGGTGCCTTCCTTTCAGCCAGTGTGCCAAGTACACGTTACCATGATTTTACAGTGCAAGTGATCTGTGTACTTGGGAAGACTAATGGATATGGAGAGTTCAGACATAATCTTTCACATGTGGACACAAGAGCTTTTGCTCCCTCAGCCCGAGCATCTCTAAGGACTCACACACTACTTGCCTGGAAGAGTAGCCCGCTGCTGAGCAGAGGAGGCTGTGGAGCATTCAACCTTGGAGGATGGAAAGAGGAAATTTAGAAACAGTGCAGTTTTTTCCTGTGTTGGTAAAGTGTCGTGTTTAGAGTTAGAAGAAAGCGGCTCTATTCTGGCACACTTCTTCATGGTAGTGTGGCATTTTGAACTCAGAGAAGCATCTGGAAAAGAAAATATCAAAGTTCAGTTCTGTTCAAGACTGAGTTTTGAATCTTGGCTAAGCTTAACTGGCCAGTCAGGGAATGTAAGTCAGCTTGCTGGTTTGTGCCATGAAAAGGAAACAACCCAGGCCTAAGCAAATGCAAAACAAACAGTCAGACTTTTTCTAAGGGGACAGTACAGAAGTCTGTGAAAGAATATTCATACCAGAGCACGAGGAGAGCTGGGAGGGAGGAAGCAGCAGGGAGGCACACACAAGAACTCGCTTGGTACCGAGGGGTTTTAAGAAACATTTGAGAATAATTTCAAAACTAAGAGTGAAAACGGAGTGGAAACTTCTTGTAGGGCAGCAGTATCCAAGTTGAGCTCCCAAACATCTCCAGTGCGGCTCCCACGCTGGGACAGTGACACAAGCCAGCAGCACAACTATTTGGCACAGGCAGCATCTTGGAAATCCAAAGGTCCATCTGTGGGAGAAAGTTATTGGGTGAGTAGGTGATAAGGTAGCCAGGAAAAGCACATAAACAGCAAGAAAAGCAAAGAACTGCACTCAGGCATGGAGTCACTAATTATCACTCAGGAAAGAACTTGGCGTCACTGCTCATAGTGCCATAGGAACATCAAGCCCGTGCTTCATGATGATTTAAAAAGCACTGGGAACCATGAGGGAGGGAAGAGCGAACTGAACAGAAAAGAGAATTGCACACTGCGCCCATGTCTGCTTCAAGTCCCTGCAGTTCCTCTCAAAAATGAGATAAAGGATATAGACATGATAGAGCAACAGCCACGATCACAGTTAGAGAGTAGCATCTGTGCGGGGCATGGAGCAGTACCCTGGGACCCTCCATCCCGGAGAAGGGACAGCTTAGCCTTCAGAGTGCTGGTGGCTGCAGCAAAGGGCAGGAGGGGAAGATGCATGGCTGCTTCTCAGCATCTAAGACCTAAGAACCTAAAATCAATTATCTTGCAACAGAACTGGAATGAGCAGAGGAAGTATTTTTCCATGTGGCACATAATTAAGCTCAAGTATAGATAACTCTGGAAGCCAAAAGTATAAATTTGTTTAAAACATAATTTGACAAATTCGTGGAGGAAAATCTATCAAAGGCTGTTGAACACAAAGCTGCAAGTCTCCAGCTAAGATTCACGGGAGAGGAAATTTTCAAGATACGTTAGACCCCTTCCTGCATTCCTTTAAACTTCCGCAGGAGGCAGAAAGCATGATCTGGTCTGACACCATACTGCTATCCCAGTGTTCCTAAATTAGCCTGCCCAGTCTGCCATCGCTGGACTGCCCTGAGACCCAGCTGTACCCTGCAGGACCTTGTTGTGCTGGTTCAGCCATCATCATTTTATGCTGCCATCAGTTGCCTGATCACACAGGCCAACACTGAACTCAGCAACAGCTCTTTAGGGTATGATGTCTGTCTTTTACATCTCAGCTAAACAAAGATTTTTGTAAGTATTTAATGAGGAAAGTTGGCCACACTTTTACAGGGAATAGCAAACAAGAAATCACTGTGAGAAAAAGAGGTGCTTTGCAATAAAAACAAATTAAAATCCCTACTGAAAACTCTGACTCATAGTTTGAAGTAACACAAGGGAAAACACAGGAAAAACCATGTCTATCAAGCCCATGAAAGTAGTTACATGAAGTTCAAGAATAAAGGCTACTGGGAACGCGTTTGTCAGAGAAAAGGAACTGGGGAGATTGATCAAATAACACCGAGTGAGTTACACTTCTTAGGACTTGAGTCCAAAGAAAAGGCATCAGAGCAGAGCTGATGGTTATATAGAATGAATAGACCCAAGAAAACTCCAGTGTTTTTATGTATTCAGAAATAAATCATAGTTATTCTGATAGTCTCCAAATCAGTTGTTTCCTTTTGGTGTGTTAAGCTGATCTGTGACGTGTCATTCTGAAACAGATCAAGGTGTTCAGTACTTACCTTCTTTGGCACAGTGTCTCCATGAGAGTCACTCAGGAGCCCAATGCCTCCGTTTTCCTCATGGGATTTAACCTGCTGGTTTGGTCACAGGAAAGTATTCATTCTGTTGTGGGAGATGTGGTCCTCTAGGGAGCCTTGCTCATAGAATAAAAGAGAGCCCAAGTGTCTCAGTAAAACAGTGCACTGAAAGAGAAATGTAATTTAGTGTTTTACTGCAGGATGAAAATGTAAATGTTCTTTGTAATGTTATGCATTAACTATTTCCACTTGGACCAGATCAGCTAAAACCATATTTGATCTTTTCGAATCTCTTTTGCAGTACTAATATTTCCCTAATTTTTTTAAGGTTGTATTTCACATCAGAAGATTTTTTTTTCAGAAAATTTGCAATAAATTTTAATAATCAGACTTAGGCAGTTTATTTCTAATTTGGCAATCTGAATAAATAGATTTTTGGCATAGATATCTAAAGGACTGTTTAAAAAAAATAATTGGCCCCAAGCAATCTAGCACAGAGCTTGGTAGCTCAGAGGAAGAATAAAATCTGTTTAAAAGCATGGCAACCAAAAAGGAGGGGCTACACATTTGATGTCTGTGTCATGAGCAAATCTACTAACAATATTGTGACACTGGTCAAAAAGCTACTGAAGTGGCTGCAGTCAAACTCGCAGATGAAATGGACTTAGCAAAAAAAGCTTATGCGGCAACAGAAATTAGTTAGCACCTAACACAAGCTACCACAGAAAGACATCAGAGCATTGTTATTTCTGGTTGTGTTTGTGTCTAACTTTCAGGCACAATGGCTAAGATGCAAGGGAACAATTGGGAAGCAACCTTGCTGTGCAACTTGCTGTACATACATAAGTTCAGCCCACCCTGGAGGCTTCCAGTTAAAAGACATATGGATGACAGGTGAGAAATGTACATAAGCCACATGAGCAAATGAATACAGTAGAGTATTAGCCCAGCACTGTCCTCCTACATGCTGTTCAAGCCACTGCAGGACACAAAGCATTATTAGATTATGTGTAGATTACAACAAAAGATTAGTTTGAAAAGCACGTTCAGAGTCACATCCTAAATTAGGTAGAAGGAGAGATTCTTGTCTGAATGTTGTAGAAGTTTTGGGGTGGCAGCCAGTCTGCCTCAAGTTTTAGTCCTATTTTCTCCTAGAGCATGTTGAACTCATCCTCTGAACAAGCTTTATCGGTGAGCAACTGCAAAAAACCTAACTCCAGAAAAGTCTGCATGAAGAGGAGGAAAAACATAGTGTTCTCCTCCAGAGAGTAGAGCTATCCACATGGAAAATTCCAGTCCAAATGGTAAAAGTTTGAGAAAGTTAGAGACATTTGAAACAAGGGTGTTGTAGATGAAACCAGGTTTTCAACCCTACCTCAGGCAGACACAATCAGATCTTCTAATTCAAAGGTGTAAAACCCCTTTTCACTGGCGGACACCAACCCATATATTGGTAAACCATATTCAGTGGAGGCTAACAGGAGAGGTGGACAAACTGTACAGTAAATGATTATTTCCTTTGTTGCGATTGCTGCTTAGAGATCTCTCTTACACCTGACGAGTATTGCTGGAACCAGGCTGGTCAGCACAAGGTTAGTAGTGCAGCACACCACACACCTTGCGCAAGCTGCAAAGCCCTGGTCCTTGCATGCAGCCCAAGGCCTGTGCGAGCGCAGTCTCCCTGAAACGAGCAGCGATGCCCACCCAGCTCTCCATGCATACTGATGTCTCACACAATCACAGGGCCCTCTATACAGGCGTAGTCAACATTTCAGATGGATTAAACTGAAGATGCCCTCTGATCTGTAACCCCTCTCTTCTGTGTCCATCTGAAAACACTGGTTCTGTTCTTAAACTGCCCGGAGACCTTGGGGACCATCTGGCAGAGTTTCTGTTTCACATTTATTTTATATTAACAGTTTCACACTTTTTTGCTCTCCTAGGACAGGTTCAACAAGCTTAAAGGCAGCAGAAGCACTGTTTCTAAAAATACAGCTGATAGATAACAGTGGTCACCACAGGCTGCCTGTTGGGTCTTCTCTGATGGAGTAGTGAACTGAACGGTATTAGGGTCACCCATGAAGGCCTCACTACAGAACAGCATCCTCTCTAGATGCTTTTCCTGAGTAAAAGAAGAAAATGGTATCTCCATGTTCATGTTCTAGTGCAGACAAAGTACAACCTGAGTAATGCACACAGATTTCATGCATATAATGCTTCCAGATGTTGATGTTGTCTTGTTGCTTGCACTTCTTTGCTTATATATCTCTTCAGCATCTATTGTTACCTGAGCAGCTTTTGTTTTGTTTAGGTTGGATTTTTTAAAAATTCTCTTTCACTCTTTACTCTTCTTAAAATTTATGTTAGGCATTTCTTTATGGGACACAAGCAGGAACTACTGTGAGGTGTTTTTTTATCTGTTTCTGTAAAATGTAGCTTGAAAAGAAGAGCTTGTGTCCTCTTCAGATACAGGAGCTACTTGTTGAAAAACTCCAACATCTTCAGAATTCTGGGTACAAACTTCATTTGAAAAACGTAATGAAAAACTCTCAGTCAACATTTTATTGAATCTGACTACAAACCAGAAAAATACTTCCAGACAGGACATAAATATCTACCAGGAAAAAAAAAAAAAAAAAAAAAAAAAAAAAAAGTTTTGAAGACTTTATAGAGACTAATCATCCTGTGGTTATACACACAAATTGGTGGACAAGAGGCTGGAGAGCAGCCCCATGGAAAGAGCTCTGGGGGTTTGGGTTGATGGCAAGTTGAATAGGAGTCAATAGTATGTCCTGACAGCCAGAAGGGCCAATCGTGTCCTGGGGTACATCAAATACAGCATGGCTCGCCACTCAAAGGAGATGATTGGCCCGCTCTACACTGCACTAGTGTGGCCCCACCTCAAGAACTGTGCGCTGTTTTGGGTGCCTCAATATGAGAGTCATCAGACTATTAGAGTGTATCTAGAGGAGGGTAACCAAGATGGTAAAAGCTGCTGAGGGCAAGACTTTCAAGGAGTGGCTGAGATCACATATCTTGTTCTGCTTGGAGAAGAGAATGCTGAGGGGTGACCTCATCACAGCTACATCCAAGTCTACAGCTTCCTCATGGGGGGCAGCAGAGGCAGAACTGCTGATCTCCTCTCTCTGATGACCAGCAATGGCAGATGAGGAAACAGAATGAAGATGCATCAGAGGAGGTTCAGATTGGACATTAGGAAAAGATTCTTCACTGAGAGGGTGGTCAGTCACTGGAACAGGCTCCCCAGGGAAGCGGTCAGGGCACAAAGCCTATCAGAGTTCAAGGAGTGTCTGGACAACACTCTTAGCAAAACGTTGGTTTTAGGTAGCCCTGCAAGGAGCAGGGGGTTGGACTTGATGATCTTTATGGGTCCTGTACAACTTGAGATCACTCTATGATCCTATTTGCATAACATCCATACTATAGTATACATCCATAAAAGTATACTACTTCTTCCATACATCCATTCTACATCTTTTTCCACATGTACCCCACATGAGCATTGTAGAAAAATGTTTTTCACCTTTGTTTTTTTTATAATTGGTAATAAAAGTACATTTCTCTTTTGATTGTGTATTTATCAACTGTGCTGTGTTTGTCAGTAAGTTCATGCCTACTGCTACCAGCCCTAAAGATGCTATCTTAAACACAAAGGACCAAGAATCCAGGCGTCTATCTCAACCTGAATCAAATTCTAACTACTTATTATGTCCTATTAGCATTCTTTACTGTCTGAAGGCTGTAAGCAAAGCATCTTCTTATACATCACTAGTGTTAAAGATTCTTCAAGCAAAACTACATTCTCTATTACAAGTGTGTTATATTGAATTTGCATGAGAGAAATAGAATGAAGTTTAGTGAAATTTTCTTCCTGATGCAAAAGAGCATCTAGGTCAGTCATTTCTACTATTTCTCTGCAGTGTTAATGAGAGAAAAAGCAACAAATTTTTGTCACTTGGAATATGACTCAGAAAAAGAAACAGAAGATCTACTGATTAGGAAATGGGATTTTTGTTCATTTAATTAAGTGGTTACTTAACGAAGTAAAATGGCACTTTAAGTATCTAAGCCTCCAAAGAGTTTGGAACACTGTAAGTGTTTGTATTTCAAAAGTAACCTGGGTTAAGATTATTTCTCTTTAGGAGCTGACATCTCAGTTTTACAGATGGAGAAAGGATGCTGAGTTCTAGCGAGATTAGTCATTGCCAGTAATATCACCACTGTACAGTAAGTAAAGTATATTTTGGGGTATAATTTAACTTCCTGCTACACAGGGACTGCAATTGCATAGATGCAGTAAAAAAAATCTTATTTTTTTTAAATGAAATACATTAACAAGCAAGACGGTCTTGGTTCAACATTTTTTCTTAGATTTTCTTTTGTCCAAAATCTCAAACCATAAAGGTTTGGACATGTACAAACTGAAGCGTTGAAGCTGGAAATAGCATGTGTAATTTTTTAGCCAACTATTTCACCACCTTGGATATTTAATGGCTATTATTAAAAAGTTTTAAAGTTTAGCTGTACTTTGGAAAGAAACTGCTTTTATAAAAAAAAAAACCAACACTTTCTTAAGAAAATATTTTTTGCTGAGAAAACCAAAACAGTATCAGATTTAAGTCTTTGTGCTTGATACAGTATTGAAAACAGACTTTTCCCTTAGGAATGTCCATTTCATCAAATTTTCCATTTTGATCAAGCAGTTGTTTTTCTACACACAAGGTGGAGGAGGACTTTTATGACCATTTTTCTATTAGTTCCATTACAATTTATTACTCTTTATATCACGCCCACCTTGGGCTGGGGGTA
The DNA here is from genome assembly GCA_013400335.1 of Eurystomus gularis. NCBI lineage: Eukaryota > Metazoa > Chordata > Aves > Coraciiformes > Coraciidae > Eurystomus > Eurystomus gularis. The sequence goes on from VZZY01018446.1 coordinate 29,933, forward strand.
CAGCGCTCCTAGCTGCCCCCACCCCTTTGGGATTGGGCACCTGTCTGCTAGCTGCTGGGAACAAAAAGGCTCAGGAAAATCTTCTTTACTGAAAGAGTGGTTAGCCATTGGAACAGACTGCCCAGGGAAGTTGTGGAGTCACCATCCCTGGAGGTGTTCAAAAAATGAGTATATGTGGTTCTCTGGGACATGGTCAAGGGGTCAGGGAGATGTTGGGGTGAAGGTTGGATCCTAGAGGTCTTTTCCATCCTAAGTGATTCTATGATTCAGTCAAAGTTTATTTACAACTCGCTGCTTTTAAAGTGAGCTCTCTTCCATCACAGCTCGATAAAACCGATTGCTTCCTTCACATATTTATTAGCAAGCAGATGCCTTCAGCTCCTCTGCATGAGCAAAATCTTCACTCAATTCCTAACACCACTCAGTCATTTAAAATGCCATTTGCCCCAGAAAGGCAGGTACTGGACTGCCTCTCATCTCAACATGCCTTTCTGCAGTGGTAGGGCCTGATGTGGAAAGTCAGCTGTTCCACAAGAGTCTTCACCTGATTTTTTCCAGCCATCCCTTGCAATGTTTCATAGCAGTAGGAGAAAAGGCGGCTGGGGATCCCTGGGCACCGACCATACCAGTGAGGCTGTGGGGTGGCTGTCTGCCAGCACCAGCTGCATGGGGAAGGGTTTGGATTTGGATGACGCAGTCCTACACGGACTGAACAATGGAATTATTCACTTGTGCACAGGCAGATATTCAACCACGCTGCAGCGGGGACAGGAGGAGGGAAGCAAAAGAGAAAAGAGTAGGGGAGAGATTGAAATAAAGAACTGATATGCAAGCCAGAAACTGCAGGAAAAGGCAGGGTTGTGCCTGACAGTCTATTTTTAAGTTGGCTGACAAGAATCCTATGTGTTGTTTGGGTGAGGATACCGTGCCGGCTTATAAGTGGAGCCAGCCATGGGATGGAGAGAATGGTGCAAATGCCCATTTTTTGCTTCTGCTAATCTATTCTGCCCAGACTCCCAACCACCAACACTGTTCTCCAGCTGTTGCAAGGAGCCCAGAGCACCGCACCCAAAGTGACAGGAATTGGAACTTCAGCTGGTATATAGCCTGCCAGTCTCCAGGGATTTCCCTGCAGCTTGGAGGCTGAACACAAGCTGAAGACCTGGCCCTTCATCACAAAAATTATCGTGCTCTGTTAGTTCTAAGGGAGGGAGGACATCCAAAGAGGAGGGAGGGCTGCAAGGGGATGTCAGGCGAGCCAGGCTGCCTAACCTCATCTGGAGTCTTGCCACGGGCTTCCCATTGTGCCAGAATTTGTCTTTTAATTTGTACTCCTTTGTGGAGTGATCTTTGGCAAAATCACCTACCTTTTGTGCCTTGCTTTACCCATATAAGAATCACAAAGTTATAAATATTATCCAAACCCCAGTTCAAGGGAAGCCCGTAGCTTTTAGTGTCCCTATTGATTTTGAAGACCTTTATTTGTTCCTTTGACACACACAGATATTTAGATAGGTGAAGTACTGTGAGATATCAAGGGCACTTCAGTATTTCTGTATCCTGCCCATGGTGGGCGGGTAGTGCACCAGCCATGGCTATACACCTGGATAGATGGACCAAGAGACAGCATTAGCTTGGTTCTAGCTATTGCTATTTACTATGAAAACAGAAGCTTTAACTGAAATATTTAGATATTTTACGAAACAAGCCTCGGTAATTCCCAGGAATATTGCCAGCTTAGCTAAATGAGTAACTCCACTCCTTTCCATAGGACTTCCACTGAAAATGAGATTCCTCTTCCCGCCCTGAGCAATGTGGGGTGAATTGCAGTACAATTTTCCAACAGGGATGTCTTTGGCCCATGATTTCACTACCCATGTACTACTCAGAAGCTATCGTCCATTTTTGAAGCCTGTAAGAATGAAAGATCTTTAAACTTTTTGGAACATTTCTACTAGTTCCAACCAGACCAGCTTCATTTTGTTATACCCAAAATGGAGGTATACAGTGGCAGGGCCGAGAGATGGACAGAAGAGCGTAATGCGCAACATTATTGTGGCCCTCACCACACAAGCTCCTGCCCAGAAGTCCAAGGGCTGCACCTTTGCTTACATACACATACCCAATGGTCAAGTTCATTGTAGATCTCTCCTCTTCATATACAACATCTTTTTTTGTCAGGTTTGGGTTTTTTTTCCTTATTCTTGGTGCCTTCATCTTTTATTTCTTTACTGCTATTCCTTCCACTCACAACCCTATTTCAAACTCCATTTCCCAGTCAGTCAATTTATTAGCTTTTTTTTCTTCTCCACTTCCACTCCAGCTATGGGCAACTTGGAAAGGTAATTCTTAGACAAATCATTCTCTTATTGCCCCACTACCTACCAGGGCAAAGGTCTGCAGCAGGCCAGGCTCCAGCATCTTGCCCCACTCAACCAGGTAGCAGTGTGGATACCTGCCCTTGCCACCCTGCAGTGTTTCATATTTTGGTGGCCAGAAAGCTGCTGCAGCACAGCAGCCACCACCAAGACTTGCAGTCCAACCTAGCTATGGGCTGCTGCCCAAAAGCATAGCCTTGTTCTCATTTTGGATGCCAATCTTACACCATACCTCTCCCTCCTGTTGGCTCCTTCAGCCACATCCTAAGAGAATGGGTCAAGAAAATGCCCTGGCTGAAAATTAAGTGCTCCTGAAAGTTGATTTTTGGGCTTTTGGGGGTCAGGCTGCTCCTGCCCATGCTCCTTGCTCAGGCTGCACACTTGGGGCTGCATCGAGACTGGAGTCTCCCCCCTTTTCTTTGCAAACAGCTTTTTGCTAATGGGCTCCTGTTGGTGGGGAAATAGTGAACAGCACAGCTTCAGCCTTGCTACACATTGTTCATACATTTGCCAGGAGATTTGGAAGAGAACTCCCCAGTCTTATTGCTGTGTTTCATTGAAATGGCTCCAATTTTGCAACACTTGGTCTGTTGTACTAATGTGTGAGGCCCCGGCTCCAACATCTTAAACCATGACCCTCCCAAACCGAGAACTATGAGCAGACAGCTTGGATAACTAACACTAAAAAAATCCCTCGCCTTTAAAATATGTATTTTTTCATTTAGAAAGTGACAAAATGGGCTCGCTTTAGTAGGTGGAGCAATAATGCTACCATTATAATTAAAACAGTTACTGCTTATCATTTATAGAGTAGATGTGAAATGGATCCAGAATGCAAACTTGCCCTGCAGAAAATTCAGGGCTATGGAGAGGGGCTGAAAAGGTTTCCAAATCAGAGCAAAATTTTGTGACTTCAAAACTGACAATAGATTAAAAATTGCCTCCAATTTCATTTAGACCAACTAATCTATTTCCAATAATTCATTTGGATAATGTTTATCCATCTCATTTGAGCTTCTCTTATGTTAAATATGGTGTGTTAGCTGGTATATTTAATATGAAGCATGTTAAAGATATTTTAATATAGAAAGAAAATGAAATGAAAACATGATAAAGTCAAAACAATTTTATCTTATATCAAAACAAAATGTTTTTATATTATTAAAATAAATCAAGAAAGAAAAAGTGAAATGTTTTGACTTTTTCTTGTTAAAAATATTTGTCAGAATTGACACATTCTTGCAAAACATTTGGATTTTGACAAACAGAATTCTTTTTTTACAGAAGAATTGTTTAACTGAGCTCTAATTAAAAACTGGCTAACTCACAGATCTCAAAGAATAGTTGTCAGTGGTGAATTTTTCCTGTGCGTTAGATATATGGTGAAAGGGATCAGTTCACAGCCCAGTGCTATTTGATATTACCATCTGTGATCCTGAAATGAATGTAAAAACACTTTTCACAAATGTTGAGCAAATAAAGAGTTGGGCAGAGTGGCCAAGGCCATCGTAGTGTGATGGGGATCACCTTAGGAGGCTGGTGACTCAAACATTGCGTGTTTCAAATCAGGAGAATCTAGACCTTGCCCTCACAAACAAAGATGCCAACTCTGCCACCTGATTGCAACTCTGCCTTGGCAGGAAGGGATAGATGAGTTAAAATCGATAAATAACTAAGCAGTAAATGAAAGCAGGGGAGAACAAGTAGGATACTGAGAGGGGACCAAGCGTGGAATATAGCATCCTGCTCTGGTGTCAGCAGCATAAAACTGCAAGCATAGGACAGTGTGATGAGGAAAGTATTTATAAGCTGAGTTAGTGTCTTTCATTTCATTTTACCTGGCAGAAAGAAGACTGAAAAACTACGAGGGAAAAATTAGGTTAAATGGTCACTTTTTTTTTTTTTAAGTGGAGAGCTATAGAAAGGATTTTAAGGAAGACAAATTCAGAGGAAAAGTAAAGTAACTGTTTTTACTGGTGACTCTGACCATAGGAGCATGGCACCTGTCAAAGTGGTGAACTCACCGTTTCAGGCTCCCTTTAAATCAAGATTGGCTGGTTTGCTGAATGCACAAGTTATTTTGGTTCAGCCTAGCAGTAGGGGGAAAAAAATGTATATGACCTGAGTTACAGAACAAGTCAGAGTGAGTATTATATTAATATCCACGACATTTAAAATACATGTGAATCTACACATTCATGATTTGCACATGGTATATAATCTGAAAATAGCCAGAAAATTGTCAGAGAATCTTAAATTATGCTGAAATTCGTAAATTTATCATCAACATTGTCAACAGTTGTTGAAGATGGATGTTTGGAATTAAAATATTGTCCTGGACATTGTTTCACAACAGCATTTCACGCTTTCAAGCTTTTGATATCAACTCTAACAAGACCAAGATTTTAACCTTCCTTTTAGTGAAAGAAGAGAGTCAATCTAGAATCGCAGCCCTGATGGCAGGGAGACTTACACAGATGCAAGAGAGATACCTGCTGTCCTTCCTGATTCAAAGCTTCACTGGTGCCTCATGCACTGCCCAAGATCTCGGGAAATTTTCAGTGAACAGAACATAACTGTAGAAATATTTCTGTCTCAGCACAAGAAAAAAGATGTATCTGAAAAACTTGGTAATTTAATATCTGTGTTTAGTTCCCATTCATGCTACAAAACCTCATTGTGTGAAGCTAGGTTTGTAATTTATATTTCCATTATATTCTTCTCTACTTGTAAAATGGGAATATGACCTTATTCTACCTCTATTTCCATTGTAAGGTCCTTGGGCAGAAGACTGTCTCTTTCCCTGTGTGTGCAGTTACACACAAAATAAAAAGCAAAACAGCTCTGGATGCCTAGACCCATTGGTAGCATAGATAATGTTTGTTCTTCCACTGCTCTATTTAAAAAATATAGTCAAGAGTTAGAAGTGCAACTCTGAGTTATTATCTTGCACCCACGACTTGAATATTATATACTTAAATACTGAATTATTTGAAGGAATGGAATTATTTTATGCCATGTGTTTCTTTGCAGAACAACATGACAGTAAGATAACATTTTGCAATTTCAGATCATTTCCCATGGCAAGGAAATTATATTTACCAGCCAGCTGGTTTTTTGCTCCATTTAATGTACACATGATAGATACTGGTTAGGACCAATGTTTTTAGTAGCACATTGTTCACAACTAAGCCTAATAACTGATACAACGATAGGAAATTGTGTATCAGCTTCAGGTATTTTCAGCTCTCAAAATCTAATCATGCTTTTCAGTTTTAGAAGTCTTTGATTGTTTTGCTTTTAGAGTAGGATGGCTTTTAATTAATTAATTTAATTACATGCTATAATACACATCATTATACAAAATATATAATGCATAGTAATAGTGTATCATACAGAATAATATATATTCTATGCTATATCTTAATAGGTTTAATATATTAATACGTATGTTTACATTGTTTGCATTATTTTGGTGTGTTATATTTGTTACATAGAATTATATACAAAGAAAGGGATTCACTTGTTTTAATTGTGAAAGTAGTAGATGTTTGTATCTCTGACACAGAGGACTCCAGCCGTTGTTTGTCAGTATCTAGGACAAATCTAGAACTTTGGCAACTTCAGTAAGCAAAATATGGCCGGAAAAGAAAAATAGAGAAAACAAGATTGGCCCAAATCAGGTTAGATAACAGGTTAGTAGCACAGCAAAGTATTAAACTGAATCAGTTACTTGGACAGGTAAACGTTCCTGCTAGTGAACGCAGCTGTTAATATGTCTATTTGTTCACAGCCCAAAGGAAGATTTGAAGCAGCAGTAATACCCTATTTGGTACAGCATTATGAAACATAATATAGCAACAATAACATTACTCAGCAGCAAAGTTTTAAAATATCACTTATTTTTGCCACTCAAAGTAATTCTCCACCTGCAAGATCCTAACACAAGCATGTACTTCAAGTAAAGCAGCCATAAATCAGGATACTCTATAACATGACTTACAAAACCATGGCACAGAGAAGTGATCTCAGTAGCTTCCATCTCACCAGTTCATTGCTGCAACCCATATACTATTTTTTTTTATAAGCTGAATTTCTCAGCCATGTCTCCCTGCCAGTTTTCTCTGGTCTTCCTTGCTGAGGACCAGTTTATTAACAGTAAGAGGTAATACTTACAGCTCTTTCACTGCAAACACACTCCCTGGAAAGGGCATTAACCAGAAACTTACTAAAATTTCAGTCTTTCTAATTCGCAACACATAAAGCCAACTACAGCAGATTTTGCTAAATTCAGCCATAGAAAACAGGCTAAGAGGAATTCTGCAACGTTACCTTGCACCTTAAGCCAAAAGCAGCTAAACATTGAGAGAAACCCTCTTATCCCAAATAGTCTTGTTTTACTTTTTGCCTATTTCCTCCTCAAACTTTTGCATAATCAACTGGGCTAGGTAAAGGCTGGGTACAGATCTTCAGATTCATGTTAGCACAACATAAATAGCAGCAGTTGAGTGTTATTCAATGAGTAATTCTGGGACTAAATATGCACTCACACTGGAGAATTCTATATGCATTTCTATTTTTCCCTTGCAATTTTTTGACCTATAGAACCCTAAGCATTTGAAATGAACCCTACATCTAATGACTAAATACACTTCCAAAATGTGCAGCTCAGAACTTTTAAGTAGACCTGGTTTTGGGACACTGTAGCAAGCTGTCCTGAACGCTGCTGGATGTCCAATCAGACATTCAAACAAAAAAATCCAAAATCACTACTGTTTTTGATAATATTTGCTGAGAAACATGAACATAAATTAACTATCATACCTTCATAAGGAGGTCTCCCTTTTTTTCTCAGCTGCAAACTGATTAATTGCAGCAAACGTCTGATTTATTCTTGCCACGCTATTCAATAGCTTCTCCACCTCATCTTGAGTGCTCTATTTCATGTCCTGAATTTTTAGCCTTTCACTGCCTCCCATGTCAGTACACCTTTTCCTTAATCACTCTTCTTTCCATTCTTTTTTCCGATAATCTTTTCCTCATCATTCTCCTCCATGGTGAAAGTTCCTTCTCCTCTTCTCATCAGAGAGGCACACTTCCTTCTGATCCCTGCAAATGAAGATCCCTGCTTTTACTCTTCCCCCAATATCCCACTACCTTAGACAACTCCCCCGTTATAACCACAAGCATTAGCTTTCACATAGGATAAGATTAGGGCACAACATTTTCTTGATCTAGTGCATAAGATACACAAAATACTTTTCCATTGTTGCACAGCATTATTAGACACAATTTGATTAGTTTTGCTTAACTGAAATCTTGGTACTAATCAGCATCTGCAGTGAGAGACTGCACTATTTGCACCAGAGTTACGAGTAGTAAGCATCTCTACTACACATAACAGCAAAAAGCTTTTGTTTCTCCTAAGCCTCTACCAGACTGACACCTGCGTGACAACTTGATTCACCCACTTCTGCTAGTTAGCCAACTCCACTTTATATAGAAAGGAAGTACAAATAACCTACAAGTCAGTTCAGTGCAGATAAAACACCACCACTGACTAGTTACTGGAACTGCTAAACCTGGATGAGTGCTCCAGAATAGTCAGGAACCTGATGCTCGTTCTCTAACTTTTAGACACATGCAGTTGCACAAGCCAAAGGAGTAAAGACTAGCCAGCAGGACCACTAGTCACCATTTTTCCAAGCGTGAAAATAAGTTATATCATAAAAGCTTAACTGAATTTTGCAACAAGAGCCAGAGGAAGACCAGTGAGTCTATCTTTAAGAGGCCAGATCAACACTGTAGCTTGGAGCAACTCACGTTCGGCAGGTGAGATCCATTTCAGTCACCACCAGCTCTCACAAGAGCTCTCACGGTATTACCACAGCCAAGACAAAAGTGGGACAGCAGCTGCTCACAAGCTGAAGCTTCAAACCAGCTTTCAGAGAGCATCTTAAGTATTTAAAAGGTCAAATAAATGAGTTTTTTGGTCTCTCTTCCTCCATAGTCTTTTCTTGTTGTTATTTTACTGATAAAATCAGGGGAAAATATGCTGCTGTTTTTATAGTGCAACACGACTGGCAAACCCCCATTTAGAGAAGTGTAGGTTGTAGCACGCATGACTAACGATTAATGATGCTCATTAAAAAATGAAGTTCTGATGAAATTCATTAATGCTTGGCTTGAGTCTTGCTAACAGTTACGCAACATTAAGAGCAAGGCAATTACAGATCTTGGCTGCAACTCATTGAGATAAAAGAATACTCTTCTTCCTGTTTAACTCAATGTATGACATGCTGTACTACAAAAATAAGCTGTCTTGAAAAAGCTTCTTTAACAATGAGACACAGTCTGCAGCTCCATTGCCACCTGCGGGTAAGTGCTGGAGTCTGTCATGCTGCTCTGTTTCCCAGGGCACAGAGAAATAGAAGTATCAACATAAATTAACTACAACACAGAACTATGCTTCTGACTTGCCCTAGTCAGTCACGCAGTTGTTTGAAGTAGACACCACCTCTCAGGCAACTGCTATCATTTGAACAATTTCATACATTGCTCCTTTTACACTCCTAAAAATTTAAAAACCAGATGAACTGCTTTATTCTAAATAGCACAGCAAGAGATCTGGATGAACTGCAGATTAATTGTAAGGAATATTCACAGGGAATAGGAAGGAAGCAAGTCATGGTTAGCAGCTTACATCTGGAGTCTCAAGCAAGGCTTCCAGAAGAGTGTGCAACAAGAGGTTCACACTCCTGTCTCAAAGCCAGTTCCTGATGAGAGAAATGTTTTTGCCACTACATGGCGTCAATCAAAGCACACTGTGGGGCTTTCAAAGAAAGCCTCCTTCACCTGTTCAGTAGCAAGCGTCAATTCTGAAAGAGGACTGTCAGCAGCACACACCTGTAGATGTGCATAAGACAGATTCCAGTGCACTCTCACACAGTTTGACTCTGCAGTGCCAGTGGGAATAAAGCCTTCTATTGAATATATCTATTAACCTATTGTCCTGGTTTTGCTGTGATAGAATCATAGACCAGCCAGAGTTGAGTCAGCCAGGAGGCATGAAAGTGCAGGGCAGCTGGCCCAAGCTGGCTTACATGTGTATCCCATACCATAGACACCACACTCATTATAAAAGGGGTTCCTCCTGCTCCTCCTCTTCCCTCTCCTGCTTCTTCCCATCCCTGGAGGGGCTCCTTGACATAGGTCTGCCCTCCTTTTCCTGATTCCACTTCCCAGCTGGGGAGGAACCAGCTTTGAGCCAGGAGTGTGAACCCCTTGGTTGCACACTCTTCTGGAAGCCTTGCTTGAGACTCCAGATGCAAGTTGCTAATCATGACTTGTTTCCTTCCTATTCCCTGTTAATATTGTTTTCTCTCCTATTTCACATCTGTAGTTTGCTCTTTATCTTGAGGAAAATAACCTATTCAGGACTGCATTTTCTGGGGTGGCTTCAAAAAACCCTCCTTGTTGCTTCTCACAGACAACTTCCAGCTCACTAAGCTTGCTCTGCATTTTCTAGCCAAGTTGTAAATGAAAGATTTTTACCTGAGGAAGAAAAGAAAGATTCTATGTTACAATGAATCAGTTCATCAGCACAAGAGATCTCCACTGCTATTACAACAGCAAGCAAAGATTAGCCACAGTTTAGCCCTGTGGGAAGTTTTAAGGATTCGGGCAGTGGATGCCAGGCAAACACCAGCTCTTGGTTCTAAGCAGCAATTCAGTAGGGACAAGTAACCCTGGATGTCCGGTCATAGTCTGAGTATCTTCTATCAGGTTGAAAAACAATTCTTCAACTCACCCGTTCTGCAGTAGCAGTACTGCTTCGGCAGCAAAACACGCAACAGAAAGAGGCCACGTGCTTAGGCTGAGTCAGCAACGCTTGGGACTGTTTTGAGAATCTCAGGCTGCATCAATTGTGCACATGGATCATTACACTGCCAGAAAACAACCAAGAGCTAAGCTGTGGAGGCCTTGCTAACTAAGAAGGATTTGCTCTATACAAAAACCTACTTAAGCAAAGGTGCATGGGGCCCAAGTCTCCGGTCTTCTACAACGCTAGGTCAATGGTTTTTTACAGCCTAAAGGTGACTCCACTTTTGCACTCATCCAAACTTTAAGGTTTTGCTTTATTTGCTTGTTCTATGTGTCCCACACTAAACATACACAAACCCTGATAACACTTTAATCAAGCCCAGTGTGAACAAGACCAACACTTTTTATTCAGTGTATGCAGGAAATGCCCATTTTCAGTGACAAGGGCAGCAGGCGTAACAGCACGCAGACTTTGGCCCAGGGAGTGTTTTCTTAACTAAACTAATAAATCCACTGCAGGCAACTGCACAGGGTAACTCAAACCCAAGTAAAATCTGTATCTTGGTGAAATGATTCTCTTTAGGGCACACAGCCAAGAGGGATGAAGCAGAGTTTTGTTGATAAGACACCAAAACAACCCAGTTAACCCCTGAGCAAGTATCCAATGTTGTGCTACTTGCACTGGCAGTCGAGCTTTTCTTCAGCATCACGGATCAGCCTGCAAAATGGGTCCCCCATAGTTAACCCAGCCCTTATTTTGCATAAATTAAACTTCAAAGCAGCCCAAGCTGCTTCCCTCTACTTCCCCAATGGCAGTGGTACCTCCTGACAGCCATGGTCCATCCAGTTCCTGCCTCCCAGATGTGAAATTTTAGTGGTCAATGACCAAGCCTACTTAACACGTAGAAGTGTTGAAACAGTTAACTTGTGCAAACCAAACACCAGCTTAAAGTACTTTTAGCTGGGTTGTTAATCCCAGAAAGAGGTTTGCATTTGAACACAAGTCAAAAGCCTTAAGAGCTATTAAGTATTCCATATCAAGTACCTTTAAACCTGGTGAAAGCAAAATCACCACAATATATGCTAACAGTGCAGTTAGAAACAAACTTTATTGTTGCTGTTTGAAATTATTTACACAATATAAATCTCTTTGAAAGGTACATTACTTCTTTTAATCAGTGGTAGAAGGCCTTATAATAGCTTCAATAACATTTAGTTAAAAAGAAATACAATTCACTCCAATGGATAAATGATGCATCTAAACTCCACAACATACAAGAAGGGTCATGGGGACTTTAGGGGGATGACAGTGCTGGAAGATGACAAAGGCTAATTTGAAAATTGAGCTTATTTTATTCACAGGACATAAGACTTGTGTGGAAAAAAGCACTGAAAAATATGCAGTAACAAAGAATGACACAAAATCGAGTATATCCCTAATGTGGCCCTGTTTCTGCAAGTATTTAAGGGGTTTTAGATAGCCAGATTAAGAGGCTTGGGACAGAACCAAATGAATCTAACTTTTAAGCCATATTTAAGAAAGACTGGATACATTCTCGGTGCTGAGACTATTCAAAGCACTTGTGTACAAAGCAGCATTAACTACCACAGACTGAATGTGAGATATAAAATGTTTAAAGAAACATTTTACCAAAAAATCCAAAGCCAAAAAAACCTTCACATATTTAAGACTTGACACCTACCATTTTTTGAAAACACCACTACTCAAAAGCTTAGGAACATATACTTTTTTCCAGTTCACGCTGCATTTTATGGCATTGTATACAGTATTTTTGATGTTTCTCTTCCATAGTCTCTTTCGTCTTGTGTTTTGCATGGATCTCTATGTGGGAGGAAAAAAACACTTTAAAAATTCAGTTGCAATACCACAAAAACAGGCTGGTGCAGTACCTGAAGTTATTTCAGCATTTAATTTTCAAAGTTTGTTAGATTTCAAGTGACTTGTCTGCCTTCTAAATGTTCACACAACTTTTTATTGCCACCAAGGTTTCTCTGTGTCACCTCTCTATAAACATCAAATCTTGAGAAGTCCACGAATTAAGTTCCACACCATATGGAACCCGAGTCAGCAGCTCAACAATCTCAGAGGGCTACAGAAACAACTAATGTAAGATCCTGAACCAGAAGTTTGGTGAACTGGTGAAGTCTGGCCACCTGTTCCAAGAACACAAACAATGGGCTTCAGGGCCATTCCAATCAGTTTTCTAACCTTTCACAACATTACACAATCTGGTGCAGACAACCATCTACACTATTAAATATACAAAAGCCCAACACACACTCAAGGGCTGCAAGTTAATCAACTGCATAAGGTTGTTGGTTTTTTTAAATAGTATTTTGGAACATTTCTTCCCTCTCCCCCCAGATTAACTAGCTTCCTGATCACAGGAACTTAATGTCTACAGATTAGACCAACAGGAAAAGTCACTTTAAAAAAAAAAAAGCAAAGCTTTTTCCAGTGTCTTACTAGATCACTTAGATGGCCACTTCCATACAAATATTTCACACATTTTCCTCTTCACTCCAAGGGGTCTGTAAGACAGTTTGATTTCTTCTGACATGTCCCACTTGGATTTGTGTGCTTTCTCACTGAGAGCCCCTTGCTTAAAAGTTGTGTGGTTGGCTAATAATGCCCACCTTGCACAAGACCAACAGGTAGCTGCTTTTTGTATCTTTCACAACTAATGGAAACAACTTGCAGCCCACAGTAATAAGAAGGTGGGAGAAGAATCAGCTGCAGGACTGCTCAACATCAGCCTTGCATTACCTCATGGTTTGATCAAATGCTTTCTGTTCTACTATTATAGTTACAACCTGCCTGGAATGGAAGAGATGATTGGGGATAGTAGCTAATTCCAGTAGGTTAGTAATCTAGCAATCTTAGAAGGCATCCGAAACCACAGTAATCAACACAAAAACATTAAAACAAATCAAGAATAGGCAACCACCTCAAACAAACAGGCAATAAGTGGTCAGCCTCCTCTGCAAACTGCAGAAAGGAATACCCCAAGCAAGAGATTATACTCCATTGCGTCACAGAGCAAAGTTTTGTTTCATCTGAAAGTTACTCGAATTTCAGTGGGAATAATTAAGATAACATTTTGTAAGCTTTTGTTAGCTACCAAAGGCTTTAAAAATATCTGAACTTCATTTTGAAACAAAACTACCCTTACAATCTGCTCTTGTCCTTAAACCATGAGCATAAACAAGCACATCCAATACCTCACTGTATCAAAAGCTTAAGCTTGAGTTTCCATGTGAATGATTTCCTTTTACTTATGTACTGAGCCCATCCCTCCTCTTGACTTCTTCGATAAACTCACTTCCCAGGACCCTAGTAACTTCAAGTGTCAACACTGATAAGGATGTGTACCTTTCACCCAGTGCAGGTAAAGCTGACAGGACACAAACTGTATCAAGATCAATTTGTCAGATGGACAATGAGATCTGCACACCAGTGTTTTCCAGCAGAGTTATTAAACACAGCTGTGACAGGAATAAACTAACAGCTTGAAGGACACTATGAAGTTCAAAACAGACAGTGAAAGGCAACAGTAATGAAATAGGCATTTGGGAAAACTAGGCTTCATTATGTCTATGCTTCCAAGATTAAAGGCCTCTTCAGAAAGGGACTTCCTACACAAAACCCTGATGAGAAGTCTTGTATTGACAAAACAGAACACAATTTTGTCAAAAAGGAAGTGGTAATGAATAAGTATGGAAAGGAAGTTTTTATATTTGTTTTCCCTAATGAAGTAGGGCTATAGGCACAGGGAGGAGGGGGAAGGAACAGCACAGAGGGAAAATACCTCAAGTAAGTTTCAAATAGTCTAAAGGGGCTACCAATATTTCTAGTCTTGAGGAAAATGATTGGCAGAACTATTTTAGTGATTCGGGCAGTTATTATAAGCATTTACAAGTTAGCAACTAATCCTATTATAAGGCTATATCCACCAAAACCACTTAAGCTGGGGGGACTTCCATCACAACTAACTCAACTGCTGTCATCATGGCAGCGCACACTTTAAGAGTACTTCAACATGCTTATGTTTGTCGCCAGCATTCAGGAACATAGAGGAAGTTTTTGGAAGTTTAAGTAAACAATTTTAACAGCTTTCCCTATACCACAGGTACTACATGTACCCCTTACAAGTTGCCCTATTTTTCAGCTAGATTCTCTCTTCGTCTTAGCACTGTATAAATTCCTGTATTCCCAGAATCATTCCCAACAGCAAGATGTCTAAAAAGCTAATGGGGGAAAAGAAAAAAAAGACACCAGATGCTCAAAGCTATAAATGGATACTTAACATAAAACTATTATGCTCTGTCACAGGTCAATTTAACAAAAGAAGTCCACACACAGAGTTAGATTTCTTCTTTACATCAAAATTTCTACAAAATAGGAGAGAATACAATGCAATACACAAGTCCATAAATGCAAGATACAGTACAATTCACACTAATTTACAAATGGTTATTTACACTGTTGTATATACAGGATACAGTCAGACCCAGTTAATGCAAATTTGGTAAGTCCTTTTAAAATGCGAATTGAGAAGTGTAAATGAAGGAATTTAAAATTATGTGACAAGAGACTAATTATTCAGAAATCTTTAATGCTTAGGTGACCTAAGAAATTAGGCGTGGATTAGCCAGATCTGACTGCAGAAATGAGAAGAAAAAAATTCACACTATTCTGCTTTACAAAAGCAACCAGGCCACTATGGTCTATTGACTTGATGCTATTTATGCAAGAATGCCGCTACTAATAATCCTCTTTATATTTACAACATCAGTTTAACTACAGTAAGAATTATTAATTTTGGCATTCATGCCCTTAGCTTAACATAAAGGCAACAGAGTATCTTCTTGGCAAGTCACAGTCAAAACTACTACAGGATGTTTCTAGAGCTCAGTCATTTTTTGTCCTCCTTCAAATATCTTAAGGTTGCTATTGAAGAGACTGAGATAAATTAATTGAAACAAGTAGATGTTCTCTAGTTCGGTGCTCTAGTACCTACCTTACATTCAGAATGTCCTTTATTCACAGTTTCAAGCTACCTTACAATCTGCAATGCCATTGCAAACTACTGCTTCAAACTTAACACATCTGTAGATATTCCTTAGCCAAGTGAGAATATCTACTTGCTCAAACTGGTAACGCTCAAACTGAGTGCTACTGGCTCAAATGTGAGGAAAAGGCTCAAGGTAACTGGCATTTCATTTTGGAAAATGTTTTGCAGTATCTCCTTGGAACTTATCAGAGATTGATTTTATCTGCACTTGTCTTGAAAGAAAGCTGATGCAAAGCAGCATTGAAGTGTGTAAAATGAATTTCAACATGCAAAATGAAAGCCTCTACCAGTACTGCAAAGTCAACCACTGTGACCTGTGATAATCCTTGTGCTTCTTCAAAGTGGCTCAGGAAAAGCTTGCAGTATTTACTATCTGCTTCAAAGTGCTTTTATGGGATTCAGTGGAACTTCACTCCACAAGAACTGAGATTGAGCTGCACTCATGAAAGGCTTTGGTTCTCCAGAAGCAAGCTTCCACTCCTACAGTTATTGCTACTTGAGCTATACAAACAAATATAGTATTAAAAAAAATTACACTAACTCCAAACTTAAATAGTACTGGTACCTGAAAAGGGAATGTGTTTTGCCAACTGTTGGGAAAGCTAGAGTCTGTCAAGTATTGGATTTCCCATGACCAAATGAACTTCACAGCCTTTTTCAAATATTTTACAAATACAAAGCAACACTGCCAGAAAT